>CM037876.1:182544714-182994097 GCA_021292165.1 Shinisaurus crocodilurus | reverse complement strand
TCTCTCTCTCTCTCTGTATTTTAAAAACTCAACAGTGTTTTTTTAATTGGGCCAGTCACTGACTCTCAGCCTAACCTACCTCACAGGGTTGTTCTGAGGATAAAATGGAGAGGAGGAGGACTATGTAAGCCGCCTTGGGTTCCTTGCAGGAAAAAAGGCGGGGTATAAATAATAATAAAAATAAATAATTGACAAAAGTCAATAATAAATAATTTGTCAAATGTATCCAGTTTGTATAACACTTATTTATAATGTATGTATCCAGTTTGTATCCAGTTTGTATCCAGTCAAATGTATCCAGTTTGTATAACACCCATAATTACAGTGCAATCTCGTCTGATCTCGGAAGCTAAGTAGGGTCGGGCCTGGTTAGTACTTGGATGGTGACCGCCTTGGAATACCAGGTACTGTAGGGAGGGGCCATATAGCTCAGTGTGATAGAGCACATGCTGTGCATGCAGAAGGTCCCAGGTTCGATCCCCGGCCTCCAGTTAGGGCTTGGAAAGAATCCTGCCTGAAACCCTGGAGAGCTGCTGCCAGTCAATGTCGAAAGTACTGGGCTAGATGGACAAGTGGTCTGACTCAGTATAAGACAGCTTCCTATGTTCCTAATTGGAGCAGTTGTTAGTTTTGTTTTGTTTTTAAGGCAAGTTTGGAAGATTCAACGTGTTTTTCCCACCAAACAAGATCTCAGATGGGGATTTTCTCAACAATCTCTCCCACCAACCCACCCACCCCTGTTGTTTCAATTTTAGTTGTATGACTTGTAGGTATTTATTATGTTGTGGAAGCATATGCAAGTATATAGTCTTCCAGGGTTGGCTGTAGCGAAGTGTTGTCAGGTGGGCTACTCCTTGATGCCTGGGGACCCCCAATGCCTACAGGATCTCAATATCAGCAGAGACCCTAACTTCAGTGCTTACTCACAGTGGATGGAGCAGATAGCAGCAGCATTGCCACAAGGTGCAGCAGATAGCTATCAGCTATCCACCATTGAAAAGTTCCCACAGTGTCACAATATAGCAGCACTTTCAACTACTGCCCCATAATTAAAACACCTGGTGGCTAGACCTTACCATATCACAGGTAAAGTCATAACACGGACCACAGGTGTGTTAACAAAAGCTAGGGATGTACAGTAATAACTGGATTTGTAGTAACTTGGTGTTGAGGAGCGTTTTGGGCAACAGCCATGGTTAAATATTTATTTAATTTTTTTGGACTTGATATACAAAGCGACTCTTGCAATACAATTACTGTAGTACGACTTAATTTAAAATCTCTTACAAATGTTTTTTTTGGGGGGATTTTTGTTTTGATATAAGAGTGTGTTGGGATTACAAGCACGGTTTCCAGAACGAATTATGCTCTCAATCCAAGGCAATGGACTGTATCTCCGAGATATCCGCGAGTCTCGGGGGACTGATATGAGGCTGAAATTGGCCCCACTCGGGGGCCTCCGAGACTTGTGCAGCCTACCTTGCCCGCTGCTTGTCCCACTGCTCCACGCCACGCCGGCAGTGTGGGGTCCCATCACGTCATTTCTGGCTGCCAGGAAGTGATGGGACGGGACCCCGCGTTACGTTTTAGCTCAAAAACCAGGGCAACCTAGCTTAAAACGGCTGCAATTTGCTATTCGCAGCTGTTTTAAACTGGGTTGCCCTGGTTTTTACGTTAAAAGCGTAGCGCGGGGTCCTGTCGCTTCACTTCCTGGCAGCCGGAAGTGATGCAACGGGACCCCACGCTGCCGGCGAGGTGGATCGAGCAGCGTGGGGATTCGGGCCTTTGGGGGGGGGGTGCTCGCCGAGAAAAGGCGAGCACCCCCAGAGGTAGGATGAACACCCCTAGGCCAGAAGCAGCTGAATAAAGCAGACTGAATTCAGAAAGTGAAGGGTTTGAAAACATTACTGAGTCAGAAACAGAAAAGTTCCCATGGCTAAGAAGCTGATCAGTCCAGGCTTCTGATAGAGTGAAACCACTACTACTCTGGAACATAATGAACATTCTAGTCTTTTTATACACAAGAAACCCAAGCTAAAATGAAACTTATTGGCTTCACCAGGCTGCTCGGCAACATTTCTATCCTTGTGGCCCCTGTTTGTACCTAAGGTTTTGTGATGCATCCAGAGCTGTTTATTAACTCTGCACCCTGAGTGACCTGTACCATTGTACCTACTAACTGCTTTAAAAACTCCCAAAACAAATTAACTCTTAGTTTGCACTTTGCAGGGGGGAGTGATCCCCTGCTATCACTATTCCAACAAGGCAAACCCAGCGGAAGCATGAATCCATGGCCATGGGCCCTCCGTAGCTACCCAAGGATGCAGCAGAGTGCTGATGCCAGGTCTACTCACCATCCTAAAAAAACAACAGCATATATACAGCTTTCAGTTTCAGATCCTGTTTCAAATCACTCCAAAACAGTTTTTGATCTTAAGGAACTGATAGGGCTGCCTACAGCTAAGGACTGGGAATAAAATGACTAAATGGGTTTGTGGATTGGCCTGCAGCATTAAACAAGGCTTTTGTGGGTTTCACATAAACTATACCTGGCTTTGTCCTCTGTTAAAAAGATTGAGGTGTTTTTGTTTTTTAATATTTGGGAAAGGAAAGCAGACATACCAAGTTTCCTACTTTAGGTAGATTGGACGGGTGTAGTTTCCCCCATTTGGGGATCATGCCACCTCTTCCCTCCACCTTTTCCTTGCCATCCAGTTATGTCTTGTCAGCACAAATACTGGCTCCTGAATTGCCAGGAGCCTCGGTTTTGCAGGTGCTGCCCTGGGCATGGAGATGGAGAGAAGTGGCTGGCAGCTTTGTAGTGATGCAGTAGCAGTGCCTCAGAAATTGAATCTATGAAGCCAGTTTAGGCATGAGGAGGACAGAGAGAGCCAATCAGCACTCCAGTTAGCAAAAAAGGGATGGGTCCTTAGCACAGATCATAGGAAAAAGCCTTCTCTTTCTGGTCCACCTCAAGTACAGGTCATTGCCTTCACTGACTTCCCAACCCATCCATACCTAATGAGAGAGATTTTCATCTTGCTACAGACTTCAGTCAGCCATTGGTTACCGGGATGGGAAGGAATTTTACCTGCAGATGCAATTAGCATGGCTATGCAGGCTTTTCTCTGTCCTCATAGAAAGATTACTGTTGTAGTAGTTATAATTTGTTTCATGGGATTCTTCTGCAGTGATCAGAGACTTTCTGTTTGGTTTCTGCTTCGATTCTCCAGCCATTGATTCTCCAGAGCGAGCGAACAGGGAGAGCAAACAGGAGTTTGGCAGCGGAGTAGTACAACAACAAGTGCTGCAAGGGAAAGGCGTGGCCTGAGAGCTCATTCTGTTGAGCAGAAGCTCCTGCTGACTGCAACTACCTGGGGCTGATTGCAGCTGATTGATTGCAGGAAGTGGGGCTGATTGCAGGGCGTGGCCTGGGAGCTCATTCTGTTCCTGACTCCCAGCTGAGCAGGAGCACAACAGGAGAGAGGCTCCAGCTGTTTTTGGGACTGTGAAAAGGCAAGCAGGCTCCCAGAGAGCGAGCGAACAGGGAGAGCGAACAGGAGTTTGGCAGCGGAGTAGTACAACAACAAGTGCTGCAAGGGAAAGGCGTGGCCTGAGAGCTCATTCTGTTGAGCAGAAGCTCCTGCTGACTGCAACTACCTGGGGCTGATTGCAGCTGATTGATTGCAGGTGGGGCTGATTGCAGGGCGTGGCCTGGGAGCTCATTCTGTTCCTGACTCCCAGCTGAGCAGGAGCACAACAGGAGAGAGGCTCCAGCTGTTTTTGGGACTGTGAAAAGGCAAGCAGGCTCCCAGAGAGCGAGCGAACAGAGCGAGCGCACAGGGAGAGAAAACAGGAGTTTGGCAGCGGAGTTTGGCAGCGGAGTTTGGCAGCGGAGTTTGGCAGCGGAGTTTGGCAGCGGAGTTTGGCAGCGGAGTTTGGCAGCGGAGTTTGGCAGCGGAGTTTGGCAGCGGAGTTTGGCAGCGGAGTTTGGCAGCGGAGTTTGGCAGCGGAGTTTGGCAGCGGAGTTTGGCAGCGGAGTTGGCAGCGGAGTTTGGCAGGCGGAGTTGGCAGCGGAGTTTGGCAGCGGAGTTTGGCAGCGGAGTTTGGCAGCGGAGTTTGGCAGCGGGTTTTGGCCAGCGGAGTTGGCAGCGGAGTTTGGCAGCGGGAGTTTGGCAGCGAGTTTGGCAGCGGAGTTTGGCAGCGGAGTTTGGCAGCGGAGTGGCAGCGGAGTTTTGGCAGCGGAGTTTGGCAGCGGAGTTTGGCAGCGGAGTTTGGCAGCGGAGTTTGGCAGCGGAGTTTGGCAGCGGAGTTTGGCAGCGGAGTTTGGCAGCGGAGTTTGGCAGCGGAGTTTGGCAGCGGAGTTTGGCAGCGGAGTTTGGCAGCGGAGTTTGGCAGCGGAGTTGGCAGCGGGAGTTTGGCAGCGGAGTTTGGCAGCGGAGTTTGGCAGCGGAGTTTGGCAGCGGAGTTTGGCAGCGGAGTTTGGCAGCGGAGTTTGGCAGCGGAGTTTGGCAGCGGAGTTTGGCAGGGAGTTTGGCAGCGGAGTTTGGCCGGAGTTTGGCAGCGGAGTTTGGCAGCGGAGTTTGGCAGCGGAGTTTGGCAGCGGAGTTTGGCAGCGGAGTTTGGCAGCGGAGTTTGGCAGCGGAGTTTGGCAGCGGAGTTTGGCAGCGGAGTTTGGCAGCGGAGTTTGGCAGCGGAGTTTGGCAGCGGAGTTTGGCAGCGGAGTTTGGCAGCGGAGTTTGGCAGCGGAGTTCGGCAGCGGAGTTCGGCAGCGGAGTTCGGCAGCGGAGTTCGGCAGCGGAGTTCGGCAGCGGAGTTCGGCAGCGGAGTTCGGCAGCGGAGTTCGGCAGCGGAGTTCGGCAGCGGAGTTCGGCAGCGGAGTTCGGCAGCGGAGTTCGGCAGCGGAGTTCGGCAGCGGAGGTCAAGGGGGAGGTCCCTAAAAATAAAAAAAAATAATAAAATAAAATAAAATAAAAATAAAAATAAAATAAAATAAAAACATATATATATATATATATTATATATATATTATTCTAGGAAGACAGAAACAGAGCACTATGGAAGGAAAGGACTCAGCAGTGGTGGTGACCTGCAAGGGGTGTGCAATGTTTGTTTTCCTGCTGGAGATCAACATGGCCTACACATGCAACAAGTGCAAGCTGGTCACGCTGTTGGAAGAAAAGGTCAGAGGACTGGAGCAGCAAGTGTCAACCCTCAGGTGCATAAGAGAAAGCGAGGAGTTCTTAGACAGAACGGTGGATCTACAGCACCAAAGCACAGTACAGGAGCCAGAAGGGCAACAGCAGGATGAGGCGGAGTCGGAGACTGCAGAGGCAAGGGAAAAGAACGCAGGGGGAACTCCCTGGAAAAGGGTGACTGTTAGGAGCAGAAGATCTACAAGACACTCTGCACCTGTGGAAGCAGTGGAGCTATGGAACCGCTTCCATGTACTTGAGGACGAGAGCAGAGGACAGCCTGCAGAGGACGGATTACCGGGCACCCAACGTGACAGCGAGCAAGAGGCTGAGGGTCAGTCAAGTGGAGGCAATCAAACCAAGGCCTACAGCAAGAGGAAGAGAAGAGTACTCGTAGTGGGAGACTCCCTCCTGCGGGGGATCGAAGCCAAAGTATGTCGCGAAGACCCATGGACTCGCCAGGTGTGCTGTCTCCCTGGGGCATGGATTAAGGATGTGACAGAGCAGCTGCCGAGGCTCATGCAGCCCACCGACACATACCCCTTCCTTCTCTTCCACGTGGGTACAAATGATACTGCCAAGCGGAGTTACAAAGAAATCACGGCAGACTTCGAAGAGCTGGGAAGGGAACTCAAGAACTTCGGGGCCCAGATAGTTTTCTCATCCATCCTTCCAGTACTTGGAAGAGGCATAGAAAGGGAAAGAAAAACACTCCGAGTGAATGACTGGCTACGAAGGTGCAGCCGACGTGAGGGATTTGGATTCTGGGACCACGGGCTACGCTTCCTGGAAGATGGACTGCTGGCAAAGGATGGGTTGCACCTCACAAGGACTGGGAAGAATGTGTTTGGCCACAGCATGAGGAACTTAATCAGGAGGGCTTTAAACTGAATCCAACAGGGGAGGGAGACATAAACTCGGGGGTACCAATGGAAGAAGGCCTCTATGCCACAATGGAGAGAACAGCTCCAGCGGTGCCCATTGATAGTCTACCACAAAATGTAGGGGGAAAGTCGGACTATAAAGCACATAGTCTTCAATGTCTCTATACTAATGCCCGGAGTATGGGCAATAAACAAGACGAACTTGAACTCTTGATACATGAGGGCAAGTACGACTTGATAGGGATAACTGAAACCTGGTGGGATGACTCCCATGACTGGAATACAGCAATTGAAGGGTATAACTTGTTCAAAAGGAACAGAAGCAACAGAAAGGGAGGTGGAGTTGCACTGTATGTTAAAAATACGTATCTCTGCACAGAGATACAGGAAGAGGAGCTTGGCAGCCCCATTGAGAGCATCTGGGTTAAAATAAAGGGGGCAAAGAATAAAACGAACATGGCGGTTGGAATCTACTACCGACCACCCAATCAAGGAGAAGACGAGGATGGAACTTTTGAAAAGCAAATTGCCATTGTTTCAAGGAGGCACGATGTGGTAGTAATGGGGGACTTCAATTTCCCTGATATCTGTTGGGAGACTTATTCAGCCAAACATGGCCCCTCCAAGAAATTCCTGAGCTGTGCTGCTGATAACTTCCTCCTACAGAAAGTGGAGGAAGGAACTAGAGGATCGGCTATCCTTGACCTGATTCTAACCAACAGAGACGAGTTAGTGGATAAAGTGGCAGTTTCGGGAACTCTGGGGGAAAGTGACCATGTTATACTTGAGTTCTTGATTCTAACAGAAGCAAAAGCTGAGTGTAGCCAAACACGTACCCTGGATTTTAGGAAAGCCAATTTTAACAACTCAGAACAATGATTAGTAAGATCCCATGGCAAGTGACTCTCACGAGAAAGGGAGCCCAGGAGGGGTGGGAGTTTTTAAAAAAGGAAATTTTAAAGGCACAATTGCAAACAATTCCCACAAGGAAAAAAGGCAGAGGGCAACAGAAGAAGCCAATGTGGCTTCACAATAAACTCAAAGATGACCTGAAAACAAAAAAGGACACGTATAGGAAGTGGAAGGAAGGACAGGCTACAAGGGAAGAGTACAGGCAGGTAGCACAGAACTGCAGGAATAGTGTCAGGAAGGCTAAAGCTGAGAATGAGCTAAGGTTAGCGAGGAATGCTAAAAGCAACAAAAAAGCTTTCTTCAGATACATGCACAGTAAAAGACAGAAGAAAGAACTGGTGGTTCAACTACGCAATGAGGATGGCAAATTGATAACAGAAGACAAAGAAAAGGCAGAAGTGTTCAATTCCTACTTCGGCTCGGTCTTCTCCCAAAAGAGGGTCTATGACCCCCCTGGCAAACCTGAAGTGCAGACTGAAGGGGCAGAATTGCAGCTTGAGATTGATAGGCAAATGGTCAAGGAGCACCTGATTACTCTGAACGAGTTTAAATCTCCAGGGCCTGATGAGCTGCATCCTAGAGTAATAAAGGAACTGGCAGAAGAACTCTCAGAACCACTGTCTATTATCTTTGAGAAATCATGGAGGACAGGTGAAGTGCCAGACGACTGGAGGAGGGCAAATGTTGTTCCCATCTTCAAAAAGGGCAAGAAGGAGGAATCTGGGAACTATAGGCCAGTCAGTCTGACATCAATCCCCGGGAAGATTTTTGAGCAGATTATAAAGAAGTCAGTCTGCAAGCACCTTGAAAACAATGCAGTGATTACTAGAAGCCAGCATGGATTTGTCAAGAACAAATCCTGTCAGACTAATCTGATCTCATTTTTTGATCGGGTAACCTCCCTTGTGGACTGTGGGAATGCTGTGGACATTATATACCTGGACTTCAGCAAAGCTTTCGACAAAGTGCCTCATGATATCCTGATTAGTAAGCTAGCTAAGAGTGGGCTAGATGGAACAACTATCAGGTGGATCCACAATTGGCTAAAGAATCGGACTCAAAGAGTGCTTATCAATGGTTCCTTCTCAAACTGGGGAGAGGTAACGAGCGGGGTACCACAGGGCTCGGTCCTGGGCCCGGTGCTCTTCAACATTTTTATTAATGACTTGGATGAGGAGGTACAGGGAATGCTTATCAAATCTGCAGATGACACAAAGTTGGGTGGAACAGCTAATACTCTGGAAGACAGAAACAAAATCCAAAGTGACCTCGATAGGCTGGAGCGCTGGGCCGAAAACAACAGAATGAAATTTAATAGGGATAAATGCCAAGTGCTGCACCTAGGGAGAGGAAACCAAATGCAGAGTTACAGAATGGGGGACACTTGGCTCAACAATACTACAAGTGAGAAGGATCTTGGAATTGTGGTAGATCACAAACTGAATATGAGCCAGCAATGCGATGTGGCTGCAAAGAAGGCAAATGCAATTTTGGGCTGTATTAATAGAAGTATAGCTTCCAAATCGCGGGAAGTGATAATTCCCCTTTACTCGGCACTGGTTAGGCCTCATCTTGAGTACTGCGTCCAGTTCTGGGCACCTCACTTTAAGAAGGACATAGAGAAACTGGAGAGGGTTCAGAGGAGGGCAACAAGGATGATAAAGGGACTGGAAACAAGGCCCTATGAGGAGAGACTGAAAGAACTGGGCATGTTTAGCCTTCAGAAGAGGAGACTGAGGGGAGATATGATCGCACTCTTCCAGTATTTGAAGGGATGTCACACAGAGGAGGGCAAAGATCTCTTCTCGGTCATCCCAGTTTGCAGGACACGGAATAATGGGCTCAAGTTACAGGAACCTAGATTCCACCTAAACATCAGGAAAAATTTCCTGACTGTCAGAGCAATAAGACAATGGAATCAACTACCTAGGGAGGTTGTGGGCTCTCCCACTCTGGAGGCATTCAAGGTGCAGCTGGACAGACATCTGTCAGAGATGCTTTGACCTAGGTTCCTGCATTGAGCAGGGGGTTGGACTCGATGGCCTTGTAGGCCCCTTCCAACTCAACTTTTCTATGATTCTATGATTCTATGGTAGGCACTGGGCTGGATCCTTTTGTAGGGTAAGCAGGATTGGGCTTCCCACTTCCCACACTGGGGATATCCCCTTGAGGGATTGTCAGGTGTGGTTTCAAGGCCCAGGCAAGCATGGGGGCTGGTGAGTTTGCCACACACATGGGAAGGGGCTCACATGAGTGGCTTGCGTTGCATCACTGTGAGCCCAAACTCCTGACTCCGTGCACCTTTGCACCTGGCACATGGATTGGTTTGGTACTATTGGCCAGCAGAACAGATCCATGCCCTTTGTCCCCGCCATAATTCTTTGCTACCTAACTGATAAGTTGTTGTCGCCAAACTTTATTAACCCATTCATGTCTCTGTCAGTTTGTCACCTCTTCTCTCCCCCTTTCCCCCATGATCCAATTAAGCGCTGCCTGCACAGCTCCAGACCTCTTTTAGGTATAATTTTCAGAGGATCATTCTGACTACATAATTTAACACCTTTACACAGTATTGCTAATGTAATATGCAATTACACATCGTTTTCACACCACAAAGAATGACACATTCTGATCATATCCCCTTGACAATGCTTTGGATTTGTATATTGATATATGAATATTCTCCAGTTTGCTCAGTGTTGGCATGAAAAAAAGTAATTGGATGGTTGGAAGTATTTATTTATTTTAAATATTTTTCATTAGGTTTTTCTAGGACTCAAGGCAGCTCAAGCCTTGAAAATATTTGATTTTCTGGATAAAAGTATCCAAAATGAAATGCATGTCTGTCCACTCTCAAATACTGTCTTTCCCAGAAAGCAGCTCAGAAGGCATCATGAGCAACTGTGGATTCACCAGTAGGAGTGATGCTACTGTGGAGGGGTAGCATCACTCCTACTGCGAGTGCTGTAGCTGCGAGCAGTGTATAGAGCACCGATGACAATGAACAGATGACTAACCTTGCCTGAAGAATGTGTGTCCTATGGAAATAAAGGACATTTCATGCAAAGTGGTCAACATAGGTCTGCAACAAATACCTCTGGTTTTCTGCTCCCAAAGCAAAACCACATATCTGCTATTCCAGAGAAGCATCCCAAACAAGACAGAAAGTTTGAGAATACTGGTGTCTGGTTTGTGAAAAAACAGCAAGTACTTAACTGTGCCGGTTGTTGATGAATTATGGAAGCTGCACACGTGATGAAGATTTGTTTTGCCATCTGTGCTTTTGAGTGCGTGGAATGTGGTACAGATAATATGCATGCATGTCTACTTTTGCAGATGTCTCCTATACATGCATGCCAGCATGCAGGAAAGAGGGAATGCACTTCATTGTACATTCTGAAATGATATATACATATACATAAATATACATATCATTTCTGTTTTATTGACTGTAAACTATTAAGAAGGCCACTGGATAGTGGGGAAATAGGATATAACTGCACCAAGCCAACAACCTTTTAAATTTAAACAGAGTGATACTTCTTGAAATTGAGGCACTAGCTTCTAAAATGATATGAGGACACATTCTTAGAGATTAAATGCTCTTTTCTGCCCAGTCAAACATTGCATTACACAGGAGAAAAGGTGAATAGTTGCAAATCTTGTCAAAACAATTGGACCAGTAAGTAAACTTATCAAAATATATACTAATACTAATGATATCTCTGTATACCTGCTTCTGGGGAACACCAGTAGGATGGTGCTATTGCACTCATGTCTTCCTACTTGGGGTTTCCGCACATCTGGTTGGCCATTGTGTAAACAGAATGCTGGACTAGATGGACCCTTGCTCTGATCCAGCACAGCTTGGTTCTTATACCAAGCATGTGACCTGAAGATCCTTGTAACATTATTAGCAACACTTAGGGCACAATCATCCATCCATCCTCAGAGAGGGAGATCTGATCTCGGAAAACCCTGTGAAGCTGCAGAAAGGACCTCAGTCAATGTCTCCCAACATCATAACTCCAACATCAGAAAGGGCAAAAGGGAGGTGTGCTGTGTGCACGCCAGGAGTAGTTATGGATCTGCAGGAGCAAAAGCCCTCCTGTTCCCTCCCATGCCCCTGGAATAGAGAAAAAAACTACGCCAGACCTACAGCTGGTATAGTTTCTTCCTTGAGAGCACTGAGAGGGGAAAGTTTAAAAAAAAAAACTGAAAAAGGTCAGAGGAAAAAAAGAAAAGACTTCCACCACCTTCCATCCTGCCAGCCCCAGCCTGGCAGGGCATAGGAAGTGGTCATTCCTCCACCTCAGTTTCTCCCTTTCCCTTCCTCATAGGATTGCTCAGGCTGCATTCCTATCCAAACTTACCTGGCATGTTCCATTGAACTCCGTAGGGCTTACTTCTGAGTAGACATGTATAAGATTGTACTGTTGATTGCTTACAACCAGTGTGCTTGTAGGTACGAGTGGAAGAATCCCAAGAAGTTTTCCTGTTTGTGTCTGACAGATTCTTCATGCAAGAATAGTCCTCCCTCTCTCTTAGCACAATGTATACCTTACTTCTCTTAATATTCATAGGAAAGATACCCTGAATTTTAGACAGGGTGGTGGAGTAGAATAAATGGATCTGCTTGAATTGCTGACTGGAAACGAACCTATTTTCAGATTCGATGGCCTTTATTCAGGTTGCATTGAATGAGGGGTGAAACAAATAAACAAGGACTGTTACTCTTTCCAGATTCATCAGGGGGGGGAAAATTGTGACTAATGTCAAAGGAATGAGGAAGAGATTAATTCTAGCAAAACAGACTTCTGCATCTTCAGGTTGTAGAACAAGAGAAGAAAATTATTATACAGTTAGGGTGGTAATAATGTGATGTGGTCTCTTTATGTAAAATCAATGATGTCTGGTAAGAGAGTGCACTAGAGTTGGCAGATTACAATGGTTACAACACAGAATTCCCCCAACTGAAATTCCTCTGCTTAAGAGAAGGCCCTCATCCATATAAAATGATGCTATTTTTCATCTTTTCTTCTCTGGCTGACTTGTGCTCTGGCCCTATAGTATGGTTCTACCATTTTGCCTAGCATATGGTCTGTGGCTTTTTCAGCCTGACAAAGCAGAATTTCCAGAGTTATATCCAATGTTGATATTCTGGAATCATAAAGCTTCTGCTATTTGCAGAAACCCAATTTTCATCCTTGCAAAAAAAGAAAAGAAAAGTCAAATCCAATACTTACTGCAACTTCATTATGCTAGTGTCATGGATCAGCACTGCTTCTGAACTGAGATTTATCAGCATGCTAAATGGCCTAACTTCCCAAACTTGGAGGGGCTAGAACCCTCTATAATCTGGGCTTTCTAGGTCCTTTGTCAAATGAGCCACTTTTATACAAAGGTATTTTTTCAGACTTTAAATAGAGGACTAAGTCCTATTCTTTCACTTAAGTTCCTTTACTATTTATAAAAAATAGAATAACATTTCCATATAAATAATATAAATATTAAAAGAATAAAAATGTATTATACAGTAAACCCCAGTACCCCTCACTTTTAAAGTCTCAATGGCACAAGAGATAGGGAGAAGAAGTTTGCCCCAGGCAGGCAAAACCTAGAAAGTCCCAAACCCCTTTGTCCTCTCCTTCAACTTAAAGGTTTTTCTTTCTTTCTTTTCAAAAGTTACATCATCATGTTTTATCTGCTTTCTGGAATGTGGATTTTCATTTATCTCTACTTTCCAAGACTCTCAAGCACCAATTAACAAAATAACATGTCCTTACCATCTTCTGGGTATCTCCAGCTTTGCAAGTATGAGGGGGGAAAGGAGAGAGGGGAAATGGGCATGCACAACTCTGGGTTCATCATGGCATCCGTTTCACTTCCACACAAGCCAACATCTGCTTGTATGGATGTGGTTGTCAACCATATTAAATGGATGGATGTGGAATGCAAGACTACATGTTACTTGCTCTAGTGCAGTGTTCTCCAACCTTGGGTCCCCAGATGTTTTTGTCCTACAACTCCCAGTATGCCCCAGCCATGCCCCAGGGAGTTGTAAGATTCAGCCGCTAGTGGAACAATGCTACTTCTTGTACTTTTTCTATTCGCATTATGTTCAATGTAATCAAATTATTCGGAAAGCTGAATATTTTTTTGAAGCAGTCAAAAGCTGTGAAACCACAAACCCTGTGCCAGGAAAAAGGTGGCATTGCTAGCTTCCTTAAACCATTCCTCCCCCCCCCCCCCGCAATTTTAATTTTATTTCTATGTGAAACAAACACAAAGTATCAAACATAACAATTTACAAAACAAAATAGACCTCTGATTTTCTTCTACAGCAAATATAGGTAACAATTATTTTTCTTACCCGATAATCAGAATGAGAAATCTCTTTATTCTTTCCATTGTCCCAAATTCACTTATTATTCCATAAACCCACAAACAAACAAATCATTATTTTCCAGTCTCTGCAACAAGTCAATTAGAGGTTTCCACTCAACAATAAACATGGATGTTGTCCTTTCTCTGATTAATGATGTGAGTTTGACCATCTCTGCCAGCTCCAGCATCTTGACCAACCATTCTTCTGTCGTAGGCACTGCTGGACCTTTCAATTTCTGTGCTTCCTTAAACCATTCCTAAATTCATTCCTTTGCTCCATCCACCTCTCTTAATATCCTGGTCAACTTATATGATACTCTCATCAGTATTAATTAGAGATCGGAGGTGTCAGTAGTTTGCTGAATTGTGCAGTTCACTTTTCTTTTTTAATATGTGGTTTGCCTGTCTACAACACTGTCAGCTATTCACTAGTGCAGAGGTGCACAACACATGGCCCATGGGCAGCATGTGGCCCCCACTGCTCCCTGTTGCAGCCCACCCCCTGTTGCCCCCTCCCCCAAAAAGAATGATGTTGGGGGGGGGGATGGCATCCATAGCAACTACAGAGCACAAAAATGCCTACATTTAACCATTATAGTACTCTACAGTGCTACAGAGGAGCAAAGTATACATGTGTAATGACCATTGTAGGGCTAAGTTGGCCTTTAACCAGATGTGTGGAACACACACAGCAGATCTATGCACTATGATCTAACTAAAATGGGGAATAACTGCTGAGCAAATGGGGAAATCAGCTCAAACAGTCATTTAAAGTAAACAAACAAAGAAACATGCCATCAAGCCATGAACTTTATTTGTACAGATTTTTATTCTCAAAAACATATGCATGCACATTCATTATAGAGGACAAAATTAGCTTGATTAGTATACCTTCCTCAAGAAGACGGATCAGTATATCAATGTTAATAGGCCTCACTTAGAAGATAGAAAGATGGAGACTGGGCAAATTGGCATTTACCAACTAAGGAGGGGAAGATGACACTATGGAAATAGAGGAGCAGGGGATTGAAAGGCTATACAAAGCATGGGTGCTGGTAAAAAATGCTGGGCCACAGGGATGGAAATGGATAAATTTAGGAGAAAAAGAAAAGAAATAGAGCAGGAGCAACTATAATTTCCCCTTTCCTTTTGTGTCATGGGTTTGTTTGTGGATTTGGGCGGGGGTTAGATTGTAAGCCTATGGGCAGGGACTGTCATAAGAAATATCTTTGTGAGCTGCCTTGGAAGCCTTTTTTGGCTAAAGGGTGGGATAAAAATGCTATAAATACAAAAACAAAAAAAAAGACTTCAGAGGAAGGGGAACTCAAAAATTTTCCTAGTTGGTTGACAGACATTAGAAAATTCTGTGGGCACAGACTACCCTTAAAATTTGGAGTTCAGCTTGAGACTTTTTAGTAGCTGCTTCCTTGTGCTCTAATTGGTTCCATCAATAAGCGGACAACAGAACAAAAAACGCCTGACAATCCACGAAACACAGATGGAACAGATTTAACAAAATCCATATATCCCTACCTTGAGCCAAGGTGTCAGGGTAATGCCAATTAAATCCATCGTGCACAACACACATGCCAGGGAGCCAGTAAGCCTGGTGCTCCTCTGTAATGCTACGTATATGGGAGCCTTTCACAAGACCATATGGATATTAAAGGAGAAAACCACTTTTCCGTGAATCTTCTTCTCCTGAAAAAGTTATAAGGTGGAATCTCCAGTGGAGCACTTCCACCTGCCACCTGATTCTCTTACACCCTGCCAATTCTCATCCACAAGCAGGACTCACCACTTACACAAGGAAGATGTAGCGCTTCCAGGGCAACCAAAATTGAGTGAAAATGCTCATTTCTGGAACAGGGCAGGTCGGCAGAGCTTGCATAAGGGAGGTCCACTGACTTGTTCCTACTGAGCATTTCCGCTCATTTCTGGGCTTCCACTGGAAAGCGCTAAACCAGTGCGTCCCACCCACATAATGGAATCGGTGGAACCCACTGCTTGAGAAACAGAAGCAGCGGGGCACAAGAGAATCAGTCAAGGCGTAAGTGCCCCACTGGAGTCTGCCTGTTGTGTGAAATAACCATTATTCAATGGGAATTAGTTTATAGTTAACTTGTCTATAGTTACCTTGTTCAGTATTTATTGTGTTTTTAGTTTGGGTTTTAAATATTTTAAACATTATATCTAATGAGTACTTGTACATATTATGTTTTTTAATTTTTGAATTTGTAAACCACTTAGGACACAATCCTATGCAGGTTTGGACAGCAAAAAGTCCTACACATCCCAGCATGCCCTGGCCAGTATGGCTGGCTGAAGGGATGCTGGGAGTTGTAGAACTTTTTTCTGCCTAAACATGCATAAGGTTGCGCTTTAGAGGTATTTTGTAGATATGGTAAGTGGTACATTAATTGATTAAACAAATAGATAGTGCTAACTTGGATTATCTTTTTTTTTTAAAAAAAAAATTAATTGAATTTTCCAAAACAACAACAATCATATTTGGCTTCTGCCTCATTGTCTGACAAACATTACCAATCCTTATCCAACCTAAGTTTCCTCTATTTTCACAGAAAGAATTTCTATCACCTTACCAATATTCAAAAATCAAAACCCAAAGTTATTAAGTCACTTTCCCTCTTCCCCAAGAAGTCCACCAGAGGTTTCCAGTCTTTCTTAAATGAAGATAGATTTTTTTTCTCTAATTAAACAAGTCAATTTCACCATCTCTGCTAAGTCCAACATTTTCAACAGCCAGTCTTCTATAGTTGGTATTGCTGCTTCTTTCCATTTTTGAGCATAGATTATTCTTGCTGCTCCATCATATGGAGACCATCTAGCTGTGAGTCCTGCAAGACCTGGTCCCTGCTTCCCTGGCTCATCACACCTGGCCAGGGAGGGTGGGGCCTGACTGACTCCAGCTACAAAGGCTGCTGCTGCTCCTGCTGAAGGTGCCTGGAGACCATCTAGCTGTGAGTCCTGCAAGACCTGGTCCCTGCTTCATTACACCTGGCCAGGGAGAGTGGTGCCTGACTGACTCCAGCTACAAAAGCTCCTGCTGAAGGTGCCTAGAGACCATCTAGCTGTGAGTCCTGCAAGACCTGGTCCCTGCTTCTCTGGCTCATCACACCTGGCTAGGGAGGGTGTGGCCTGACTGACTCCAGCTACAAAGGCTGCTGCTGCTCCTGCCTTTTTTTGTTTGTTTGTTGGTATCTGTAATTATTTCTGTTGTATTTTTTTTTTGAATATTTAGTGTTTTTTAATATTTTTAACTTGTATTGCTGTTCTTATATTCTGTAGATTATTATTTTTTTAATACTATATTCAGTGTTCCTTGATGTTTTGTGTTCATGTCTTTTAGATTGTGAGCCTGAGGGCAGGGACTGTCTTATTATTAATTTGTGTAAGCCGCTCTGAGAGCCTTTTCTGGCTGAAGAGCGGGGTATAAATGAAATAAATAAATAAATAAAATATATTGTAATAATAATGTTCCATTTTCTTTCTCAAGTTGTAAATCCATTATACCCAATAAGAACATTTCTGGTATCAGTTTAATATTCACTTTTTAGATCTTTTGTATCCATGTATGTATTTGTTGTACCCAGTATGTTTTCACTTTTTTACATGTCCACGAAACATGGTAAAATGTTCCTTCCTGATTTTGACATTTCCAACATACATTTGACACATTTGACACATTTTTATACATCTTAGCCAATTTCACAGGGGTTAGGTACCAACGATACATCATCTTGTAAAAGTTCTCTCTAAGATCAGAACACAATGTAAATTTTATACCTTTAGTCCACATACGTTCCCATTGTTCCATCATTATATTATATCCAAGTTCCTTGCCCATTTAATCATACAGTCCTTAACTTGTTCTTCTTCTGTCCCAAACTTCAGCAGAACTAACTTGGATTATCCAGTGCTATGACTAGAGATGAAACAGGAGGTGGGATGTGGGCATACTTCCCCATATCTTGCATAACAAAGAGCCCCAAAGGAAAATCCCATAGCAAGATCCAATGTTTCCACTGAAATATTGCATTTAGGACAGTCAAATTCCCTGTATGTATCTTCAAAATGAATGGGAATATGTTCTCCAATCTAGTTTCTGTATTTTTACTAGTGTCTATTTTTACTTGTGTCTTTGTTAGGCATCCTCAATTACACCGTGGAAAGTGTTGTGATAATCTGCACAGAGGCACAGTGCTATTGTGCTAAAATAATAAAGATCTCTCATTATTCACATTACATAGTCTGCAATGATTATGGTGAATAAAAGACAAGCAATTGACTTTGGTGTTTAAATCCAATCTTGCTAATTAAATGTTTGAAGAAAACCATCTATGGCATGTGCATGTCATTGTTATTCAAATATCCAGTAATGATTTATCCTGAAGTGAACAGAATGCATTTGGCTAATTTTTCTGCAAACAGATATCTTCAATTCATTTGGTATTAATAGTGGCAGCGTCAGCAGTAGTACTGTTACAGTATTAATAAACTATCATAGCAGAGAAGGGATGTTATGAAACAGCATCCAAAAATTATTAGGGAGGGATACCTTTTGCGATTTTTCTCATCCAAATTTCTCCCCCTGTTTTGGGAATCTGAATTACTCTTATTTCTGAAGTGGAAGCAGCACTTTAAGGGATATCAGTTGTTCTGATTTTATTTATTTCTACATTTTCTAAAGAACACTGCACATGGTTTGACACATTTTTTCAATTCCCTGCTGCTCAGGCTTACTTCTATGTGGACATGGAGAGGCTTGGTATCTGGGGTGCTATTTGAAAGTGCTGCTGAGTGATTTAGTTCTGCTTATGAGTAAGAGTCTAGACCAGTGTCCTTGGCCTACAACTCCCAGCATGCCCCAGCCAGCTATGCTGGCTGGGGCATGCTGGGAGTTGCAGGCCAAAAACATCTGGGGACCCAAGGTTGAAGGACACTGGTCTAGAATGTGATGAAGCCCTGCAACTGCCTAGATATGATGAAAGTATTTTGTAAGTAGATCACTTTTGCCTGAATCTCAGCAATTGTTTCCCTACAAGGCAAGTACACTTTTAAAGAGAAGTAGAATAGACCTTGCTTTCTCATTTTAATTCATCTTTCCTTAAGAGCAGAAATGGGGGGGGGGATTAAGGGTTCACTCAGTGATAGGAATTGTTTATGAGAACTTGACATGCATATCCTTCAATAACTCAGTTTGAAATCAAACTGCATCATGTGATATTGTCCTTCAGTTTTGATCAGAAAAATATAGTATGAAACCCATGATATTCTGACTATATAAGAACCTGATTAACCAGGTTCTTCACTGGCATAATGTAGCTATCATCTTGGGAGTCTATCTGAAATACATTTAAATTAATAGCTATAGACAAATGATCTTCTATATGACATTATGTAGCAGGTCTTTTTGTCAGCTGGTATCATCTCCATATTTGTTTACTATTTCCCAAAGAAAGATAGCTGGTGAATTTTGCAGTTTAATGTGTCCCATGGTTCACCCAGACTCATCCCTAGCATCTGTTTTCAGTTCTAGAGCTTAGCCCTCAATCATATGAATAGACAAATGTGGTGTTGGCTCAAACAGGTTTAAAAAGTGTTTTTATTCATCACTGACTAATAATGGTAAGCCACCCACACATCAGGGCCTCCTGACCAGATGGTGTAGTTCCCAGATGGGCTTGATCCCAAACATACCTTTTTATATAGAGATTAAGCATTGATTTCCTACTAAATTGTACATTATTTAACACTTACACAGGATCTGTCCTGTGCAAATTGCTTGGCAAATAATGTTCTCATTCATTTGCAAAGAATTCCCCTGAGAGAGGACATTGATTTCTACTTTGTAGATGGGAAGCTAAGGCTGAAGGTCACCCAGTGTATCTAGTATATCTCTGAGCATAATTTAAAGCAACTCTGAGCATAATTTAAAGCAACTTTGATTTTTACATCAGTGTTATTCTCATTTTATAAAGACATCTCAGAATTATGTTGGAGCAGCTGAGCTGGACTATCTGATCCAACAAACTAATTAAATCAGAACCCTCGCATCATTGATAAATTACGTTAAATCCAAATACTGCTCAGGCTTAATTCTTTTGTGTTAACTTGGCTGAAAGAGCTAATTCCTTAACTTGGGTCTGAGAAACTGTAAAGTCAGGGAGTGGGTGAGAAACAAAGTTCTTTGCCTTTGTCAGTACTTTTATGTTGATAAAAGAGCTGAGCTGAAATTTCTCACACTCCTTTTTTTGTTGGGAGGGGGAATCTGAGATTCTTCTTTTTCTGAGATACCCCCCTCCCTCCAAAAAGGAGGCCAGTTTACATAATTTCCTCCAAATGTTTAACACCATTTTTGGGTGGTGTCTGTTCTTTCCACCACACAATGCCCTAGAAGGACACTAGATCTTGGGCAATATAGTCGATGCAAAATGGTGGTCTTCTGGCTGCCAGCACTGTTGTGGCTGCCACTTGCAGCAGAACACACAAATCCTTGTGTGGGGGGGGGAGGCCACTACTAATGGTGAACCCCACCTGTGAGAAACTGTGGGAGAATCTCTCCCCCACACTTTGAAAAATTGGGTGAAATGGTCCCCGCAGTTTCTCTGCCCAGGAACCAGGTGGAGAGTTTTGAGAGGCCATTTTCACACAGCTCCAGTTGATAGACAATTTTTCTACTTCCAGGCTAAGTGGCATAAGAAAGAGCAATAAGAGCTTTTTAAGATTTTGTGGGAAACTCATTTTAGGCCTTTCCACTACATAACTTTATACAATTGGTAAAATAGTTTAGACAGTCACAGACCGTAGATCCAAAGAGGAGCAAGATGAAGAAATTGTTAAAATAATTTTCAAACTGATATGGAATGTCTCAAAAGCCAGTGGGCTGAGTTCAGGGATGTGTCAGGGAGTGTGAGAGAAATTTGTTTCAGATCATTTTTGATCAGGATTAACCCAATTCACTTCATCCAGACCTAACACAAACTCTCATGCAATCTGCGGTCGAAGTCCGTACATTTTCAAGCTTACCATGTAATTTGCAGACCCCCCAAAAATGCACTCAATAGCATGCATACATTTGAAAAATACACATGAAAAAATGTGTACTTTTGAAAATATGCTTTAATCAATGGGAGAAGAATGCCTACATTTCAAAGATGCACACAATTGATGAGTACATTTGGAAAAAAATATGCATGAAAATATGCACAGATTCTCATACAAAAAGGGGGGAAACAATGCTCACAATCTGATATGGATTTGAGTCGAAAGGAGCTTCAAGATGGAACTTGGAGAACTTTGGTGAGCTTGAATTTTGACAATTTGCACATCCCTACGAGTTGCAATGCATCCTTTCATTAAGTGTCATATTGTCTAGGCATCACACATGCAGGACGGAAGAACTGGGTATTTTTTAAATTAACCCCGCTCCCCTTGCTAAGCACAAGACATTTTTTGAGAATCCCACCATCATGAAAGTTGGTATTACTTGTGATAATAGTAATGAACAGCACTGATACTAAGCACAACCCTTTTATAGGGATGTACCGACTCGCCTCGTGCGGGTGTAGTGGGCTGAAATCGACCCTGCTCATGCGGGCCTCCCTGTATCCGGTGGTGGCCACCCGCGCTGGTCCCGTTGCGTCACTTCTGGCACGCTGGAATTGACACGACAGGACCCTGCGCCAGTGCGCTGGACCCCCACGCTAATGTAGCACGGGGGTCCAGCATGCCGGCGCAGGGTTCCGTCGTGTCACTTCTGGTGTGCCAGAAGTGATGCGACAGGACCAGCGCAGGCGGCGCTGGCAGCTCAAGTGGCGCGGAGAACAGGGGGGCTGCCGCCACGGAGAGGCAAAGCAGCGGCGAGGCGGCCACCCCCCAAAGGGTTCGTGTCCACCACTAAGCATACCCAGCCAGCATATCTAAGGGCAAGGGATTCTGGGAGCTGTAGTCCAGCAACATCTGGGGACCCAAGGTTGGAGAGCCCTGTTCTAAGGGCACAATCCTACAGCCCTCTGACTTTCCCTGGGGGGCCATAGGATGGGGCATAGAAGCCCCTGTGACCTTGGAAATCTCTCCCAAGGTCACAGTGCTGCAGAGCAGCCACCCCCACCCCCCCACCTTGTAGCCGGCGCGGTTCTTTCCATGCAAGCAGGGAACTGAAGGGGATGGGGAGGAATGAGGCACCACTGGAATCTGAGGAATCCAGGCGGTGTCTCAGCCGTCAGCCTCTCCTTCTTGAGAGGAGAGGAAAAACACCTAGATGTCTTAAATCGGCTGTCTAGATGTTTTTTAGGGCAAGAGGAGAGAGGCGGATATCTTATCCACCACACTCCTCCCACCCTCAATAGGTTGCCCGTAATCCCCCGGTTCGGATGGTTACAGCGGGCAGCCTCATAGGATCACATTGCCCATACTTCAAAGAGACAGGGCTTGGTTTAACTTCTCATGATGCATCAGTTACATACCCAACCTCCCAAATGCAACACTATCTTGTTTATCATTTATACTTCATGTAGCATTCCTAACTCTTCTTTTAGTTCCTCACACAGAACCCAGATATAACCCAAGGCAGACAAATGATTAAAACAAACAAACAAAAAGCCCCTTTTGCCCAGGGCCGGATTAAGAGCATTATGGGCCTGGTGCTGAGGATTTTGGTGGGCCTTTTTATGGAAATAAATAAAATGAAGACGCAATTTTATATTAAAACAAATTAAATATTTTAGTCAGCAAAGAAGAACAGTCAGCAAAGAAGTTACACAGTCAACAAAGTTAAGGTCATTCACAAACTCCAAATATCGCTTTCAACTAGCAACAAGCAACCTGCATTTAGCCTTCACACCAGCAACTGGTGTACATAGGCATACTGCCTCCGATACTGGATAGCATAGAGCCATCAGGACTAGTAGCCATTGATATCCTTCTCCTCCATAAATTTGATGGGGGAAGTGTGTGTGAGAGAGAGAGAGAAAGAGAGAGAGAGAGAGAGACACACACACACACAGAGTTAATCCAAGTCTTTTCCCTAGTCAAAATTGCACCTGAAAAAAACATGTTCATGCTCATTAGCCCCCAAGGAGAAAAAGGTCCTATGCAGGTTTAGACAGAAATAAGGCCTACAACTCCCAGAATACCTCAGCCAGCATGGCCAGCTGGCAGATGCTGAGACTTGAAGGACTTACTACTTCTGGCTAAAGATGCACAGGATTGCATTGTTATTTTTCATCCCTCATCCCTCCCTATTCCTTTTTCCTTGTGTGCTGTGTCTTTTTAGACTGTAAGCCTGCAGGCAGGGACTGTCTTCCTTTACTGATCATATGTAAGCCCCGCCAGGAGTCTATTTGACTGAGGAGCGGGATAACAATACTCTGAAATAAATTTAGTAAATAATTAGTTTGAAATAAGTCTTTAAAAAATAAAAAGATGAGCATCTATAACCGTGCACCTGCCCATACAGGTGCTCGCAGAGTATAAAATATTTTTTAAAAAAATAAGGAAGAAAAGGTGCTGCAGCAACCAGCACCAACCTCGATGGGCCCCAGCCTGTCTCCTGAGCAGGATACTACAGTGGGCTTGGGAAAGGCGTATGATTAAAGTCCCCAAGCACCCTGCAAATATTTTACTCAGAGGAAATGCTACTGCCCCACAAACACCACACCACGTCTTGCTCAGATTCTGTTTTTAAAAAACACGGCCCACAACCACCACATCTTGCTCCAAGAAATTCAAAAATGACCCACAACTCCCACATCTTGCACAGAAAACATAAGAAACGACCCCGCCTCTAAGCTCTGGGATGAGCAGAAAGAGGCCCGGAGGCCACGCGGGCCCACTTCGGGTCAGCGAAATCCTAGTTGAGTCGCACAAGCCACCACAGCTTAGATCACGCCACCTCCAAGCTGCCCCACGGCACCCTCCCACCCATGTTCCTCAGTAACTGGCATACCTTGATCCTGAAAAGATACCCAGGGAGGAGAATTGGGCTTGGAGAATGTACAACACAGGGTGTATATCTCCTAAACCAGAGGTGCCCTCCAGATGTTTATGGTGCCCTCCAAATGTTTTGGACTACAACTCCCACCAGCCCCAGCCAGCATGGCCAATGGTCAGGGATCATGGGAATTGGGGGAGATGGAGGATTGGTCTAACCCTTGATAATTTTCTGTATTCCTAAGGGGTCTTGACTATCGGTAGAAACTTTATTTGGGTAAGAGGGTGCTTTTGCACTCCTGTCTTGCTTGTGGGCTAACTTTCCCGTGGGCAGCTGGTTGGCCACCGTGCGAACAGAATGCTGGACTAGATAGACCCTTGGTCTGACCCAGCATGACTGTTCTTATTCTATCCCCCACCCCCCAATTTAATCTCCACAAACAGACATCTCACTTATAGGCTAGAACATGAGTAGGCAACTGGTGTGCATAGGCATACCTCGATCCTGAAAAGATACCCAGGGAGGGGAATTGGACTTGGAGAAGGTGCAATACGGAGTGTGTATCCTCTAAGCCAGGGGTAGGCAATATGGTGCCCTCCTGATGTTTTAGACCACAGCTCCCATCAGCCCCAGTCAGCATGGTTAGTGGAAAGGGATTTGGGAGTTGTAGTCCAAACATCTGGAGGGCACCAGGTTGCCTAAGCCTGGGCTAGAAGTTCTAAGGGTTGCTTGTGCCAAAGCACCCACCACCACCAAAGCACCCCCCACCCCACCACCCGTGAATGCGAGTCCTTGCCCGGCGGGCTCCTCAGTGGGGGGTGGGGAGAAAAGACGGTGCTTGCTCGCTCTTGCAGCCTTCTCTTCAAAAAATAAAATAAAAATAATTTTTAAAACGCTGCTCCGCTCTGAAAAAATAAAAGAAAAAAACCTTCTGCTGCTGCAGCGGACCCGACCGCTGTTCCTCGCGGTCGGGTCCGGAGCTGGGCTCTCCTTGCCACTGCGGCGGCGGCTGGCGAGAGAAAGGCGAGGGAGGGACCGAGCCAGGCGGCGCGGGAGGAGGGACCACGACGACGACGAGGCGGCGGCGGCACGCAGGGAGAAGGGCGATGCTGCTCCGGGCGGCGCGCGTGGCCGTGTGATGCCCCCCGGGCGCATCTCCGTTGGCCCCGAGCGCGGCGGCGAGGCAAGGCGGGGGTCGGCGGGATCGGGGGGGGCTGGCGGCGGCGGAGGGACAGCCTGGCTGGGGCAGAGCCAAGGCGCGCAGGGCAGCCAATGGGAAAGCCCAGCGCCAGGATGGATAGCGGGCCGGGGGGGGGCTAGCGGAGCTGAGCCTGAACGGGAGCTCTGAAACACTTTTGGAATGCCAAGCCCTGCAGTAGAGGGAAGGGTGGGTGGGTGGAGGAGAAGAGTGCCTTTGAGCATGTGCAGAGTACCTTTCTATCTCCACTGAGAGGCCTCGCACATCTTCCCCGCTGTAAAGCCGAGGCGGCGTCCGGTTTAGCTTTGGAGCAGCCACGCCTCGGAAGGGCCCCGCTCCTCTCCGTGCACACGCCCGCCCTTCGCCAGGCCTTTCACAAAGGCGACCCACTGCTGCTGCAGAAAGGGCGCACGACTGTGATTGGCCCAGTAACCGTCACCTGACCCGTCTCCGTCCGCGCGGCATGGAAAGCCCTGGCTGTGGGCCTATTCTGGTAGGGGCGGGGCGGGCCTGCCGCCGCCGCTGCCGCGAGGGAGCCGCTGCCGCCGCCGCGAGGGAGCCGCTGCCTGGCGTCTGCGTCTCGACGCAAGGGCAAGTGCACCAGCGCGGCAGCGGCAGCAGCCAGCAGTCGGCGGCGCGGCTCGCGTGAGTGGGCGCGCACGCTGCGCGCTGCCAGGCCGGCTGTGGGCCTGTTTGATGGTAGGGGCCTGGAGCTGCAGCTCCAATAGCCCCTATGTTAATCCGGCCCTGCTTTTGCCTGATCTCGTGTTTTAGTAGACAGGAAGTACAGTGCAATCTTCTAGATCTCTGTTCAACTGTGAGAAGCCATTATGGTGCTGTGTCAGCAAATATGGCTTGCTAAGGATTCTGCATCAGATATTGCTGAGCTGCTATCTTCATGCTTCTGCTACGACAGTTTGGTGGACTTGTTGCTCAGGAGTAAATCTGATGTTAAACCCTCAGAACTGAAGGAACCCTTCATCTTGGATGTGTGTTTGCTAAAGGAAAGCCATTAATAATATTAGCTACTGGAGGGGAAAAAGATTCAGCAGGATTTTTCACTATCTCAAGACTGCTGCAAGCTGAAATAAGTTTAATCAGATCAGAGCAAGAAACATAATAGAGAGATAATGGCTCCAGAGAACTGGCTAATCAGTTGTTAATTTGTTTTGCCCTTAATTGTGAAGCCAATTTAGCTAAATAATCACATGCATTGATTTATATTTGGATAAGAATGGAGAGTATAAAAACAAGGATGAGACTATCACTAGCATTGACATTGCAAGTACTATTTTATTATCCCCTGCTAAGATCCATGTTCTGGCATTTTTACACATTGTGGCATCTACAAAATGCTTATGTTGTACTTCTTTAGAGAGTTCCCCACCCCCATTGCCTTTCCAGACAGGGGGAAAAACAGAAGACATTATTAGCATTAGAGACGGCACTGAAGTAGTGCTAGTCCTATGGGGCCAGGAGTCCCAATATCCGCCCCCTCCCCAAGACAGATGGAAGTGTAGACAGGCTTGGTGCAGTTTATTCTCCTTTCTTTGCAATGTGTGTGCCTTTCAGATCTGATGAGCAGGGGAGGGTGCACAGTTTAAAACTGAACTAGCAGCAAGGCTTAATGAAATGGCAGGAAAATGTGGTGCTGGTGGTAGAAATAGCATTGTTGGCATTTCTCTTGTGGTTGTTAAACAGTTAATAAGGCTATAGTCAATTCCTGTGCTGGGCAGCCCCATCCTATGTGGGTGCCTGTAACCCTCCAAACTTGGAGGATTATGGGCATCCACTTGAAAGCCGGAGGAGCATGGTGGATAGGATTCCCACTGCACTCCCCTCACCCTCCAAAACATTTAGATGGCCGATTTTGGCCATCTAAATGTTTTACCACTCCTCATGAGAAGGAGAGGCTGAGGCACTGCCTGGATTGGAAGACAGTGGTGCCTCACTCCTCCCCTCCCTGCCCCTGGGAGTGCCCCCACCTCCACTCCAGAACCAAAGAAGGTCTTCCGTCTTTGGTTCCCAGCTGGTGCAGAAAGAACCTCACCAGCTGCGAAGTGAGGGGGGGTGCTCCATGGGCGGACTCCCTGCTGCGACCTCAGAAAGGATTTCCAAGGTTGCAGCGTGCGGGGAGTCTGACTTATCCTATGGCCCCCGGGCCATAGGATTGTGTCCTAAGTGGTATAGCATGGAGCACTTGGTATCTAATGCTGAAAATATAGAGGGAAAATGACATTTGAAAAGGACTGGCCCAAGAATACCTATAGCATTTCCCAATATGGTACCCTCCAAATGTGCTAGACTACAACTCCCATCATCCCCAGCAATCTGGCAGGCAACAGGTTGGGGAAGAGTGACCTATGGAGATGAGAAAACTACAAGGTCCGACAAGCACATGGTGAGCGATCCAGAGGATAGGAACAGAGTGTGGCAGGCAATGCAAAGCAATGCAGCAGTTCAGTATGAGAAAGTCTGGAACCACGTAGATGTTTAGGCAAGAGCCCTGCTCTCACCTCCTTTTCCAGGTGTTTGGTCAAGGCATGGAGGCATGGGATATTGGAGAAGTCCACAATGGATTCAAATGAGTTCATGTTTCTATCAATCTGACCTGCAGATTCCACAGCAGACCAAATTTTTCTGAGTCACGTGGATTCTGCAGACTTGCAGACCAGTTTTTTGGGTGGGGTGGGGGAGATTTGCACAAATTCACACTTGTGCTAATGTGCATTTACATTAAATCTAATGAGCACTTGAGCAAGTGAAACAAAATTATGGAGCATCCCTTAAAAAAAGATCCGATTCCATCAATGAACAGAGGACGTCTGATAGGGATGTAAGAGAAATCCATCTGAATTAATTTTTGATCAGAATTTACCCAGTTTGCACCTTCTGGACTGAACATGGACTTTGTAGTTGCAGTCCATACATTTCTGAGCTTCCAATGTGATTTGCCAAAGTAATTCCGTTCGACAGCATGCATACATTTGGCAATTGCTCATGAAAAGATGCACACTTTAATGCACACAAATCCGCTTTAATCAATGGGAAAAGAATGCATACATTTGAAAGATGCACACAATTGATGTGTACATTTGGAAAGATATGCATGATAGGGATGTGCACAGAGTTTGATGGGGGGGGTGGAAGTCCAGTGAACTTGCCGGGCTCAACCCCCTGAGCTCCGCTCGCCCTACCTCTTCCCCGGCTTGATTCGCATTCTCACAAGCCAAGCCAGGGAAAGCGACTTCCAGGTTACGGCGCCACATTGTTTATGTAGAAAATAGCCTAAGTTGCGCAAATTATGTTTTTTAAAACATATTTTACGCTATTTAAAACATACCGGTATTTTACGCTATTTTCTATATAAACAATGTAGAGCTGGGGACCCAGAAGTCCGGTGAGTGCCTCAGCTGGCGTTCCCACTCAGCTCACATGCTGCGAGTCAAGTGCCAGGCAGGTCACCCATCCCTACATGAAAATGAGTGGTGGGCGATCCTCCCACCACCCGACTCATGGCACGCTCAGTGAGTGCTGTTGCTGCACCAGGCCAAAAATGAGTGCCAGCCGAGAGTCTGAGACCCTCACTGGACTTCTGGGTTCCCTCCAGAGAGCTTTTTATGTACAAAAATTGGGATATTGGGGGAAAGCACACACACACACACACACGCATTGGTGAAATAATATTCAAAACTGCATTATATTAGGAAAATTGCTATAAAAATGTGTACATTAGGCAAAATTGCATTAAAAATGCATGTATTAGGAAAAATGTGCCCAAAAATGTGTAGTAATTTTTATGCACACTAAAAACAACAACAACTCAAAGTTTGAGATGAACAAGCTTAAGATTGGAAAATAAGAAATTAGAAGAAATTGAAACTGACAGATTTATCCACCCCTATGCTTGATGCAACTGGACTGTGTCAGAACCATTTTTGCAATACACTAATCAATGTTATACTTTAAATAGGAGAGGGACCATAGCTTTGTTTTTAGAAGGTCCTAGGCTCAATCCCCAGCATCTCCAGTTAAAAAGATCAGGTGGAAGGTGATGGGAAAGAGCTCTTCCTGTGCCTGAGACTTTGAAATGCCACTGCCAGGTCAGAGTAGACAATAGTGGACTAGATGGACAAATAGTCTGACCTGATATAAGGCAGCTTCTTATGTCAATAAAATATCAGTTGAAAATGGATGTTCTGAGTCTTGGCAGGTAAGAGACAGCAGAGGAAAGAGGAAGCTGAGGCAAGGAGAGGCACAAAGGCTTTTATTACTTTGATAGGAAAATGGAAGGTCCTACTCCACCGATGCATAATTTGCAACTCACCAAGCTGCATTCATCATGAAACCATGACAGCCTCTTACCTGCAGCTCAAAGAAGGAGACAACATCAAGATGTCCATGTCCATCCAACCAGAGCTCAAAACCAGAACATTGGCATTTAAACCTTTTTGATGCAGCAAGACATAGTTCTTTTCCCTAACACTTATGTGTCTGCCATTTATTCCATGGCAGCATTTATGGGCAATGTGGCTTCATATGTGATGTGCTAATTAACTAAATTACTGTTAACAGCTTTCTTGAAACCCCATTACCTTCTTTTATCAATTTACTTTTTAAGATGTAGCATGAATAATGTAATAAAGCATGAAAAAAGGAAACACAACTGAGAATGTGTGTACACACACACACACACACACACACACATGAATGAATGAATGAATACTAAGTCATTCCTGTATATACTGATTTCACATAGGGGATGATTCATATGGTATAGAAATGTTGCCATAATGGTTTGAGAGAATTGCAGAACCAAAATATTTGGAAGAATGGATAAAGCTACAAAACAGATTTCAAGTTTCAGTAATGTTAGTGCTATATCATCCACAAATAGTGAAATATTCCATTCCAATTTACCTTACTTGACTCCAGGGATGTTGTAGAGTCCTTGGTCCCGAGTCGAGTCACGAGTCTTTGGACTCGAGTCTCGAGTCGAGTCCGAGGTCCAAAATGGTGACTCGAGTCCCGAGTCACTCCCAAAGCGGCGGCCCATGGAGGGACCGGGAGGTCTCCGTCCTCACCTCAGCTGCCGCCACCGTCACACACTGCCGCCGCCCTCACCTCCTCCGCCGCCACCATCGCATGCCACCGCCGCCCTCACCTCCACCGCCGCCACCATCACACGCCGCTGCCCTCACCTCCGCCTCCGCCACCGTCGCACGTCGCCACCACCGCTGACCTCACCTCCGCCGCCTCCGCCTCCGTCAACCTCACCTCCACCGCTGTTGACCTCACCTCTGCTGCCGCCGTTGACCTCGCCTCCGCTGCCGTCGACCTCGCCTCTGCCTCACGCCGCCGTCGCACGCAGCACACCGTGTCACGCCGCCATCGCTCTGTTTTTGCGGGAGGAACCACGGCAACCCCGCCAAAAACAGAGCGATGGCGACGGTGGCGTGAAGCGGCGTGCTGTGTGCGGCGGCGGCATGAGGCGGCGGCGAGGTTGGTGGCGGCGGCGGCGAGGTTGTCGTCGGTGGCAGCGTGCGACGGTGGTGGCGGCGGAGGTGATGTGAGGGCGGCGGCGACGTGCGACGGCGGTGGCGGAGGTGAGGTGAGGGCGGCGGTGATGGCGGTGGCGGCAGAGGTGAGGGCGGTGGCGGTGGCGGCGGCGGCAGAGGTGAGGGCGGTGGTGGCGGCGGCAGAGGTGAGGGCGGCGGCGGTGGCGGAGTCCTTGGGCTCGAGTCCCGAGTCAAGTCTCGAGTCCCACAAAAATTATTGGGACTCGAGTGGGACTCGAGTCAGAGGGGGGACTCAGTCCAACTCACGAGTCGAGTCCCCGAGTCCGAGTCCCCCTCCCTGCTTGACTCTGATAATATTGTCATTAGCAAGAGACTAATTGCCATCAGTTCCATTACTAGTGCAAAAAGGAGTGGTAAAGGGGTGATACGTGTGAATGCATGTGACAAATTTTACATGCAAGTTTTATAAGGAAACATTCTATTTGCATTACAGGGAATTCAGCACAATTCTTCCAAGCACTGGGCCCTTGCATCAAAGTTTAATGCACACATCCTAAAATCCAGAGGTGATACCCATTTAAATAGAAATGCAACTAGAAATTTCTTCTGCCATAAGATGAAGGTTTATAGAAATAATAAATGTACACACACACACAGTATATATACATATCACATTTTTGTGGGTAGTTATCAATGAAAATGGCTGAGGCCTGGCTGATCAAAATGAGCAGAAGAGACATATTAAAATTCTACTCATAACTGGTTCACGATTATCACATGCTTAGATCATGTAATGCTATTGTTTTCTAGAAGACATTCAAGATGAATGAGAGATAAAGGTTGCGATCCTAAACCCTGTATGTGTATGTATAATACACACACACACACGCACATAATTTATTTGTCAGTATAATTAATAGCTGCATTCTCTGACATTGTCCAAGTATACTTTGAGGAATTAGAATTAATTCCTTCCCAGTTTTCACCTTTCTTCCCATATCCAACCCCATCTTTTTGAAAACTATTCTACTACAAAATTTTGCTCCGATTGTTAATCATAGCACTTTGAGAAGTGTCTTCAAGTCTGCTTATACTTCTTTAAATTATCATGTGTTTGAAACCATGGTCAAATACTCCCCAAATCCAATGCCCTTTGTTCAAACAGATCACTGTTTTTCAAAGTTAGCGAGCGAGCTCAATGTTCTGTCAACTTTCTGGAAAAGCTCTAGGCAGTCTGCAGAAATACATAATACATTTCCAATCAGAGTAAAAACTAAAATAGACCAATAAAATCTCAATGGTAGAATGATGATGTGAAATATATCTAAGGAATTTAAAAATACAAAATGTATATAATCCTTTTTATCGTTATTAATTAAAACTATTGGTTTCACTTTTAGCCAAAGGACAATACACCAGGAAAAGAGACACTGATGAACAAGCTAATTAATTCTTCCCATAGTCACTGGAAGCTCCCAGCACTGCTGTTGGGGGAAGGCTATATTGACAGAGCCTTAGCTGTAGGGATTTGATAATCACAAATCAAGGTTTTATGAAAGACATTTGTTACACAGCTTAATCTTTGGAGACCTGGGCTAATCCAACATCGGGTGACACATGCCATGATAGCCAGGTTGGATGTATATTTTATGCCTGTTTGTTTATTTACTAATTCCCATGATATCATTGGTCATACCATTACTGTGATTAAATAGACAAAATGAGATTAAATAGGACAAAATAAGCAAAATAGAACAACTAGGTGATTTGTAGGAACATTCTTATTGACATCAAGCTTTGACATAACAGATGTCATCATGGGTAAGCCAATGAAGCTCAGCGTCCTAAAGAAATTTGTAGTGACAATTTGGGACAGAAAATTTAGGACTAGGCAAAATTCAACATTATGTGAGTGGAAGTCTCCTTGGAAAATTGGATTATCCACCTCTCCTCTACCTTGAAGCTCCCTGCACCCACCATAATCTGCTCTGGAGAGTCATCTCTGGAGCAGATTATGATGGAATCTGGGAAGCTGTAGGGAGAAGGTTAGTTTCCCCCCATTCTGCCACTGGAACTAGTACAGCAATACCTTGGATTGCAAGTAACTTGGTCTGAGAGCATTTTGCAAGACAAGCAAAATTTTTAAATAAATTTTGACTTGATAAACAAGCGACGTCTTGCAATACAAGTGTAGGGATGTAACCGCTCACCTCGAGCGGGTATAGCGGGCCGAAATCGGCCCCGCTCATGCCCGCCAGAGGCTCGCTTTGATATAAGAGTGTTTTGGATTACAAGCACGGTTCCGGAATGAATTATGCTCTCAATCCAAGGTATTACTGTACTGTCAGTAGAAGGGCTTAATTGGATTCCACCCAGTCTACTAAATGTAATCAGAAGTCTGATAAAGCCTCACATGATGGCTAGTTTCTTACTCATATCACTGTAGTAAGCTTTGTTCACCATTGTTGATGTGTTTCTTCAGAAAAAAATGTTTTAACTCAATAGTCTCTGTCTGGCACTTTTATATGTGTTGTGGTTCTTCATAGAGAAGGTCAGGAAGGAACCCATAGCAAAATATAGATCTTCTAACTCTACCTTTATGATCCAAGAAAAAGCAAACATCTAGCACAGACATTTAACTTAAGTACTTCATGGAACTCAGCACAACAGCAGCCAAGGAGGGTAATCTTGCAAATACCCTCATTAAGGAAGTGCAAATAGCTAGGAATTAAGCAACAATTAACCCCTGGAGGCTATGTTCTCTCTTCAGCTGACACAGGGAGGTTGAAGGGCTCAGGGGACAGCTGTAAGTGAGAATTTGTGGCAAAAGTCAAATTCTGCCAAACTGTAGTACCAGAATGGAGAGATGGCCTTTCACTATGTCAGCATCATCTGAGTTTTTGTGTGTAAATGCCATGACAGGTGAATCCAAAATTTGGGTAACAGCTAGGTTTTATGTTTTCAAAAATGGGGGATCAGCCACTATACGTTTCTTCATCCCATCAGTTCTAGGGACAGTCCCGGGTGCAACCTGATGTGTAGATAGCACCTGGTAGAGCCTAAATAGTGGAGCCTCTCCCATTTTAAGACTGTGCCTAAATGCAGACTACATGGCTTCAGCATCAACCACTTTCCCCCTTCTGTTTGTCCTATCCTTGCTTTGTATATCATCTAGCCTGATGAAGAGTTCTTGAAAAATCAAAAGCTTGTTCACTATTTTTGTGACATTTTGGTTAGCCTAATAAACGTATTGCCCTATTACATATTTTGGAAGATTTCCTCTGGAGCATTCAGCCTGTTTGCTTTGCTCCTTTAACAATGTTGTGTGAATAGGCAATTTCATTGCCTTCTCCGAACAGCTGCTCACTACCCCCTCTTGCTTGGGTGGTGTTTTTTTTTTTTTTTTTTTTTTTAAGATAAGACAGAGAAAGAAAGCAAGAGAGAATTTCAAGTGTGAAAAAGTGATTTCCAGCAATCAGCAGGGGGACGCAAAGGCAGGTGTGAATGAAACCAGCTTAGTTTCTCACTTCTGGAAATAGAAGCGATTTCAAGCTGGCAACATATGAGGGATGAGTGGATTTCTCCCATTCCATGGCTCTTCTGTGTGCGTTTACTCCGCCTGCCTTCCAGTTTAACTTGGAGAATTTAAAAGATTTACATTGGAACTGATGTGCACAGTTTGCTTTGAGTTTCAGTCCATGTCTTTTCTTTTTCTTACAAGTTAACAATGCACACCAGCACCTAAGTGCATGGGCAGAGCGATCCTATGGCCCCTACACAGCATCTAGAGGGCCATAGGATCATTTGGATTCCCAGCTCCGAATGCCAGAAAAGAGCTTCGACCTTTCATAGAATTTCATAGGATCATAGAGTTGGAAGGGGCCTTCAAGGCCATCGAGTCTAACCCCCTGCTCAATGCAGGAAACTAGAGGAGGGGTCTCCCATCCAAGTAACAACCAGGCCTCACCCTGCTTAGCTTTCCACGCTCAGAGGGGATCTGGACTTGGATCCTGCTCCTGCCCCTCGCAGCCAGTGCAGGAAGAACCACTTTCGCTGTGTCTCTGAGTCATAAGACAACCTCAGAGAAGGGGTAAAGAGGGTGTTCTGGGGGAGCGGGGAGGAGACTGGGTCCACCAGGATATGATGTATCATGGCGGTGCACTAGTTTCCTTCCCTTCCCGTCTGAAACACCTCAGCTAGATGGCCAGAATTGGCCAGCTAGCTGATTTGCAGCCAGGGTGTGAGAAGCACAGAGGCAAAGATCGCCTCCGCACTCCTCCCGCCCTGCATAGGATACCCGTAATCATCCATGTTTGGTGGTTTACAGGCATCGCCATTGAACTGCACCCTAAATAAATCACAGCACACACAAGAGAGAGAGAGAGAGAAAAGAAACTCAGTGTGATTGTAGTATTGCATCAGGATGTATGTACTGTATGTATGTATTTTTGCAATCTGGTTTATTTATTTTAATCTGAGCACAAGTCTTCATTAATACATTGATCAAGGCTGAAATCCTATACCCTCTTACCTTGGAGTAAGCAACATTGAACTTAGTGGGACTTACTTTTGAGTAGATATGTGTAGGGTTGCACTGTAAGGCTGCAATCTTATACACACTCACCTGGGAGTAAGTCCCGTTGAATGCAGTAGGTTTTACTTCTGAGCACACATGCATAGGATTGCACTGCACATCACAGTGTAAAAAGGGCTCTGGGTGCAATCCTGACTTCTTTTTGTGCTGTGATTTAATAAATTGCACAGTGGTAACATATAAGAAAGAAGGAGAGAGATGAACTGAAAACTACAGCAAACTGCACATGATCTGAACAAAGTTCAGAAATCAAATTCTACAGTGGCAGATTCCTAACAAACAAATCACTGCTGCTCCCCCACAAAATATGTTAGATAACTTGGAACCCCTAAGTCCAAAGAGAGATTCCGACAGGGCAATGTTTAATAAGCATTTCTAAGAAAACCTCCCATCCATTTTTGGCAAAAAGCTGTAGATGGGCAACAGGGTTTTTATTTTCTAAATCTAAAGGCAGGAGATTGAGGAATGTTTTGCATCCCATGGATGGTGGGTCTTATTTCTCTCTTCACCATGCCCCATGTTGACTCTGGTCAAACAGATTTTGCAGGTGTCATGAAACACTACACCAAAACACTTGTAAAATCTGTTGCGTACGTAAGGGGGAAATGAAGACACTTGGTTGGGATTTAACTGGGCCACATTTATTTACATACAATGGACTGCAAAGGGATGGAGTGCGGATTCTTCAACTCTGGCCTCTTAGGCCGCTCAATTGTGCAATTGGGGCGGAGCATCCAAAACCGGGCAGTGGCGATGAGTCCGCCGCCGCCGCATTTTCTACTTTACAGTGATGGGAGCCTTTGTTGCGTCGCCCCCTCTCGGAGTCTCACGACAACAAGCTTGGCGAGAACAAAGGCATCACAGGCGTTCCTGATCCTCAGCTGTCTGAGCCTCCTGACCCATCAACTTGAGGCCTCATGAAACCGCCTGTCACCTGAATGGTGCCAGCGATGCTCACCTCACCCTATCAAATACCCTACCCCGCAGTTACCTGTCTACCATCTAACTGTGACCATTTTGGCTTGCTATTTACACTGACTATAAGCACTCCCAACCCTGCAGTAGTATGGAGTAGGCGAAACACGCTCACCCCCCTAATGGAGATGAGCCAAAATTCCTACTCGGTCCCTTAACGGCGACCAGAGGAGCCCATACTGAATACAGGGCGGGAAGGAGGGAATGCAGGAAACAAAGAGGGTGTGGTTGGGGCTGCCAGGCCTAATATTGGCTCCTGTAGCCCCGCCCCCTTTATGGCTGAATACCTGCGAGAACAGGTAAGTCTCGCCTCACTTCCCCCACGTCCGCAAAAGTTCTCCCCGCCCACAGCTGCGCGTGATGCGGGGGAAGGTCCTTGCGTACGTAAGGGGGAAGTGAAGAGTCAAGACACTTGGTTGGGATTTAACTGGGCCACATTTATTTACATACAATGGACTGCAAAGGGATGGAGTGCGGGTTCTTCAACTCTGGCCTCTTAGGCCGCTCAATTGTGCAATTGGGAGCATCCAAAACCGGGCGGTGGCGATGAGTCCGCCGCCGCCCCATTTTCTACTTTACAGTGATGGGAGCCTTTGTTGCGTCGCCCCCTCTCGGAGTCTCACGACAACAAGCTTGGCGAGAACAAAGGCATCACAGGCGTTCCTGATCCTCAGCTGTCTGAGCCTCCTGACCCATCAACTTGAGGCCTCATGAAACCACCTGTCACCTGAATAGTGCCAGCGATGCTCACCTCACACTATCAAATACCCTACCCCGCACTTACCCGCCACAGAGAGGGACTAGCGCCTGTTTAGTCCCTTCTCCCCCACCTGCCCGGAACCAGTTCCAGCAGGGCCCTTTGCAGGTCCTTGATAAATACATCATTTCCTTCGTCAGACAAATGAACTCCATCGGTGCGGTACAGCTCCCTCCAGGCCAATACAATATCAGGATGGGGTACAGAATAACCCTCCCCACCCAGCCGTTTAACAATTTCTCTATTGACCCTTCTGGCTGCTCTGTTCATAATCCTGGAGCTTGCGTTGCCCCTCCAACAGTAGCGTGGCAGAATGTGAGACCAGACGATCTGAGCTGTAGGCCATCTTTCTTTGATGGTCCGAAAATCTGCAAGCGCTTGCAGGACCAAGGCCTTACTCTTGAGTAATCCCAAATCATTCCCCCCAAGATGCAGCACCAGCAGGTGCGGGGGTTGTGCATTGAAGCCAGACCGGAAGAGGGTGGTCAGTAGGTTCTGCCACCACATACTGCGGCGTCCCAACCAGTGGATATCCGCCATTCATTCGATTCCCAGCTGGGTTCCTTGTCTGGAAGTTCCAGCCCTTCGAGCAGCCCAGAAAACGAAACCGTGTCCACACACCAAAACGCGCACCGGTCTGGCCCCTGGACGTTCTGTAAAATAGAAACAGAGGCCGCAGTATCTTTCATAGAAATTTGCGTACATAAGATTGGTAGGCCTGGGATCGCCAACGCCCCACAGCCTGCACTCTGTCGGCAGGGAAGCCCACAGCTGCAGCTGTGGATGCCGCCCCAATACAGAAGGAGTGTGTTCCAAAACGCTTGTCACCAAGTCCCAATGCTCCCAATGCCATTTTAGCTACAGACCAAAACTGGAACTTCGTGAGTGGTGAGCCGTCTGTATGTTGGAACAGCGGGCCCTCATTTTTCCCCCTGTTGTCGATATATGTACGCAAGGCAGTAACCGGGCACAACTCTGTCTCTGCAGTATGATATAGAAATATGTCAGTCCCCTTGGCTAACTGGTCTGTTTTAGACCTGCGCAAGTGGATCTTTACCCCTGTTGAGATAAATGTGAGATCGGCGTATTGCAGGGCACGGCCCGATGTATCTGCTCTGGACATAAGTACCAGTTCAGATACGTGGAATGCACCAAAAAAGGCTGTTAAAGCCGTGGCGTGGAACAAGATTGCCTCGTAATTGGAGTTGCATATGACTGGCCATTGTGCGCGGAGGCCCAAAAGTACCTCTGGCGATATGGGGGGTCTGGCATCTGGTAAGGAGGGATTTTGCCGAGCCCACCCAATTAGCATCTTTTTAAACCTGAAATCACCCGTGTTGTCGCCCCAACCCTTGGCTTTGGATAAAAAGGCCAGACCTGATAACTTAGCTCTAAGGGTGCGCACGGATGTCCCTTGTCTCCTAGCATACACACAGAATTGTATCAGCTGTTCAGCTGGTATGGGCCATGACTCAGGGACCATGTTCTTGTCCCTGAAGTCTTGAAATTCCCTACCTGCCCTGTTGTAGGCCGCCCGCGTACTAGGCGCCAGGGAACTCATGATGGCCTTTTCAGCCGTAGACCTCCAATCTGCCAAAGATAGTCTGGCATCATTACAAGAAATTCAGAAGCCCATGGAGCGAGTTGTCTGAATCTCTGCATCTGGTTTCGTGACAATGCGTCGGCAATTCCGTTGTCTAACCCGGGCACATGTCGAGCTCGGAACAGAATGTTAAATTCGAGACATTGCATTGTGATGGCCCTCACTAAACACATAACGTTGTTGTTTCTTGAGGTCAATGAGTTAATTGCTTGAACTGTGGCCTGATTATCACAAAGAAAATGTACCACATAATTGGAAAGCTGCTCTGCCCATATATGTACGGCAATGTACACCGGGAACAACTCTAGAAACGTGAGGTCACGCACCAATTCCGAGGATTTCCATTGTTCAGGCCAACCTTTAGCGCACCATTGTTCCCCCAAAATTACACCAAACCCTAAGGTTCCGGATGCATCAGATTGGACCCTGAACTCGGCGTCTAATAACATGTCTTGCCTCCAGAAAGAAACCCCATTGAACTGTGCAAGGAATTTGGCCCATATCTGGAGGTCTGCTCTGATGGATGCCGATACTCTAAGCCTGTGCTGTGGCTGTGTCAAGCTCTGCATGGCATTACACAGGCGGCGCAAGAACGCCCTTCCTGGCGCGATTGCCCTGCATGCAAAATTAAGATGGCCCACCAAGTTAAAAAAGATCGCACTTCGTAGCTCTCGAAGTGCGATCTTTTTTAACTTCAGTGTATTGTTGATTTTTTCCTGCAAAGCTTCGATCTTCTCCCTGGGGAGTCTGGAACACTGTTGTTTTGTGTCTAATTCTATACCTAGAAAAGTTAGTGTATTTGCCGGCCCCTCAGTCTTCTCATGTGCTAGTGGTACCCCAATTGAGTCACATAGCACACGGAATTGATGCATAAGCTTGCTGCATTGATTAGAGCGCTGTGGGCCGGCGAATAGGAAATCATCAAGGTAGTGCACCACGTGTGTGAGTTTAGATCTATTCTGTACAGCCCAATCCAAAAAGGAGCTGAACCGCTCGAATGCTGAGCATGAGATTGAACATCCCATAGGCATAGCTCTATCAAAGAAGAACTGCCCTTGGATATGGAAACCCAACAGATCAAAATCCTGTGGGTGAACGGGTAGTAAACGAAAGGCTGATTTAATGTCGCACTTTCCCATCAGGGCACCTGGTCCACAACTTCACACCATTGCTACTGCTGAATCAAATGATGCGTACTTCACTGAACAAAGATGCTCAGGGATTGCATCATTCACAGAGGTGCCCTTGGGGAATGACAGATTATGTATCAAGCGATACTCTCCGGGTGCTTTCTTGGGGACTATACCCAAAGGTGACACCCGGAGGGAAGGCATAGGTAGTGCTTTGAAAGGGCCGAGGACCCTGCCTGCTTTAATTTCTTTTTTAATTTTTTCTATCACTATGTGCTGGTGCTCTACAATAGATTTTTGGTTGGGGGCCATGCAATGTAGTCGCGAACCAGTATATGGGATTTTGAAACTGTATTTAAAACCGTGATGTATGTATTCTGCATCTGCCCTGTGTGGGTAGGCGTGCAGTAAAGGCAGTAGTGCCTCTAATTTAATTGGGCTGGGGCCCTTTGGGAACCTGTCGCTGTCCTTGTCCCTGTGAGGAATTGGCATGGTTGCCTGCCTTGGGTTGACCCCTATGGGGCTTGAGCTTTGGGCATGTGCTGACTGCGTGTGATCCTCCGCATAGCCCGCAGGCGTGTCGGAAGTTGCACGCAGACCGTTTGCAGCCTCCCCTTGAGAAATCCCAGCAGACTGGCCGGGGTTGAACCGGCTGACCCGTATATGTGTGGGTCCCGGGGGATCCTTGGTATTTGGCCAGGATGTGCCCCGTGGCTGCTCTTTCCCCGAAAATAGGCCGTGCTGGAATTGTGTATTCCATCCAAATGTCACTGTCTTTAGTGTCCCACCTGATGTAACCATCGGCCGCTGCCTTTTTGCGGAAAGCTTCGTCATAATGTAACCAAGCAGGTCCTTCGTAACAGGAGTATGCTCAGAATATTATGTCTAGGTATTTTACCAGTACGACACCTTTTTCTGGGTACTTTTGTAGTACTACACCCAGGTAAGTCAAGTACCCCGCCAGCCAGTTGGACCATGTACGCGGGGGTTTCTTCTTTTTTGCCTTTTCTCTCTCGGTGTCTGTGAGCTTCTCTAACTCTTGTGTATCGGGTTGTCTTTGTAGAAGGGAGAACATATCAATGTACTCTCCCATCAATATCTTGTCCTTTGTTGACTGCGACAAATGGAAGCCCAATGGGAATGAAGGCCCTCCATGATGCCTGGTTCCCCACGCTGAATTTGGGTAGTTATCCACCGCTGCCGGTGCATAACCTGGCGTTGCACCATGCGAGGTTGGTCCACCCCACGCTGGTGCACACGCCTCGGCTAGACTTGTTGGACCACCTGTGTTCTCTGTAACGTCAGATATTGGCGTTGGGGTTGTGTTCTGCTGTCTTGGTGTTGTTGATCCCGTTGTGCCACCTGCAGATGTGTTGGGAGGGGGGTTGGGGTCCCTTTGCCGTGTGTCTTGAGATTTGGCTGGAATGGGACCACCACTAGTTGGTTGCTCTGCCTCTGTTGTGGCAGGGGGAGCTGTATTTAGGCAGCTTGTGTGTTGGGTCTAGCCTGCTGTTCGACATGGTTGGTAGCGGATGTAGCCCTGCTGTAAGGGCTGTCCGCATTCGCGGTCGTGCCAGCCCCTGCTTGCACTTGCCCCCCATCTTTTGACACTGACTTAACACCTCCCAGTGCTTGGGCTAGGATATTGACAAATTCCTGCAGCGAGACCTGGGGTGTGTTACGTAGACCTGCTTCGGCCGATGGTTGCCCCGCCCCTATTGCTGTGTGAGGAGGTGAATTAGGGGAGGTATGCCTGAGCCTAGCTTGTTGTTGTCGATGCGTGCTGGCTCCCAGAACCTCATCTTATGTACTCACCTTCACTTGTCGATGGGCCAGGGCGGGGCTCACGCTCCTGAACACTGGGAAGGTTTCTGGAGTCGAGTGCCTCAACTTGTTGGGTGTCATATGGTTTCGCCATACTTCTGTTGGGAGGCCATCTTGTATGCAGGTCGTCCCTCGCAACCGAGGCATTGTCTCCGGAAGATGCATATTTTTGCCGTACGGCTGCACTGGTTGTGGCTTCTACTGCATCAATGCGAGCTGCAAGAGAATGCCACAAAGCACATTGGATTTGGCCTCTTGTGCACAGCTTTTCTACACTTACCTGCGTGCCTGGGTCTCTGTGTCCACCCAAATGGCTCGCTGATTCCTCTGCTGCTTCCACCTGGCTCATGAGGGTCGATATGTCGATCTCTTCTTCGTCCGAAGAAGATGAGTAGACCACCAGATTACGTGGTCGCTTGGGAGGATGATTTTGGGCTGTATTCTTTGTTGTAGCGTTATTTTTGGTTTTGTTGCTTGACTTCCTCTTTGAAGACATTTCTCTTGATGAATGGCTCGCTACCGTATCATGTGGTCCTCAGGTGAAGGAGACGAGTGTAGATCCCCACCAGCGAAGCTGCAGGAAACAAAGAGGGTGTGGGTGGGGCTGCCAGGCCTAATATTGGCTCCTGTAGCCCCGCCCCCTTTATGGCTGAATACCTGCGAGAACAGGTAAGTCTCGCCTCACTTCCCCCACATCCGCAAAAGTTCTCCCGCCCACAGCTGCGCGTGATGCGGGGGAAGGTCCTTACTAGAGTAACTGTAGGCTGGGTGTGCACACAGGAAGCAGCAATACCCCTTTCAATTATCTTTGAAAATAGTATAATCCTTCTCCATCATAACTTGTGTATCCCTATGCATGTACTTGTCTTCAGTTTGGCACACAGGCCATTGTGGAGGAAAATTCCAGTGCTTTGGGTCATCTTATGTTTGGTGACCCAGTTTTCTTCAAGACAGAGGGATGCTGACAACAACCGAGGATTTTTCCTCTTGTCTTTGAATGGGCAGAGAGATGTTTCTGACAAGAACATGGGGACATCTTGAGGGCTTTTGCTGCCTCGAGAGTTTGGGTCCAGCCATCAGCCTTTAAACAACATGACAATTCTGGTGCCTCTTACTGGCCATTTTGTTCCCTGAGAAGTTGTACCAACTGAAATAAAATAAAAAGTGCCATTTAATATTTACAGTAGAAGAGTATCTGCTTTTGGACGCAGAAATGTGTTGCTCAACCCTGACATATCTACTGCAATTGGGAGCTGAGGATTTTCCTTTTTGCTATTGCATTCGGTGTCCTATTGAATCCAAATATATATCCCTCAGCACTGAAATGAGAATATATACAGAAGGTTTTCTTTCATTCCAATGAAAGTGAAACTTTCAAGGCTGATGTGGCTTAAAAAAACAAATAGACAAGCAAGGAACCATTTCTTGAGAAACAATTACTGCCCTGCCCTACTGTCTGGACTGGGCCTGCTTGGTTTTTACTTGGCTTCTCAATCCTTTCCTTTAAGGAGATATATATATATATATATATATATATATATAGTAATACCTTGGATTGCAAGCATAATTCATTCCAGAACCGTGCTTGTAATCCAAAACACTTGTATATCAAAGCGAAATTCCCCATAAGAAATTTGTACACATATTTTTAATTTAAGCTGCAATAAAGAATGATAGTATGAAGTCTTCATTTTTCTTGACCGTACTACAGTACTTGTATTGCAAGACGTCGCTTGTTTATCAAGTCAAAATTTATTTAAAAAATTTGCTTGTCTTGCAAAATGCTCTCAGACCAAGTTACCGGTACTTGCAATTCAAGGTATTACTGTGTGTGTGTGTGTGTGTGTGTATGTGTATGTGTATGTGTATATATATATATATATATATATCATAGATCTTAGAGTTGGAAGGAGCCTACAAGGCTATCGAGTCCAACCCCCTGCTCAATGCAGGAAACTAGAGGAGGGGTCTCCCATCCAAGTAATAACCAGGCCTGACCCTGCTTAGCTTTCCATGCTCAGACAAGCTGAGCCAGCATGAGCCACAGGCCTGTGTGTGTGTGTGTGTGTGTGTGTGTGTGTGTGTGTGTGTGTAACATGCACACAAAATGTGCATGGGCACAATCCTGTGGGGATGCCTGTAACTCTCTGAACTTCCAGACATCCTATGGAGGGTGGGAGGAGTGCAGAGGCGAAGGTTGCCTCCGTGCTCCTCTCTGCAAAGTACTTAGATGGCCGATTTCGGGCAAGAGTGGCGCTTTGGAGCAGGAGGGAGGGAGGCTGGGGCACCAGCAGGATACATCATATCTTGGCGTCGCCAGTCTCCTCCCCTCCCTGCCCCCCCCGAACACCCTCAAAAGCCCTTCTCTGAGGTTGCTCTTACGGCCTCAGAGAAGCAGCCAGAGCATTTCTTTCCACACTGGCTATGAGGGGGGGAGGGATCCATCCAACTGCGGATCCCCAGCTACAAGGTCAGATTGATTTTCCAACCTTGTAGCTGGGAATCCATCCAAAAAATTCTATGGCCGTCTAGATGCTGTCTAGCAGCCATAGGATTGTTGTGTATATCAGCGAAAATAACACTAAAATGCATTATATTAGGATAGTTGTTTACCCCCCCCCCCAAAAAAATGTGCATAATGCAAAATTGCAGACAAAATGCATGCATTCAGTGAAATACACACACAAATGCGTACAAATTTCCATGTGAACTTTTTAGGGGAAACATTCTCAAAATTCAGGACACACCAAACTAAAGATCAGAGTAATGAGAAACTGAAAGAAACGGAAATTGACAGATCCCTCCTTCCCTAGTTGCAGATCAATCATTCTGTCCTTTCTTTGCATATTCTATACTTCTGGTCCCTTTGATGGCTACTGCTGAAAATCCCCATGGTTTCAGTTTCACACTTGGTCACTTAAAGCAAAACTATATATATATATATATATATATATATATATATATATATATATATATATTAAAAGCAGCCTCACAAGCTCAGCTCCTTCTTCATTTTATGAGCAGTCTGCCCTTGGAATTCTTTTCCAAACAAACTATCTCCCTCCCTGGTCTATTGCTGATCTCTTTTGTATGTAGTAGTGATATATTTGTATACAGTATTTCAGTTCAGTTTGTTTTTATTGTTTAGCCATTACAAAACTTCAAGAAAAAAAGAATAATTAAAATAGCGTAAAAAGCTATGAGGGTGGTGGAGGTATATTTACTATAGCTTATGGATCTAATTACATTATGATGGAATAAATATTAGAGCTATGCACAAATGTCCCCTCCAAATTCTCCACCCTGTCTGAGGAGGAAGTTGGGAGGGACGATTTCACTGAATTTCTCCGGGGGAAGGAGAAATTCACCAACAGTTTCTCACAGGTAGGGCTCAACATTGGCAGGGGTTGTAGCTAGCACAGCTTCTCTCTCTCTCTTTTTCCTAAGAGGTGTGTGTGTGTGTGTGTGTGTGTGTGTGTGTTCATGCTGCCACTGCAAGTGGCAACAATATTATTGTGTTGGCAGCCTAGCTCCCATTTTGCATCCTCCACAATGCAGGTGTCAGAGGAGCAGTAGTACTGTGTTGAGCTCCATGGAAGAGGCGGAGCTGGTTCTGTGCCAAAAGCTTATTTTGATTGAATTTACTGAATGTTTTGTTTTGTCTCAGGAAAAGAGGCTTCCATTTTTCTGCCTCATTCTCAGGGTGTTCTATAACTTGTTTTGAATTTCTTTTAGTGGTGTTTTTCCACTTACCTAATCACTGTGAGGTGACTGAGGGTGCTGTGTCTGTGTGTGCTTTCTTCTTCTTTCTATTACACATCTCTCCATGGCTCTGCAGCCTCCCAGGCTGCCTCTGCTTCCTGACCTGAAAAAACTACGGTATATGAGGAATTACTTCATGATGTTTTCTCCTGGGCTTTAGTTGAAGCATTGGAAGCCAAGAAGGCTACAGACTGTCAGAGGAATTATTGTACAATGAAAGACAGGACACTCATGTACAGTCCTCAGCCTCCTCATAAGTAAGGCAAGCACAAGAATCCAGAAACCAACCGATGAGAATTTCTCTGAATTTTTTTCTCCTTTGAATTTCTTATCAAAAGCAATTTATTTTCTATCAAATTGAATGGGAGCGGTCGAAAAATATGTTGGAGAAATTTTCAGCATGGCACTAATAAATATAGCTAGGAGCAGTGGTACCATTTAAGGTCTGATATTCCTTGAATCTCTTGAATTGGCTAATTTATCGGGCATTTATCCTGTATTTTGACACTATAGCAAGGATGGCCATTGGTGTACAATATCAGAAAGATATTCCTGCTTGGAGGTATGTCAGTACAACAGCAGCTTCCGCTGGGATACTCCTCACAGCTGAGATAATAAAAGGGAACCATATAAATGTAGTAAATCTTTATTAACTGTCTGTGGGTCTGACCCTATAAAAGAGCACATGGCTTGAATAAACACACTATCAGCTCAGGCAAACGGCCTCAGAAGGCCTGAGGATATGTAATAGAGTGTTCTCAGCCAGTTGCAAGCAGCATTCATATGAAACACAATAATAAAACTTCAGTCACTGCTACTGCCAAATGGCTCCACAATGACACCTCCCATTTTTACCACCAGAAACATTCAGATTCTGTGATGACAATATGCTTGGAAAACCCAACTTTATTTTCTAATTTATTTCCAATGCATACTTTGAAATATTTAACCAGGGGCTGTGGGAAGAAATGTCTGCACCAAAACAAGAAGACATGGCTGAGCGACAGACTGGGCTAGAAAGGGTATAGACTCTAGAGCAGGCATGGGGAGATTGTGGCCCACCAGAGGACTACAATATCCAGCATCTCTAATTTGGCCATGCTGGTTGGGGCAGATGGAAGTTGAAGTCCAGCAGCATCTGGGAGGACCACAGGTTCCGCACCCCTGGTGTAAATATTGAGCCTCCTGAATCCTGATCTATTGGGAACCCCATTCAGACTTCCTCTGGTTTCTTTCTTTCTTTCTTTAGAACTTTTCTAGATAAGGCTGGTAATTCACTATATCTGCTTTTGGTTTCATCACAGAATTGAGCTCTCAGCACTACACGGACAGTGTTTCCTTTCCTGCTTTTCCACTACATAACGTCAAGGTGGCACTGTGGTATAGCAGAATAGCACAATTGCACAAGTGGAAAAGTGTTTTCTTTTGTTTTCCAAAATAATACCGTATTTTCCCTGCTCAAAAAAAAAAACCACGCCAAAAATCCTGTTTAAAAACAGAACTGAAACTGGAGGGGCACAATATTGTCTAAGTACCCATAAATAACTGTGAGTAGGCAATGACCAGCACACATTAAATGCCTTGTGTAGAAAAGTTCTTAGATAATTTATACCCCACCCTAATATAATATTAAATAGAGATATGTGCCACACAAAAAAAAACATGTGATGCAGATCAGAGCTTCTGTTATATCCTGCCCATTTGTATTAATATTATATTGCATAAAAGTGATGTCTATCATGTTTTTCTTAAATAACCATTCTCCATAAGCCCAAGAATGCTCAGCTAAATTTGTTGGATTCTTACAATACAGTGCAGTTAACTGTGATGCCTTAAATTATGGTGCTGCCTGCATGTAGATGGAGATCTTCAGCGGTTTCTGTCTGTCCTGGTGTAGTGCAGTGCTAGAGAGGAAGGAAGGCATGTAGGCAGTCAAGACGCTGTGCTCTATCCCTAGCTCACTGGTATTCCAAGTCCTGTACAGAAGCCTCACTTGCTCCTGCTCCCTCTGCCGCTTGAGGCACTATGAATCTGAAATGCTGCAAAACCCTGAGATGGTGTCTATTTGAAGGGGGGTGGGGATGGATAATTAATTACCTATTTACTGGGAGAGGAGGAATTGAAAACAATGTCCAGCAGTAGGTGTGGGCAACTTGTCATGTGTAACAGCTTTCAGTTTTGGATGTGGATGCAATTTGTTTATTTGTTTGTTTGTTTATTTATTTATTTATTTATTATATTTATACCCCACCTTTTTTCCTGCAAGGAACCCAAGGTGGCTTACATAATCCTCATCCTCCTCTCCATTTTTTCCTCACAACAACCCTGTGAGGTAGGTTAGGCTGAGAGTCAGTGCCTGGCCCAAAGTCACCCAGTGAGTTTTATGGCCGAGCAGGGGACTAGAACCCAGATCTCCCGAGTCCCAGTCCACCATTACGCCACGCTGGCTCCATTTGCATCAGTTGAAGACAATGCAACCAGACATTTCTATAAGACTTGGTTGATCATCGGGACGTGATGTATCCAGTTCCACACTGGCAAAGTGTACAAAGTGGGGGTTGCAAGCTAGTGATGAAATGGGTAGGAAAAGCATAGGAAGAGCTGCGGCTGCCCATACCATTACTGGCAGGAGACATGAGGCAGAGATGAAGGCAGGGGGGGGGCGTCATTGGAATCAGCACCACAAGGCCCATGACTGCTGAGTTGATGCCATGCCATGCAGGTCCATGGGTTGTGGGGCAGCCATCTTTTTTCACACACAATATCCCTGGGAGGGAAGGCATGTTATCACATCCCACCATCAGTCTCAGGCACATTGGCTGCCAGATTTTCAGTGTGGAAGACAAAGCAGCAGGGAAGGATGATGAGGCCAAGAAAATATGGGATGAAGAGCATGGGGAATTTAAACCCCATCTTCTCTTCTTTGTAGGGTTGCAGAGGGTGGAGTACAGGAGCAGAGAAAGCCCAAGAGAATCCCAGCCAAGCGGGACGAAAGGACGTGTGAGAGTAAGATTCTAAACACAGCCAGCTGAGCCTGAGCAAAGGCAAGGAGACTGGGCAAAGTCAGCCTGGAAAGGCATCCCAGCCTGAGTGAGCAAAGCCCCTGCAGACACACCACAGAATGTTTGGAGTGGGGGGAAACCAAAAGCTGGCTAGCTCATGCCATCTCAGGAGCCACTGGGGCTAGAAACAAAAGCCCACCTGCCTCTGCAGCTGACAAACGTGGGAAGTACCAGAGCTGCACTCTGAAGACTCTTTTAGAGCAGTAAAGTACTCTCAGGCTCTGGACTGGCCCTTGGGCCCTCCCAGACAGGAAGACGATAAAAAGCCTAAGACTTTGCCTGAGCAACAACTGCCTTCTTGGTTCTGGTGTGTTTCACTGTGTTCCTCATCTCTGACTCTAGGCACACCTTCGGGCTCCCCTTGGATAATCCCCTCTGTTATATTCCTATGGTTCAACACTGGTTATCCATTTAACTTGGTTTTTAACCTGGGGGGGGGATCCCCCTTTTCCTTCTGTTCATGAAGCTTCTCTGCCTTGCTCTTCAGGGGCCTTTTCATTAGTACTCACCTTGAAAGAATGTTAGGGTACACTGGCTCTGCAGGTGTCAAAGGCTCATCTCCCATGGGCAACAGTCTTTTGGGAGGCCCCATTGTGCCATGAGCTGCCACACCAACCACAAAGGGCATCTGTGCGAGTGCTCTATTTCTGCCCTTGTGGGATGAGTCCTGCAGACCCTATTACAGATGTCTTATTCTGATTGAGATAAGCAGGAACAGCACAGCACAAAACCCATTCTTGTAGCACAAATTATAACAAGGAAGAGGGAAATGAAAACAAACTGAATCCTTGTTGCAATTACTGGAATTTAATGCAATAGTTCCCATTGGATTCTCTACATCGCCTCTCAAGTCAGGCATAGCAATCAAAGAAGAACAGGGCTGTAATTTTAACTGCTATCAGAGCTGATCATGTAATGCTGTGGGGGGTGGTGGTTCATTTTTTGTTTAAATGACTCATCTGGATCATGCTGTTCTAACTAGGGATTAATATTGTCAAGGCCTTGAGAGAAGGAAAGGAGAGAGAACAGATTACCGAAGAACAATAGCAGATAACTCATCAGAATGCATATGAACGAGAACAAAATCAGTGGGAAAACAGACATCTGATGATCATTCAGACTCTGGAGCAGGCATTGGTTAATATGATGACTTGAGCAAAAGATGAGTTCAAATGTTTATAAAAATGGAAACAATGTCAGATTTAGAATGAAAAAAAAAATAGCTAATGTTTGTCTCTATGACTTCTTCAGACTGAACCTCACCTTAAGTCTTGGGCAGCTTCTGAATTTTTATATCCCATGCCATTTCAAATTCTCCGAAAAACCCACTTCTTCAGGGGGATAAAATAAAAACAAAATATTTCCTTGACCACATCCTTTGTCAATTGTAGGCCTCTTCAGACTTTGCCCTCCACATGTTTAGTAAATGTGTGGACAGTGAGCAGGGCCATGTCCATTGACCCAATGTGTCCATTTCACCATTTCTGCCACTGACCTACCACATTTGGTAGACAGTTTGGAGCAAGAGCATATGTACATTCAGCTGCATGCATGTAGGCTCCTCCTTCAGCCCTTCTGCCAATGTGCAGAGCTCAGGGGGAGAAGCTGGCAGGGACAGTTACAGGGGCAGTCCTATCCTTAATGGCTGTTAACAGCTGCTGCTAATGTGTTTGCCAATGGTGTTAGCGCTTCATGTTTTCCCCGCTCTGGAATGGCCAACTCATAATCTACCATGGGTATCTTGAATACAATAGTGACTTAGCAATAAGAGGGACATTTTCAGGTTCTGAAGTCTCCATTTTGTACATACCAGGGGTTGCTCCTGATGGTTAGAGGTCAGTGTGTAAATGACAGCTGCCTTGCCCTGGATGATCCTAAACCTATTATTCCTATATTTAAAAAAGGAAACATCCGTGATCCTAACAACTATAGACCAATAAGTCTGTTGAATGTAGTTTCAAAACTATACTCTAAACAACTATTATGTAAATTAATAGCTTGGGAGGAAGCAAATAATGTATTTAATGAAGCACAAGCAGGTTTCCGCAAAGGTCGAAGCACAATAGATCAGTGCTTCGTCTTTTACCATCTAATTAAAAAAACTACACAAGGACCCTCCAAAAAATTGTACGCGGCTTTCATTGACCTGTCTTCTGCATTTGATTCAGTAAATAGGTCCCGTCTTTGGGAGAAGCTTGCTGATTCCAACATTGACACAAGATTACTTTGGTTAATTAAAATTCTTCATCATAGAAATGTGACCCAGGTAAGAGTGGGATTAAATGGTCATCTTACAGAAGTCATAGATGTAGTCCAGGGAGTCCGCCAGGGTTGTATATTGGCTCCCTTTTTATTTAATTTCTTTCTCAATAATGTAGTACAGGAAATGGAATCTCCACTTTTCTTCCCCCCTACTCTTGATTCAAGTAAGGTCCCAATCCTGATGTACGCGGACGATGTAGTTCTCCTGTCACTTAACCAAAGAGGCTTGAGACGAATGTTAGTTAAGTTTAGCGCTTTTTGTAGAAATGAGCAGTTTAGTATTAACTACTCCAAAACCAAGGTAGTGGTTTTTGGGAAAGGACGCAAGAAGCATAAATGGACTATGGATGGTCATCCTATTGAGCAATGTAGCTCATTTAAATATCTGGGTATCCACTTCAATGAAAGAATTAATTGGAAAATACATTATGATGCAATTAAATTGACGGTATCTAGGTCCATACAACAGATTCTAAAAAATTTCTTCTCCAAGGGTGGCCAATTAGTAGAACCCATCTTAAAAATATTTGCCGGGAAAGTAATTGCTCAAATATGCTGAGATTTGGGGTGAAGGGAATTTTGCTTCACTGGAAACACTCCAGAATGGTTTTATAAGGAAAATACTTGATCTATCTCCAGGCACACCAGCATCCCTGTTAAGAGCAGAGACTCTATCGAATCTAAAGTCAACAAAAGTATGATACGATACTGGTGCAGACTGAACAAAATGGATGACTCTAGACTCCCCAAGAAATTCTGGTACGAACAACTTAGACAAGGGGGATGGGCGAAGATATGTCAACAAAGAATGATCATATATTCAATTAATATAGATTTTGCAGTTACATCTGGATTTCAGTCCAGGATAAACCAAGAAATAGGAAAATTCCATCTTCACCTTGATAGGGAGATTATTAATAACAATCTTTCCTCACTATGGTTTGCTGCAATTAAAAAAGACCATCAGCTTCCAAGGTATTTAAAAACTATTACTTATCCGCTCTTGAGGAAGGCCTTCACAGAGCTAAGATTTCAACAAATGCCTTCAGCTTATCTGGACGGCAGGTACATCCACATTCCTGCAGACCAGAGATTCTGTATTTGTGGAAATGGTTGTGTGGAGGATCTAGTACATTATTTATTGTGCTGCCCATTGTATACTCATCCTAGAGAACGTTTCCTGTCCTATCTTGTGTCACAATGCAGTGGATGGCCAGTCCAGCAATAATAATACACTTACTTTCTGATAAGCAGGAGTACGTGTCACACCAAGTTGCTTTGTTTGCAATTGCAGCAAAGAAAATCAGAGCAAGAACCCTGAACGAGATGGCAGTAGACTGCAAGGGAGATTCAAAGATCTGATAAGGTTACCATACTAGGAACTAACAAGTTTTAAGTCCCATTTTATACCGGAGCATTTTAAGTTCTATGTGTATTTTACTTAAGTTTTATATTAGTATTTTTACTAGCATTTTATAGCTTAATTATGTGGATAACCTTAGCAAAATTAGGCCTAGTATGAAAGGGAATGTTTTTAAGGCGTATTTTAATTGTATTGTTTAAACGCCATGTATGTTTTCTTTATCATTATATTTTTCTTATTTCTCCTGTTGGATGTTGTTTTGCTTGCACTTGCAATGGCCTATGGCTAAAGCAATAAATATATGATGATGATGAAACCTTTGCATAGCCAGCCTTCCAGACCAAAATGGAGATTCTAGAGTCAAGGTGAGTGAGGCATATCCAAAAATGGAGCTTCTTATTCCCAATATGTATATTTCTGTTTTCTCAGACATGTGTATAATATGAAATCTTAGTCTTGTGTTCTCTTGAAGCAGTCTCAATCTCTTTGCCCTAGAATCTACTTATTTTTCCAGTAATATTTAAGAAGCAATTACTGTATTCAAAACTTCTTCTAATCTATGGCTTTTTAAAAAATGCCAGGAGATTACATTTTTATGGGAAATATTTATATTTTTTAACATTCTGCCTGGCTGGGTGACTTTTTGTCATTTTTTAAACTTTTATTTTGTTGTCTTCTTCCACTGCTTTCCTGTAAGTGTGCCAGAAACATAAACATCTGTGTGCAAAATATAATTCCATTATCACAATTTCCATTGGAGAGACAGAGACAGAGACAGAGACAGAAAAAGAAATTAACAATAATGACAGTTCAGAAATAGCAGTAAGCTAATAGCACTAATGCGCTGCAGCTGATATTTTCCCCTCCACTTTCTGTAAGAACTTACATACACGGGCTCTTCCTGATAAGAAAATGAATGGACTTCTACACTTTCAGATTGTCTCTTGGTCTCTTCTCTGAAGTTTTAGTGCACCAATTTCATTTCCAGTAATCACGAAAATGTAGCATCTTAGACTCTAAGAGAACATGTTCAAGTATATCTTAAATGGAATGAAATGATAGAGAATGTGCTGGGAGGTTGAATTTCCTTCTCCCTTTTCTCAGATATTTCCTGCTTTTATCAAAGAAATTTTACATTTAAGAAATGCCAATGTTGTCAAGCAAATAAGCATTCTCCAGTTAGGATGTATGTTTTCTAGGAGAGGAAATTGAAATCCTGATCTGTTTGTTCTTCATATGCTCTAGAACATGAGTATATGAGCAGTTGTTATAGGGAAGTGTCACACCGAAGTGACATTTTCCTGTATTGTTCCATGGTCGCTCTTATAAATACACCCCTATATGGAGATGATGAGATGCAATACATAATGTAAGTTTTCAATATATGAATGTTATTAACATTTTGATTTCACCACACAGGAATGCCTTGATAAGAACAGTTCATCATGGAGAAATTACATGAAAGCATAACCCATTTTCCTCCTATAAAACTGCCTCATATGAACTTAGGGTGTATGAAACCTGCTGGAAGAATTCTGTTTTTCCAATCCATTCTTTCCTAGCTTCAAATAGCAGAGTTCCATGGGAAATCTGTGTTCCCATTTGAATTCCCCTTGCAGTGCCATTTCTTCAACATGATCACTCACTCATTTCCAGTAAAGGCCAAGATATTTATGCATGCACTCATTTTGCTCAGTTTTAAGATGTGTGAAGGGCTTTCAGGACTTCAGTTCCATGCCCATGCTTATTGGGGAATAAGCAATAAGTCATATTGATATGACCCCAAGAAATGGTTTTCTGGAGAAGGGTTAAAATATTGCAAGGATGAAGGCATCTTGAAAGTACAGGATGCTTGTTGCTATGCACTAGAAAACATTAGAGCGCTTTCTGGCTAAATGAACATACTGTGGATTTAACAAGAAGTTACTGATTTACCAGGGCTACTAGATATTTAATGGAACTATGGATTTTGAACCAAATTCCATTTCTCACCTCTGTGAAATACTCACCCACAGTCCAAAGAGATTGTAAAGTGATAATTACAATGGTCCATGAAACCTGTGCAAAAGGACTATGCTAGAGATGTGTGGACTTGTTTAAATCTGTTCCATCTGCATTTTGCAGATTGTCATGTGTCTTTCGTTCCATAGTCTGCTCATTGATGGAATTGGATTTTGCACACATTCGTTCGTATGCATTTGCACAAATTTGCACTTGTGCAAATTTGCACTTCCGAAAATCCACAAATCCCCCCAAAATGTGCATTTTCACACTTTAGTCTATGGGGGAAATGCATATTTTTGGTCAGTGTTTTATTTTTATTTTTCTACGACTACATTTGTGTAAAATTACAGAAAGTCTGTGGGTCGCATTCATAGAAATCCGAACTCATTCAAATCTATTGCAGATTTCTCTGACATCCCTAGACTATGCACAGGCCAACGAGTTTGTAAAGTGACAATTAGAAGGATCCATGAGGCCTGTGCTTTCCGTATAGCATGCTGGGAAGCCTCGTAGGGATGTACAAGGTTTTCATTTTAGTTAAAATCATTCCAATTTGAACATGAATGCAAATGGGAGTGTATTTTTTCCAGGAAAAGTACACAAATTCCTGAATGTTCAATCTCATTTGAAAAAAACAGTGCATTTTGAAAAATTAACATTTTCATGCTTCAGTCAATGGGGGGAAAGTGTCCACTTTTCCTATTTGAAATGCACACTATCCCCGTTTGAACAAAAAGCAAAATAAGTCAGACTCACAAGGCCTGTGGCTTACGCTGGCTCAGCTTGTCTGAGCGTGGAAAGCTAAGCAGGGTCAAGCCTGGTTATTACTTGGATGGGAGACCCCTCCTCTAGTTTCCTGCATTGAGCAGGAGGTTGGACTCGATGGCCTTGTAGGCTCCTTCCAACTCTATGATCTATGAAATCTATGAAATGGGAATGGGAGTGAGTCAAACTGAGCTATGAAGTGGGGTGTGGGGAATCTCTGCGAACACAAGCATCACAAGTTCTCCCATCCCTGGCCCTCAGCATCTTCTAGAGCAGACCTCACCAACCTGGTGCCCTCCAGGAGTTTTGGACTTCAACTCCCATCAGCCCCAGCTGGGCCAAAATCTGGCACTGCTGTGCCGCTCGCTGGACTTTTGGGTTCCCAGCGGGCCACTGTTTATGCAGAAAATGCCTTAAGATATGTCAAAAGCGGCTGCAATTTGTGCAAATTATGCAAATTTTGGCAACTTTAGGTGTATCTTAAGGCATTTTCTATGTAAACAGCGGCCTACCAAGAACCCAGAAGTCACTTCCCAGGCTCAACTCAGGAGAACGCAACTTGAGCCGGGGAAGAGGTAAGTGGGACAGAGTTTGGGGAGTCAAGCCTGGCTAGTCCACTAGATTTCCATCTCCTGAACAAAATCCTCGCAGATCCCTAGCTTCTAGATCCAGGATTATTTTACTTGCTTTATCAGGTTTGGGTTTTGTTGAGAAAATACATGCAGAAGCCATTTTGTTATGACCAAAGAGATGTCGACAAGATTTAAGCCCTATGATGCTTCAAAGAATACAAGCAGGGCAGGTTTGTGACATGTCTGTAGAGAAGGGATGGGGAACTCCAGTTGCTGTTGGATTGCAACTTCCATCAGCCCTAGCCAGCATAGCAAGATGGTGAAGAAGGCATAAGTTCTGATCCAGGGTTGGTAGGTGGCCCAAAAATATCTGAGAACATAGAACTGGATGCAGTGTTTGAGGAAATGTTTAAGAAAGAGTTGTTGAAGGAGTACAGGCTACAGAATCTCAGAGAAGCTGCTAGACCATTGGAAACTTCAGGTTCCAATGAAAACAGAGAGATACTGACCTGGAAAAATGGTTTACTGTATAGGATATGGTGGCCAAAAAATAGGGACCTAGAACGGGAACCCTTGGTTGTTCCAAGTAGGTACAGAGAGCAGGTTTTAGCTTACAGTATCTCTTGTGCAGGGCCTTTGAGAATTAACAAAACAAGGAACAATATCTGACTTTACTGGCCACCATATAAAAGCCTATTGGCACTCATGCAAAGTGTACAAGAATTGTGGATTGAATATGTTCTTTTAAATGGGTGTCTAAAAAATTTTTATTGGGTCCTGTGCTAACATGGCTGGCTGGGGCATGCTGACTGGGACTTGTAGGATTTTTTTTTTTTTCTGTCTAAGCATGCATATGAACACCTATAAAATCGTGAACCATGTTGGGGTGGATTCATACGAATCAACCCTTGGCAGCCATTGTATTGAATCAGTCCTGATTAACTTTTAGATAGGGATGGGTGATATATATATATATGTATATATATATATAACAATTTACCAGAATTCACTCATTTCTTCATGCTTGGGATAGAAAGAACGTCAGCTTTTAAAAAATTGAATGTGGGAGAAACTGAAACTGACAGATTTATCTATCCAGGCCCAGGGCTATGAGTGCTTAGCTCATAAAAGTCTGGGTTTGAATGCCTGTGTATTCAACCATGTTAGTGCTGAATTAGGGTTGTCACCCCTCTTTTTACAACAGGCTCATCTTTAACATCTACGTGTCACACAAGTACAACAGGGACCTGGTCATTCTGGGAATAGCTGTACCTATTGAATTTGACCCATGGACATTGGTGAGAATTTTATTTCCAGTTTGATTTTGATAAGAATTTACCAAAATACACAAATTTCTTCATATTCTAAGATGGAGAGACCTTTAGATTTTCATAGTCAAATGCAGGAGAAAGTGAAACTTTCAAGATTCATCCATCCCTATTTTTAGATGTGCTGCCACAGGTTGAGGTAGCCACGTGAAAGCCAATGTCATGTGCTGAACTCAGGCCAGATCAGCTTTTGTCACTAAGCCCAAATTGACTGACAACATGGTTGTCATCAGATCTAGTGATGTAAAGCGAGCGGGAGCTTACCTGCTCTCGGGGGTGCTCTGGAGCACCCCCCGCCTGCTCTCACTGCTCTCTCGCCGCTCGCAGCACCAGGGAACCAGAAGTGACACAACGGGTTCTCCGTTCCGTCATTTCTGGTTCCCTGGCACTGCGTTTTTAGTGTAAAAACCAGGGCAACCCAGCTTAAAATGGCCGTGAATAGCAAATCGCGGCCATTTCAAGCTAGGTTGCCCTGGTTTTTACGCTGAAAATGCAGCGTCAGGGGAACCAGAACTGATGTGCCGGGGAACTGAAGCTCCTTTGCATGGCGTGGATCGAGCGGTGGGAAGGTAAGTCGTGAGAGTCTGGGGGGGGGGCTGAGCGGGCCACTTTCAACCCGCTTTCAGCCCCCCCAAGACTTGCAGTTACATCCCTAATCAGATCAGCTCTCTAGGGATGTGCACGGAGCTCGATAAGGGTGTGGAAGTCCAGTGAACTTGCCAGGCTAAACCCCCCTGGAGCGCCACTGAACTTACTTTTCCCCGGCTCGACTTGCATTCTTCTCACGAGCAGAGCCGGGGAAAGCAACTTCCGGTTTCCGGCGCTAGGTTGTTTACGTAAAAAATGGCATAAGATACATTAAAAACGGCTGTGAATTGTGTAACGTACACAAATCATGGCTGTTTTAACACATTTTACCCTGTTTTTCATGTAAACAATGTAGAGCCAGGGGACCTGGAAGTCCGGCAAGTGTCCTCAGCTGGCGCTCGCATCCACTCAGCTCACGCGGTGCTCACACTTGGCTCACACGTCGTGAGCCGAGTGCTGGGTAGATCTCCCACCCCTACTGAGCTCTCTGTCTCAAAAATGGTTCCTCCCACTGGAAACTGATATTGGAGAATTCCCTTTAGTTCATGTTTTGATAAGAACTTACCGACATTTGCAAATTTCTTCATAAATGGGACAGAAAAAACTTGAGATTTTAAAAAATTCAACAGATGGGGGGAAGGTTTAATCTCCCCCTGCTGGAGTGCCATGGTTCTGATTCAAATCTTTCTTACACTAGAGTAGGAAAAGCTAGCATCCATAGCTCCACTATGCGTGCTTTGAGTGCTTAGCTCTTCAAAATTTTAATGGCTGTGTATTCAGCCATGTTTGCGGTGCTGAATTAGGGTTGCCACCTTTTTTTTTTTTAACAGGCTTCTCATTTTTAAGAGCTATATGGCAGGCAGATACATCATGGTCCTCTACAAACTGGAAGTAGCTCTATCCATTGAATTTGGCCAGTGCAGATTAGTGACAATTTAGTTTCAGTTCATTTTTTAAATAACAACTTTCCAAATTTGCACATATCTTCATAAATGAGATGGACAGAAATTGAGATATTATTATTATTATTATTATTATTATTATTATTATTATTATTATTATTAAAAACTAAATATGGGAGAAAGCAACACTGACAGATTCATCCTTCCCTAAGTAGCTCATCAACTGACTGGGGTGGGATGGATTGGGGAGCCTATCCATTTTGTTTTAGCCTCTGGACCATCTGTCATAGTATGTGTGTGTGTGTGTGTTTAAAAAAACAAAAGCACCACTACTTTCTATTGCCGCACATGTTTGCCCATACTCATGCTCTAAGAATCAAGATTGTACAGTACATGCTCAGCCCACCAAATCTGCCAGCACCTGCAACAAGAGCAAATAGAAAACATTTTGCTATTAGCTCTGCTTTTGCTGGAGTTCACCAGGCTCTGCTCCCTGGCTCTAGGGACCAGACATTTCAAAATCATAATCTGGCAATCCTAGCATGTTGCTCTGGAGCCAGTTTTGAGTTAGGGGAGAAAAATAGTCTGTGAAGTAATGAAACAGGTTTTCAAAGCATCTCAGTGTAGATATTTTCAATAGGGGCAATTTCTTTTCCCAGCCTTCTAGACTTGGGTCTCGACTCGTATTCCTTGACATATAACACTCTCCCCTCTCTCTTTTTCTCTTTCCAAACTATGTGGAATAGGAAATATACTAAACTTATAACATTAATAGCACCATATAAGTAAGCAAAATTCAGTTTAAAGAAACGCATCATTCCCCACCCAGCAGTTTTTTAAAGACTAGATCCCTGCCTCTTAACAAGACTCCACAGATAAATCTGCTAAAGGGGGGTGGGGGGAGAGAAGAGAAAAATCAGAGAGAGGAAAACACACACCTGAATACAGGGAAGCGCATTCATTCTTCTTCTGCTATCTGTTATGTGGGTGTACATTTAGAATCAATGGTGGAGGTCTCAAGGGTCACATAGTGATAAAGGTAGCAGGTATACTTTAACTAGTAGCAGAATCCATCACCGTGGATTCTCAGTTACACTGTAGGAATTATTCTCCCAGTGCAGTATGGGACTTGAGCCATTCAGGAAGATACAGGTTATGAATTCTACGAGACAATGTGACACAATCAGAAAACTAGAGAGAAAGTTAAGAATAACGGTTAGGTTGGAAAGATAATGGGGGAGTGGTGGTGGTGGTGGCATTTTTGTGAACATGAAACATATATTTTTACTTTTCTGCAATTTCATAAACAATGGCCTTGATTTAAACACTACAACAATGCTGCTCCAATGTAGGGTTGTTGCTGGGTTTTTTGTTTGTTTGTTTGTTTGTTTGTTTTAATAGTGCCTCATCTCTCACCCTCAGCAGCTGGTGCTGTATCTCTCAACATGGTAATTTTACCACTTTGCTTTGGGGACCAGAATGATCCCTAATAACATTAAAATACAGGGCATGATGGTGGCCAGACTGAAGAAGAAGAAAACCCATCCCAGCTTCTCTCTTGTCTCTTCAGAAGGCTGATCTCAGACTATTGGGTGGCATTACCCAATAAGGATGATGGCAGTATGTAACCATCCTAGTGATCATCTTAAGGGGTAGTATCCACACTATAAGGAGCACTTATTCCCATTTCAGATAAGTTGTATTAATAAAATTGTGGCCTTCTTAATCCCATATATTGTCTTGGCTCTTCATTTGGATATCATCGTTTGTGAAGCAAGAATACAGTTATGAAGAACCCTAGATAGGTATTGGTCAGTCTCCAACATTCCTTTTCTGGGAAAGGTCCTAGAGCAAGTGTTGGCAACTCAACTCCAGGCTTTCTTGGATGGAGCTGATTATTTGGATCCTTTCTGATCTGGATTCAGGTTGGGTTTGGGGACTCAAACAGCCTTGGTCTAACTTGGTCTAGTTCAGTGCTTCTCAAATAGTGGGGCGGGCCCCCCAGGGGGGGCGCGAGGCTCTGTAAAGGGGGGCTCGTTTGACCTCAGTTAAAAGTTTTTTTTAATATTGCGTTCCTTTAAATCCTATGCTCCTTTAAATCTTTTCTGCTACAGTTAATAAAGCTATTCTTTGTTGTAAATTGATCCACATTTCTTTCTTTTTTTATTCTCTTATACGTTAATAAGGATACAGTGTTATGCAGAGGTGTACTTATAACAATTTTATAGACAAATGATACTATTTACAGTCGCGCGGGGGGCGCGAAATGTTTTCTTCTTCCTAGGGGGGGCATGACAGAAAATAATTGAGAAGCACTGGTCTAGTTAGGCTGGCCCCTTCTTTGTTCAATCCTAGGTGGGCTGTTGAAACATTTTTGCTCTGCAGGGCTTTTTAGTATTTTAAATGTATTAGCAGTGGCACTCTGTTTTTTTAAAGATTCTCTCCTGCTTTAAATTTTTTAAATGTTTTAAATTTTTAAAATGTTTTTATTTTAAGATTTAAATTGTTTTTTAAAGTTTACATTTTTAAAGAAGTGTTTAAATTGATTTAAGTTTTAATTGTAAGTCACCTTGGGGCCCCATTTGGGCCAAAATGCAACTCATACATGTATAAATAAATAATAATAAATATCATAAATAAATAATAAGCTCAGTACAATGTAATTCTTTCGTATGTATGATGTCTTTCACTTGACCTTCAGGACTGCATACGGCGAAGGAGTGCATGCAAGCTTTATTAGCTTTTTTCCATAAAAAGGCAGCTTGCACTTGAGTAAGTATCTTGAGGTTGGATGCTCAGAGTGGCACCCATTTCCTACTACTGTCAGACAATAGCAATATCCGTTGGAGAAGGTAAACATAAAACCCATGTGTATGCATGGAATGGTCTGCTTGAGCCTCTAACACTTTATAGGATCCTGGAAGGTGACATATCTGGCTAGATCCCTGAATATGCACACTGCTGCTAGACAGTGAGTCAGATATACTGCAACATTTTCTTACAGGTTCCACTTGGAATGAAGCTAACAGAAAAGTTTCAGTCACCATTTACTGGTTCTTTTCTCTTAGAGTGAGTTACACAGGTTTGAACTAGGGGAAGGAAACGGATGATGAATAAGACCTCCTGCAAACTAAAAGCAAAGTTCTATACAGCTCTAGAAATGTTATCAAATATTATTCAAATCACATAAACTGTTGATATTGAACATGTGATTGGAAACGACAAAAACAAAATCCACTGGAATTGTTTTAGACTCATGGAGATTGTATGGGGTCACTATAAACATCGGATTAGACATACTGGTCGCAGGGCTGGCATGAGGTGACTGTTTTTCTCCTTGCACCATCACAGGAACCTAGTAATCTCAAGCAGCAGTGAGGACACCGCTCTGTCAATGCTACTCTCCATCACCTTTGGGCAAGTGGCCCAGTGACTATCCATGAAGTAACTCATGCCTCAAGGGGGAGGGGGTAAAAAAAGTTGTGACAAAGTTGTGGGTGTTGATTACAATGGAGCAAAATATGATCAGAGCAGTCAAAAAGGCTTTAAAGCTGTGATGTTGTTGTTGCTACTGTCTTGGTGCTATACAATAGAGAATATCATTCATGTTATATAGATGGTTTCATATTTGGGATGTGTAATGTTTGTGTCAGATCCAGATCTTGATCCAGGGCAGTATTTCAGAATGCCATGGGTTAATCATAGGTTGGTCCATCCCAAGACTTATACTAGACTAGGAAAAATAATAAGAGTCTTCCTTGGGTATATGCAAGAAAGGAACCAGAACATTAAACTCTACATCTGCTAAATTTAGCCTGTATCCAGATTATTTCACAAAGTCCCAGGTGCTCTGAACACGACAACACGATGGGGCAAAGGGAATTGGCATGACTGAGGAACAGCAATGGTCTCTTAGCCTGCAATACTATAACCAGTCTCCTGGGAGGAATCCCTATTGAACTCAGTGGGCTTTACTTTTGAGTATACATGTCTAGGATTGTGCTGTAAAGCTCCATGATGTCATAGGTTCTTCCTCAGCCCCAGAGCCAGGAACAGCCATACTGGCCTGTTATATGATTTAAGCGTAAGAGGGCTGAAGAAAGCATTTCTGCTCAAAAATATAAGCCATGACGTTAACTTTCACAGCACAAACAACGGGCTGAGCTGTGAGCTAAAGTTATTTGCTCAGGACAGCACAGTCACAGAGCAAAGATTACAGACTCTCTGTGTGGTTTTGTTAGCAGTGTCTGACAGAAAGAGACAGGTTTGTGCTTGCATCTCAATTGCTTTGCGCTGCTTGTGCTTGGTTTTTTTTTGTTCGCTTTAAGCGAGGGAATCCCCATCAATATCACTGTGTGCTCACTTGTGGCAGGATTCATCCTGAGTGAAATATTTATAAAGCTGTTAAAACAAATGTATCTGCATGAAAACCAAAATGAGGAATGTTGCAACTGTCATGAAGACAAAGGGTAGATTCAAGTTATGCACAACCAGATGCTCCCTGTTGACTGCTAGAGTATGGATGACAGCTCAGCAAAAGAAAAGAAGAAAAGAAAAGAAAAAACAGCCCCCAGCACATGCCTCTCCAGCAGTCATGTGTCTGCAAATTGGCATATGGAAACACTACAGATCCTCTTGGACAATAGAAAAGAAGAGACTGAGTAGCCTTCTATCCCTATGACCTTTATCCATTTCTTTAAAATGGAATAATGGCATTGTTTAGGAGTCTGCTCTGTGGTTCCTGAGACCATATTTTGTAGTACTTTCAACGTACCAAACTTGAGTGGTCTCAGCCCAGGTTCTAGCAATTGCTATATCCCATGGGCCAAATCCAACTTTCCAAGGTTTCCCAGATGGCCATGCCCCCTTCTACTGCCCCCCTCCCCCCCCAACCATTGATCATTTGGTAGTTTCCTGGTTTCTGTGCTAGTTCCCCGCACCCCAGTTGTAGGAGCTCATTGGGGAACCCACTTACTTACCCCTTTTTAGTGGGTCCTCAAGTAGATGCTGCTGCATTGGTGGGCTTTGTACCTGCTCAAGACATGCATGAAGGGTGGGGGGAGGTACGCACATAGGTGGCTGGGGTGACAGAGCCAGAAAGCCATTGACTGCCCCACTGTCCAACCTGAACACCAGGAACAGAGCCAATCTGGAGGGAATGGAAATGAGGTAGTGGGGCTGTCAGAAGGAGCGTCCAGGATTAAAGCTGACAAGGGGAGGTTAAAAGGGGGAAAGGAGAGATGGAGAGGGGAGGTGGAAGGTGGAGAGCTGGAGACAGGCAGAGGAACAGAGGTGGAAACATGAACAGGAAAGCTGGAAAAGAGAGGAGGAAAGTGGATGGCTGACCTGGTGGGAAGGTGGTGAGAGAGCAAAGGCAGACAGGAGAGAGAGGGACAGATCAAGTAGGAGGGAAAACAAAATGCAGCAAAGCAAAGCAAAGCAAAGCAAAGCAAAGCAAAGCAAAGCAAAGCAAAGCAAAGCAAAGCAAAGCAAAGCAAAGCAAAGCAAAGAAAGGCAGTGGGGACAGAAAAGAGACTTGTGAAGCAGAGGAACAGCTGCACTCACCTGGAATAGCAGTGCCCATTCTTCCCTCACCTAGAATCTTGCAGCAGTAGACTGGCAGACATCTCAAAGAAACAGGAAACAGGAGGGCTTTGGCTGAAGAGTTAGACACCTTGGGTCCAGAACCAAGCCTCACCGACAAGAACCCTGAATTGGAGGACTTCTTTAATCCAGACTGGAGGCAGCAGAGACTGACCAGAGACTCGCTCTTGGACAAGAAACACCAGGCGAGCATCAGGAAAAAAAGAATTCATTGCCTTTGGGCTAATTCCCCCTATATCTCAGTAAGGAAGACAATTACCTGAGACTGACTTATGGTTACAGAGGAATTCCTTGCCCTGACTAAAGGGCACTATATTTGCTGGATGGATATATACAAGAAAAAAGGAGTCAGCACCAAACATGCCATTTCCTTTAGCATCATGTCAGGTTCACAGTGGACATATACAGCCCCAGGCATATTCCCAATTACATGAAGTGCTGCCTGGTAGCACAATTCTGAGTGCGGGGAAGCTATTTACCCTGGGATATCCACAGGCCCTGTCAGGAAAGTAGCAGCAGTGGCACAAACTCTAAAAAGCTGGAGAGAGGTTTTAATACCACTATAGGGTTCAGGGAGAGAAAAAGAAATAATGCCATGCAAAGAAGGCGTGCCATAGAGTAGGAAAAGAAAAAGAGGGAAGGTTAATGGAAAAACAGGTTCAGAGAAACATATATATCTGCAGAGAGCACAGAGGGCACATGCTATAGGGTGCAGTGTGGGGTTGTTGTTGTTTTTTAAAGATAACACATTTTTTTAAAAAAGAGAGAGAACCTGAGTTAGAATTGTAAGAAAAAAATTCCTCCATAGCAGCCAACACAGTCTTTTGGCCATCAACCTGTTTTGAGTTGTGCATCCCTGTGGTAGACCTATGCTATCTTTGTGAAAAGGCTGTCCCTAAAGCAAGAGGGAATGAGTTCTGAATTCTGAAAGTGTGTGTGTGTGAGAACGTGAATTATTTATTTATTTATTTATTTATTTAATCGCCCATCTGGCCGGTCGCACGGCCACCCTGGGCGATGTACATTTCAACAACAAAACAGACATACATAATTAAAACAGTATAATTTTTTTAAAAAACCCTAACCCACCCCATATTCCCACCTGAAATACCATGTTTTAAATGCGCGGCGGAAGCTCATCACGGAGGGGGCATGGTGAAGGTCACTAGGGAGAGAGTTCCATAACTTGAGGGCTGCCACAGAGAAGGCCCTCTTCCTAGTCCCCACCAGCCTGGCTGCTCTGGCTGATAGGAGAAGGAGAAGGCCGTCCGTGGCAGATCTTGTTGAGCGGCCTACTTGATGTTGCTGGAGGCGCTCCTTGAGATAAACTGGACCGAAGCCGTATAGGGTTTTAAAGGTCAAAACCAACACCTTGAATTCGGCCCAGCAAGCAACTGGTAGCCAGTGCAACTCCTTAAGCACTGGAGTGATGTGATCACGCCGGCGGCTGCCTTTAACCAGGCGAGACGCCACGTTCTGTACCAGCTGCAGCTTCCGGACCGTCTTCCAGGGTAACCCCACGTAGAGTGCATTACAGTAGTCTAGGTGAGAGGAGACCAAGGCATGAACCACGGATGGGAGCAGATGATTAGGAAGGTAGGGGCGCAGCTGCCGTATCAGATGGAGTTGATACAGTGCTGCCCAGCTCACAGCTGACACTTGAGCCTCCATGGACAGCTGGGAGTCTAGAATGACTCCCAAGCTGTGGACCTGGTCTTTCAGGGGCAGATGTACCCCATTCAGTACCAGGTCAACATCCCCTAACCTCCCCTTGTCTCCCACCAGAAGTACCTCGATCTTGTCAGGGTTCAGCCTCAGCATGTTCCTTTCCATCCAGCCACCCACTGCCTCCAGGTACTTGGACAGGGTCTCAATGGCCAACCTCGGTGAGGGCTTGAAGGAGAGGTAGAGCTGCATGTCATCCGCATATTTATGACAGCGCACCCCAAACCTCCTGATGATAGCTCCCAGCGGCTTTAGGTAGATATTGAATAGCATCGGGGAGAGGATGGAACCCTGCGGCACCCCACAAGTGAGCAGCCGAGGGTCCGAGGCCTCCTCCCCGAGAACCACCCTCTGGTACCTTCCAGAGAGGAAGGACCGGAACCACTGCAATACAGTGCCTCCCAAGCCCAAGCCCTCCAGGCGGTCCAGGAGGATACCGTGGTCAACGGTATCAAAAGCCGCTGAGAGATCGAGGAGGACTAGAAAAGAGCATTCGCCCCTGTCCAAAGCCCTCCAAAGTCCTGTCCAAAGAATGTGTTTTGAGAGACAGTTGTGTTACTCTGGAGACAGGGTCTGTGATAATAGTTCCAGATGTGGTGTGGCCTTGCATTCCTTGTATCACTGTCACCTCTGATAAAAGAACCTGTCTGTCGGAACTGCCAGAGTAGACTACAAGTTTATGAACAATACAGTCACAAGTAATTCCATCAACATCAATTCCTCCATTCTTCTCCTCTTCACCTCTTATTTTCCTCTTCAAAATTATTGATAGAATAAATGCATCAGTTTTTCCAATGCACTTTTTAAAAAAGTTTAAAACAAATGGACTAAAATATCTCACCCTTCCCATTTGCTACCACAAAATTATCTGTTTCCTTTCTCCCCTCTAGGTATTTTTTTTTTTAAAGCCACAGTATCTTTTATCTTCGTCTTTTTGGGTTTATTAGCTAAAAACATTTTTTTTAAGGTGGAGGCAAAGGTTAGCTGTTGAGACAGGGATTTAGAAGAAAGTTATGAAAAACTATCCATAGATATCCATGGGGAAGGCAGAGAATTTACTCTAGTTGGGAACATGTGTGCTCTCACCACCCATGCAGAAAAAAAGCCTTCAAGAGTTCCTTTTCTGAATTCTTATTTATTAAAAACAAAACAAAACATACAACCAGGCCTGTTAATGCAAATTCCAAAACAAGACCAGTTCATTCTCCATATTATAGGTTGGATGGGACTGCGGCTAGTAGAGTGGCTTATAACAGTTCTGCAACATAGTTCATATTGAATACAGCAAGTCAGGCTCTGAGTAGTTTAGAAGAATCTTGCAATGTTGACCAGTGGTATTATTAGATCCCTAATGCAGCTTGGGCAATCCCGCAATGTTATCCATTGATTTTATTCCCAAATTGTAGGTTGGGCTGAGAGAGTACAGTCATGCCTTGGATTGAGAGCATAATCGTTCCGGAAACGTGCTTGTAATCCAAAACACTCTTATATCAAAACGAAATCCCCCCAAAAAAATTTGTACAGAGATTTTTAATGTAAGCCGTGCTACAGTACTTGAATTGCAAGACGTCGCTTGTATATCAAGTAAAAAAAAAATATTAAATAAATATTTAAAAATTTGCTTGTCTTGCAAAATGCTCTCAAGCCAAGTTACTTGCAATCCAAGGTATTACTGTAGTATACAACAACACTGCAGTGTAGTCCACTATTATACCCCTTGTCAATTAGAGGGCTGTGCTGAGCGAGAGAATAGCTTTTAGGAACTCAGTAATGTCCTTTGTTAATATTGTAGATCAAAGGTGGGGCTGTAGTTGGCTTAGAAGCCCAGTAAAAAAAACAAAAAAAAAACAAAACACAACTCTCAGGTTACAGCAACAGTCAATCTACTTAAATTATGCACTCAGACATGCACAGGCCAAATCAAGCACTCAGTTGCATTCAAAAGCCTCTGTGAAGGATTGAGGCCTACACAGGCTTGAGTTAGTTTGAAGCATGTAGGCCCAAACAGCTCCTGATTGGGGGGGGGGGGCATTCGTGAGTTTCTCCTCAAGGTTAAAGTTTCCTTTTCACTGAGAGAAGTCTCCTTTCCCCCCTAATAGGGTTAAGTTTCATTTCCCAAGTTTGAGGTCACCTGATTGTAGCCTTCTAGTCCTGGTGAGAGTGTATATAAAGGGGAGGCAGAAGCTGCAGAGAGGGAGAGAAGCTGCAGAGGAGAGAGACGCACGCACGCACGCACGCACAGTTGTGGAGGAGAGGTTCTGCATGCACCAAGAAGCAGAGACAGACAGAGAAGCAGAGACTGAATATCACTGAAGAATGCAGTACAGCCAGGGCTAGGCTGGGAAAGGAATCTCTTAACTGAGGCATACAGGTGAAAGAGTAGCTAGGTTAGAGAGAACTGCATTATTGTTTCTTTTATTTCTATTATACCTGCTTTTTGAAAGTATACAGCTCTATTTGTGTAATTACCCTAAGTTAATGTGAATTTACTATACCAAACTTACTAAAGTGAACAGTTATTGTTAACATCAAGTTGTTTGGAGTGTCTTTTGCACCATACCTAAAGCCTAATCCCATGTTACTGGGAAGGGAAGGTAAAAGGCAGAGAATTGACATCCTGATACAGGAGGGGCTCTTAAAGAGACAAAATATCTTTAAGGAGCTGATCAAGGTGTCCTGGTACAGGTGGAACCTTGACAGCCTCATGCTCTGTCGATTAGTAATGGATACATCAATCTATTTCTGTTTCCTGTCAGTTTTGCATATATTCAATCGGAAATCCATTCCATCCAATTTCCGCATCAGTCTGTGTGAAGGAACAGAACTGGCCTCCATTTTTGTATTATCTAGGGTGCTTTGTTTGTTTTTGTTTGTTTTGTTTTATACTATGGGGTTAAATCGTGTGTGTGCGCGTGCGTGTGCGCACGTGCACACATGCTGGTCAGTTTCAGCTAAAAGGTCAAAGGTGTAATTAGATTATAGGGGCTAGGATGTCTGCAGAGGAAGAAGAAGAAAAGGTTTGCAGGATGCTCAACTGAAGGTCAGGGGAAGTGCTTAGGGAAAGGAACTTCGGGCAAAGGTGAACAACACACTACCCTCCTGATAAGTTGGAGTTAGGGAGGAAAAAACTAATTTTAAGATAAAAGCCTAATGCAGAAGTGGAGATGAGACAGACAAGAAGAGAGAGAAAGAATAAGAGGGAAAGAAGGCCAGAAAGAGTCAGAGCTGCTGGAACTGAGGAACTGGTTGAGAGAGTGTTGGACTTTTGACAGTAAGATATTGTTTAGACAAGATATTGCTTGGATAAAATAGAAATATAGTCTAGTTAGGTTAGTTAGATACATTTATCCCTGGTCATTTTATTACCCTATTTCTCATACATTTGTGTGTGTGTGTGTGTGTGTGTGCACGCACGCTCAGATTTTGAAACTTTTTCCTATTAATATTTTTTTCCAGTAAACATTTAACTTCATTGTTTGGAACTGTGTGGTCTCTTTTCTTTTTAGATTACCCACCCATGTCTAATAGCCAGCCTCCACACCTAAAGTAGATATCTGAAGACTCAGAGTTTTAAGGCTGGTTTGGTAGATGCAGCCAGAGCAAAAAAGATTTCCACCTGGTGGCATCAGAACAGGCCACAGGATGGGAAGGGCAAAAGGGAGTGTGGGCACCATATTTTGCCTGTTTTTTCCCTTCCACTCATGGAACAGGGCATTGCCAGTTTGTGGCAGTCTGCAAAGTTATTTAAAACAACAACAACAACTTGAAATTATTTCTTTTCATGTGGTTTCCCCATAATACACACATTTGTGTGTGTAAAGGGTGGAAATAATGAGTCGAGACATTAAATATGGTGCAAATTAGGTCCACATTATTGAATAATCATAATCTGCGAAGGGGAAGAAGTGCGAGTCAGTAACTATACCGGCCACTGGCCAGTAGAGGTCTTTCAGGCGATGCATCCATCCCCGAGGGGCACCGCCTGTAAATCGCCACCCACAGTTTTACAACATTCTGGTGTTGGGAGGCTTTCCCAATGTCACCTCCTCACAGAGCCACAATTCCAAGGGGGCGAGGTGAGTCAGACTCAAAAGCAATCCGTATCTCCCCAGCTGGGCCACAAAACCCTGAGCGGGGAGCCTCGGGACACACCAATCACCTGATTATGTGACCCATGTTAGTCTGATGCTAACTCATGCGCTTTTTAACACTGTCAGTCACAGGCTCAGATAACAAACACACACCTTCTAATACTGATTGAAGTTTTATTTATTTATTCATTCATTCATTCATTCATTCATTCAAGTTATTTTTTTTTACCTTGATCTTCAGTGACAAAAACTCCTAGAGTGGCTTATGGATCCATATAACACAAGCCATACCCTGTCCTCAGTCTTACAACTGACAGTTGCCCTGGGACTAGAAAACAAGAGGGAACCATGCTCTGTCTTAGGGTGGCCACTTATGCATCACCAAGAGGAAATGCATCACCAAAAAAAAGGACAACCAGCACACGATAATGTATATGTATAGATGCAAATTTAGAAATACTTATTATAATACAAATAGGGTGGCCGGGTAACCGGCCAGATGGGCGATTCAAAAATGTAATAAATAAAATAAAAAGTAAAATACAGTACACTCGCCATACTGTGGAAGAAAGTGACCAGATGACCTGTGTGCTTGCCTGTCCAACCTGCTGTCCAGGTGCTAACTATGGCTGGGTAAAAGTTCTTATGGTTTATTAACTTTAAACTGGAATTAGACAGAAGAACAGGCCTCAAATAGAGGTCACCTTCAAATAGTCCTTTGACAGTCCTCTGTCAGCCCTTCAAAGAGAGGAATGTTCTTTATAAAAGAGAAAACCTGGCCACCCTACATCTGGCTTCTTCCATTAGCTAGGGGAACAAGGGCAACTGGGAAGCTTTACCTGCTAATTTCCAGGAATAATATACAGACAAGGGGAAACGAACCTGGTGCCATCCTTGGCCAGGGAAGGGGCAACTGTGTAGGGAGCTTGCTTTCCCATTCCCTACCAGGGGAACAGCTGGGGAGTTAGTTGTTGGAACTGGTTGGTTTGTACTACTACTATTATGGGACAAAACAACATCAGACATACCATCCAAGGACTTATTCACCTGCATAGCTTCAGTTTGAGATTATAAAAGCTCAAACTGATCTCATAATTAATAATCTCAACGTCAGCTTTTAACCATCCATAATAGCTAGCTCTCTTTTAACCATGAAATCTCAGTTCTTCAGGAAAATTATGACATTTGGATGTATATAATGATCACTGATATTATTTTAAGCTTTTTTATCTGTTCAAGTTCAAATTTATTATCTAATAGTTCTTTTTAAAAAAAGCAAAAAGCCTTCAGGGGCTTCCATTCCAGGCAGCTCATCTGTATTTTTCTTCTCCTCTTGGCCATTTTGAACTACAGTGAATTTTTTAACAGGATCTCTTGAGGACTAGAAGAACATGTAAAGTTCATTCTTCACTCCTGGGGCCAATTCCATGATCCTCAGAAGGATGTTGTTAGGTTGGCAACCCAGTCATTTTGAGTCCCTAATGATCCTTGTTCCTCCTTCATAGGTCTACTGGGGGAAATAATTCTCAGCGAGTGATAAATTTCCTTTCATGGAGCTTGGCTTAAGGTCCCTCTTGGTGAGCCAGTTAATCATAAATCACATGCAATTTCTGGCAAAATTTAGGGCACTTGGGGTTCTTTCTTCTAATGAACAATGACTTTAGTTTTTACACATGAAGCAAATAGTTATTTTCATGCTTGTAAGAAAAAGTAAATATCTCTTCATGGCCAAGTCATCATCTGCCTTTGGGTAGGACCGGTGGAATATCCATGGAACAAATATTCAAGTAATGGTTGGACTTTTCATGATGATTTTGTTTTCTTTCTTTTTGCAGCTCCTTCCTGAGCCTAATGAACAGCTCACTGTTACTTGTTTTCTGCTGCCTTTCGTCTCCCCCACATGTAACACTCTTACACTAACATACAATTAAAATACACTCTTTCCTAAGCAGTGATATAGACAGCCTGCAGGCGTACAACCTAACACTCTGTAATTCTGGTATGTATGCTCATTTATTCACTCATCTTGTCCTTGGTGATATGCCACACATATGTCCCTGCAGGATTGTTTCAAAATGATTAAGTGGTATCTCCTACGATGCTATGCTCAGTCTTTCACCTTCTTTCTGCACTGCTAAATTGTCTGTAACCATCATCAGCAAGTCACTTTAGGAGAAGATCACACAAACAGTTATGCACAGGAGCACCTTAAGTCAAAAGTAGTAGCTGGAATGTCCAAGAGTTTATATTTTTGGCCTTCAGTCAGACATTTCAGCAGTGGGTTATTCAAGTAAGAACATAAGAAGAGCCATGCTGAATTGAACCAAAGATGCATCCACTCCAACATTCTGTTTGGCTAGTTAGATGCCTACAGGAAGTCCACAGGCAGGATATGAGCACCATAGCACTCTCCATCTTGTGTTCCCCAGCAATTGGTATGCAGAGGCATATTGCTTCTTAAACTGGAGGTAATATATAGCCATCATGACTAGTAGCTAGCTACTGATAGCATTATACTCCATGAAGTTGACTAATCTCCTTTTAAAGCCAACCAAGTTGGTGGCCATCACTACATTTTGTGGTACCAAAATGAATAGTTTAACTATGTGCTGTGTGAAGAAGTAGTTCCTTTTACCTGTCCTGAATTTCCCACCATTCAGATTTATTGGATGAGCGAGCCCAGGTTCTAGTATTATGAGAGAGGGAGAAAAATGTCTCCCTATCCACATTCTCAACACCATGCATAATTTTGCACACCTCTATCATGTCCTCAGTACTCGCCTTTTTTCTAAGCTTAAGAAGCCCTAAACATTGTAACCTTTCCTCATGGGGGAGTTGTTCCAGCGTCTTGATCATTTTGGTTGCTCTTTTCTACATCTTTCCCAACACTACAATATTCATTTTGAGGTGTGGTAATGAAAACTGCACACAGTATTCCAAGTGTGGTCACGCCATAGATTTGTATAAGAGCATTATGATATTAGCAGCTTTATTTTAGATTCCTTTCCTAATGATCCCCAACATGGAATTTGCCTTTTTCACAGCAGCCACACATCCAAAAATCCCTTGCTTGGTGAGGCATTGCCAGATCAGACCCATCAGCATATACAGGAAGTTAGAGTTTTTGTCCCAATGTTCCTCACTTTACATTTTGTTACATTGAACTACATCTGCTATTTTAATGCCTATCCCCCAGTTGTTCACAATCTCTTTTTGTTTTAATCACCATAAATAATTTGGTGTTGTCAGCAAACATGGCCACTTCACTGCTCATTCCTAACTCTAGAGCATTTTTGAATAATTTAAAGAGCACCAGACCCAATAGAGATCCTTGGGGATTCCATTGTTTACATCCATCCATTATAAGAATGGACCATTTATTCCTACACTGTGGTTTCTGTTCTTTAACCCATCCATAAGATGATATTGGTATTGTGGTATTGTCACCCACAGCAGTTTTGTGAAGGAGTCTGCTCCTTTTAGGTTTCTAATTTGTTTGACACTATGCCCTCTTTGACTACAGAGTGACACTTGCCTGTCTTCCTATAGAGTTTGTATCCAGATATGACCATATCCCGCTGCTTCTCTCCATTCCACCAGGTTTCTGTTACACCCACTATGCCTATGTTCTCCTTTGAAACCAAGTAATATCTAACTCTTCCATCTTGGCTTGGAGGCTTCTAACATTAGCACAGAGACACCCATACATGGAGTGGTCTTCAGATGTTTCTGGCATGTGCATTCTCCCCTGTGGTCCTTTGCATCTTGGCTATCATAGGGTTGTGTGAATCAGGAAAACTCGAGCTTGCAGAAGTTCTCTGAATTCCAGCTTGAAGCTCATTCCAGCTGGAGTCTGTATCAGACTGAGAGCTTTGGGGGGTTTTCTGCATGAAAATCCATACAATTTCTGTGCATATTTTTTCCCCAAGTGTACACATCGATTGTGCACATCTTTGAAATGTACGCATTCTTCTCCCAATGATTAAAGTGTATTTGTGCACATTTTTCAAAAGTACATTTTTTTCCATGCAAATTTTTCAAATGCCTGCATGCTGTTGAATGCATTTTTGGGGGTCTGTGAATCATACTGCAAGTCTGGAAATGTTGGACTTCGAGCACAGATTGCTTCCAAGTCTATGTTCAGTTCGGAAGGCATGAACTGGGTAAATTCTGATCAAAAATGAACTGAAATGAATTTCTCATACATCCCTAGCTGGGACTTAGGAGACCCAGGTTCTAGTCCCCAGTTGGTCATGCAGCTCACTGGGTGAGTTTGGGCCAGTCACTGACTCTCAACCTAACCTACCCCACAGGGTTATTGTGAGAATAAAATGGAGAGGAGAGGGGTGGATTATGTAAACTGCCTTGGGTTCCTTGTAAGACAAAAAGCAGAATATAAATATAATAAATAAATAAATAAATAAATAAAATATAAACCAGAAGCTCTTCAGCTCCTGTTGGCTTTCTGCCAGGGTTCGATTTAAAAGCTGCTCTGCTTTTATATTCTGATGTTAAATGCAACAGTCTAGTTGCATTCTGATTCAAGTGGAACCTGTCCCTTTTGTATAGGTTCAGCTTTTCCGGAAAGGTTCCCTGATGCCTCCTCATACCACCATTTCATCTATGCATTGGAACCCCTCAGCTTCACCTGTCTAGCTTCACTTGTCTAGTACGGAACATTATCATCATGCATGCTACCTTGGAGATCCTGCATTTCATCTTCCTACTTGGCAACCTAGGTTTGGCTTCCAGGATCTCATGACTACATTTCCCCATGTCATTGGTGCTGACATGCACTACAACTGCTGCCTCTACCCCAGCACTGTCTACTAGCCTATTTACGTGACACATGATAGCCAGCCACAACCTTTGCACTTGGCAGGCAATTCACCATGCAGTCTACATGCCCATCACAAACCAAGCTGTCTATGTCTCTGATTATCAAATCTCCCACTAACATGAGCCCCCACTCCTAGATGCATATCCTTGGCAGAAGAGGATTATCTGTTTATTCCCCAAAGAAAGGATCCCTTCTAAGGGGTCATATCTCTTTTCTTCAGAGTAACACTCTTCTTCCCCCAGACCTTCATTCTGTATGACTGCAAAGGAACTTTCACTCTGGGATTGTAATATCACTATCATGTCCCCGATAGTCTCGTTCCCAAAACCCTTTGCTTCATTCAGCTTCTCCAGGTCAGCAAGACATGGCTTCAAGGGAATGAACTTGTTTTTTGAGGGACAGGAGCACATTGCACTGAGCACACACCCACAGCTTCTGTTGTGCATGTGGGTGTTCAACAAATAGCTGCACCTGTGACACTCAGTGCAATAAAATGCAAATCCCCCACACCACTACTGGCTTTTAACCTTCATAACTGTTGTTTTTTTTTAAAAAAATTATTATTATTTGATTTGTTTAGCTGAAAAGCTATTTATCAGCAGAAATCAGGGAAGGATTGAGAGCCCTGTCAGGGAGGAGATGCAGTTAGATTACAATTACAATGAATTATTAATGCATCTCTCAAGGAGGGGAGTTTTCCATCATGTTTAAAAGAAGCGGTGGTACGGCCGCTTCTAAAAAAGCCCTCCCTGGGCCCCCTGGACCTTAACAACTATAGACCAATATAAAATCTTCCATTTGGGGGCAAGGTTTAGGCTTGTAACCGCAAGCCTCGCACGGGCATAACGGGCCGAAATCGGCCCCGCTCACGCCCACGCGAGGGCTTACCTTCTCTTCGGGGCGGCTCGCCTCTACATGGCGAGCCGCCCGCGCAGCCCGCTCCAGTCCCGTCGTGTCACTTCCAGCACCAGAAATGATGCGACGGGACCCAGCGCAGGCGAGCTGGACCCCCGTGCCACGTACTGCGCCTGCGCAGGGTCCCGTCGCATCATTTCCGGTGCTGGAAGTGACGGGACGGGACCGGAGAGGGTGGGTCAAGCGGCGCAGAGAACTGCTCCGCGCCGCTCAGAAGATCGAGGCGGGGGGCCGCTGGTAACTTTGAGGCTCGACTTCTGCAATGCGCTGTACATAGGGCTACCTTTGTACCTAGTCCGGAAAGTTCAACTAGTGCAAAATATGGCAGCCAGACTGGTCACTGGTACACCTAGGGGTGCCCATGTTACACCAGTTTTAAAAGTACTTCACTGGCTGCCAATTAGTTTCCGGGCGAAGTATAAAGTGTTGGTTATTACCTTTAAAGCCCTACATGGTTTGGTTCCAGGCTACCTATGGGATCTCCTTCTCCTGTACAATCCGCCCCCCACACTCAGGTCCTCTGGGAAGAATCTATTTCAGTCAGCCAAAACTAGGCTGACAGGTGTTACCCAGAGGACCTTCTCTTCTGCTGCTCCCAGATTGTGGAATGGCCTGCTGAAGGAGATTCGTCAACTTAGCAAGTCTTTTGGAATTCAAGAAAGCCGTAAAGACTGATCTCTTCCAGCAGGCCTATCCAGTGGAACTTTAGGATGCTTTAAAGATGTTTTTAAGATGTTTTAATAATGTATACTATGGTTTTAATTAGTTCATATATTTTAAGTTTATTGTTGTTTGCCGCCTCGATCCAAATGGAGAGGTGGGTAAGAAATAAATTTATCATTATTGTTGTTGTTGTTGTTGGGAGAAGTCTGTTGCTGCTATTGTGCTTTGCCATCACATAGACCCTGGCAGGAGTCTCAGTATGTGGGGTGCTGACGCTGGGTCTGGTATGGTACAGCAACGTTTCCCAGATGCTGTACCTGTGTAGCAATGGAGGACAATACAAATCCCAAATATCCATGGTTGGAAAAGAAAACTTAGCCTGGCCAGACAGCACAAACCTTAGCCTGACCAGTTAAAGCTCGGAGAGATCTGAAGAGAGAGGTGCTTAAGCTAAAAGGACTGGGCTCCTTTATTCTCTGTATCTTTGCAACCTTTATGTCCTTATCCAATACAAGTTATGACTAATGCCACTATCCAGTTCTCTTCAGACCAACCTACTTACTGCAGGAAACTTGATATTTCCCCTTTCTTTTCCCAGATATTGAAAAAGACTTTCAGCTCCCCACCACGGACCCCAATCAGATTAAAATAGCTCTCCAAGATTGCAGTGCTCCTCCAGGCATACTGACTAACTAAATATCACTTTCTCAGTGGTTAGTAATGAAGTAACTCAAAATGCGGCTTCCTCCATTATCCCATGTAGATGATGTGCTCAGCTGCCAAAGCTGCAAGAGATAATAGGCAGTGACATGTAAGTGTGGGCAAAAATGGTCCAATTTGAGCTGTCGTTTTGTAGTACTTGAAAACCAATGAATATTATATGACAATATAAGTGTCCCTTATAGTCATACCACTGAAGTTTAGGGTGGTGTATGTCAATCACCAGTCTATGCATTGGACTTCAGTCAGGCTGACAATTTGGATTTGAGAATGTGGGGATTCTTGAGAGAAGGAATGCCTCCCAGTATTTAGACATGCATGGCATTTCCCTTATATGTAACATGCTATATTTTTAGCCAAGGCATCATCATCATCATCATCATCATCACCATCATCATCATCATCATCATCATCATCTTTCTCCCAATATCAGGCTGGAATGTCATTTCCGTGATAGAACTTTCTTTTATCTTTTTAAACAAAATTTTTACAACTTTTTAACAATACATGTTCAATCATTATATTTAAACTTTCTTTTGTCTATTTTTGGAGTTTTTAACATTTTTTTACAACACATATTGATTTAATATTTATATAAACTTTAAAAACTTTTCAATAATCAAACTTTACAAACTGTTCACTAATCATGCTGTAACACATATGGATGCCCAAATGTATAATTATATTCAATGGTAATCACCCTCTTATCTTTCAGGGGTTTAGCATCCACCAAACTTGCTGTATTCTTATAGAGTTAATGAAAACCTTCCTTTGTTTTTTCTTTGTCTTCATGGAGTTGCTACAGCCTTTACTCTTATTTTTTGAGATGGCCTTCAAGTGAGCCTTCCTCTCCGTTTTTTCTTTCTGAGTGGCTTAAAGCATTATTTTTCCTTGGAATGGTTTCCAGAAGCCTGATATTCTCCGTATCCTCACTTGTTTTTTTCCCCAACAAGAAACCGGTTTGGACTTCTTGTTTCGTGCAATATTTGCCTTTCTCAAGGGTTTCAAGGATAGTCACGGGCTTATATCAGTGTCATTACCCTCTATAATACAAAAACATTTGTTGTGTTGCCAAACATATTTCCAAAACAGTCAACCACCATAAATCCCAACATTTTCACTTAAGTTCTCTTTTTTGTGGGTTGTTATTCCATTTACATCCTCTAGTGGCCATACTGTTGCATGCATGTATATACTCTATGGACAGCTGTAAATCATTCCAGCAGAACCAATTGATACTCCCTCTGGGTTATTACAATTAATTAAGTATTTTTTAAGTATTTTTTAAGTATGGATGTATGGAAGTGAGCACAAAAATACATATGTTCATGAAAATAAAGTTAAAATGCATTATATTAGAAAAGTGACACCAAAAAATTATAAATGAGCAAAAACTGTGTACAACACACACACACACACATTCAGAGAAATGCACACCAAAAAGGCATATGAATTTTCATGAGAACTTTTTTAAAAAAAACAACAATCTGTCCCTCAAAGCTCAGGATGAAACAAAAATAATACTGGAAAAATGAGAAAGTGAGAGAAACTGAAACTGATAGATTCATCCATTATTTATTTATTTATTTATTACATTTATGAGTCGCCCATCTGGCCAGACATCCGGCCACTCTGAGCAATGTACAATCCAATAAAATATAAGGGGGATGGGGGAACACACACACACAGTATAAAACACAATTAAAAACAGTACAAAACTTAAAAATCCTAACCCACCCCATATTCCCACCTGAAAAGCCATGTTTTTAATGCACGGCGGAAGCTAATCAAGGAAAGGGCATGGCGGAGGTCACTGGGGAGAGAGTTCCATAAATTGGGGGCTGCCACAGAAAAGGCCCTCCTCCTAGTCCCCACCAGACTGGTTTCTCTGGCTGATGGGACAGGGAGAAGGCCGTCTGTGGCAGATCTTGTTGAGCGGCCTACTTGATGTTGCTGGAGGTGCTCCTTGAGATTAACTGGACCGGAGCCGTACTACTTCTATGTATGTATATATGTTTTTTGTTTTGTTTTTTGGAATGGACGTTTTGGGTGTATATGTGGGTGCTAATAATGTGTTATCCATACTCGCCAATTTGTGAAGGCATGCTAGTTTAAAGTCTCTTGTGAGCCATGGCCCTTAAATGTCATTGTCATAGACCCATGTACCTTAGCAAGGATCCAAAAATGCACACACCCAAGGTTTTTGAGGCTTACATATCTCATATAGGAGGAGACACACCCCATGACACATAGCAAACCACTGTTGAAACAGAGAGTAGGATATAGCCTTTCAAAGAAAAAGACCCCGAGTACACTCTTCTCCTTTCAGGCATTTTGGTGCCATAGTCCCAATCTCAAATGGTAGCCAAGGTAAACGGAGATGGAAGTGGACATGCTGGTCAAGTCTACAGCTGGCTGAAGAACATATCAGCTGTAAACCTGAAGACCCTGAGCCAAGCCCCTCACAGATGGCCAGCCCCATGAGCCTGATTCCTCTGAGCATCAAGCACCTCTTCTTGTTCCATGACACCTGCCCAAAATGGATGGAGTGCACAGAAGAGAAGCCACTGAGAGGCAAAGAAGTGCTTTCTTGCAGGCCAGGGGGCTGCCTCTTTAAGAAAACACACTCTTCAGCCAGGAAGGACTAGAGCTCAGGAGAGGTCGTTTGGACTGAGATAGTTATAAGGCTTTCCTCAGCCACCAGTTGTTGTTGAATCAAGTTGCTCACTTGCAGCTCTGACCTACCTTTCTAATCCATTGTGCCCTGCGGGCTTTTCTTGAGGTCAGGACACAACAGCCTGGATCCCAGCCCTTATTTAATTTGATGGCTAGTCTTTGGAATGGAAAAGGTTGTGTGTCAACTAATAGTTTAAAACATTTTAAGGCCCCCTGTTTTTCACTTAATCCAGGGGTGCTTAACCTGTGGGGTATGCCTCCCCATGGGAGGTTTGGACTGACTCCAGGTGAGGTGTGAGTAGCCCCTCAACTATAAATTGTTTATTTTACAAGTACATAGCAGCGCAGCTTGGCGGTTGGCCCAACCTTATTTCTTTCTACTAATCTTGGGAGCTACACCGTGATTCATTTAATTGAATATGCATTTTTTTCAGTCCAGAGACAGAGCATAAACTAAAAAAATGCAAACTTGTCTTGCCTAAGCCTAAATTTTGGGCTGTTAAAATAATACATGGGAGGCGTGGGTCAAAAGATTTTTTCACAAGGGAGGTGTGACACCAAAAAGGTTAAGAACCACTGACTTAATCTCTGTATTTTCTGCAGTGACTCTGAGGTCACCGGCACAGCTAGGGTGATCATATTCTTATGGTACAAACAAAGTCTGAATCACCCAGAGGCTCTAGAGATGCTACTGCACTCACATGGGATCTATATTTTCCATGATGTTAGGAGGCCTATGCAGGTACAGAAGCACCAGTGTCCTCTAAGGAAGCTGTAGCCTGCCTGGACAGCAGTAGTCAAGTCCTTCATGACACTTTCCTCCCCCGAATGATTCCATAGGGGCTGAGAAACTTCTAGTCCAGGGGTGGGAGATCTTTTTCAGCCAGAGGACCAGAGTTCATTTTGCAGAAACTCTTGGGGGGGGCACTTTCCAGTGGTGGGTGGGGCCCAAATTGGTTGCGGTTGGAAAATTGACCCAATTCCAATGTTACCAATTCATAGTAGGAAGCATGTCTATTCAGAAGTAAGCATGAGCAGTATGTCTACTCATAAATATGCAGAACAAGGCTCTGCATATCTACTAAGAGGTAAGCAGGACTGAAGCACTTAGCAGCACTTTCAGATAGCATCCCAAACACCAAGCCTCTGCATGTCTACTCAGAGGTAAGTAAGGCAAGCCTCTGCATGACTGTTTAGAAGTAAGCAGGACTGAATCACTCAGCAGCTTCTACGCACTATCTGCCCCATGGGGGAAAGCTCCTATCTTATCAGCAGCTAGTCAGAAATAAGTGTGTTTTCCCCTGCTAAGCACTGAGAACCTTTTCTCTCTGTGTGTGTGATAAGCAGGGGGAAATCCTTATTTTCAATCAACGGCTGATTGAAGTTAAGAGATTTTCCCTCCATTGGAGAGGGGACAGGGCTTGGGGAAGAAGCTTCCGGGCCAGATGGGACCCTCCCATGGGCCTTATCAAGCCCAGTGGCCGGAGGTTCCTCATCCATATTCTAGTAATTGAGAATTGATATACACTCTGAGCATACTCAGAGACATATTCATCATGGAGTCCTGGCTGATTTTCCTGATGTCCACTCAGTGGACATCCAAGAAATTAATTGCATATTAATTCCAAATTGAAACTGGCAGATGTGACCCATCCGGTAAACACATTTGTTCACCCAGGCCTTCTCTGACTTGTAAATAATTGCAATTAATCATATGCTGCTTCACCTTACTGTTCCTTGTGTTGTTCTGTTCTGTTACTGTAGTTTGAAATTGTTTTTCATAGTGTATTTGAAATGTACTTGTATTCTTGTTGTTGTAATTGAAATTGGTTTTAATAGTGTTTTTAACAGTGTATTTAAATGTGGGTTTTGTTGTGTGGGAACCCGTTGGAGATGATAGATAGATAGATTTATATTAAGCGGTATATAAATATTATTAAGTAAATAAATACAGAAATAAATAAATGAGCACCAAACAATTCAACTGCCATGTCTGTGGTGGGGAGGAGTAATGCAGCACATTTGATCACCACCGTCTTCTCCAAACCAGAAGATCAAAGCCCCAGTCCTCAGATTATTTACCTTCCAAATGTGTTCTTCTCTCTTTCTGTGCAGCTCCGTGCAGAGTTTAAATCAAGAACTGAAACAGTATATTTTGGAAGCAGCTATGCTAATCTGCGCCAGCAGGGTGGCTCTCCTATTATTTATCACTGCATGGTTTCCCATCAGCTGCCTTCCTCGCAAACTGTATAATGAATTTGGAGGAATAAGGAGCCAGGTGTTGTATCAGTAATATATGTAGATGCTCAGATTATAGGTAGGTTCAAAACCAGATGTTTCACAGACACCATAAAGTTGTAAAAAACCTGGAGAGACTAAGGACCATGAAGTCCTTGGTTTGACTTTTAAACCCCATTCGTGGTTTGGTTCCAGGGCAGTTACAGGACTGACTGTCTCCACATGTCATGTGCCTAGATCCTGAGATCTTCCTCTGAGGATCTTCTCCCAATGCCCCGGCCATCTCAGATGCTGTAAGTAGCTACTGAATAAATTGCCTTTTCGCTGACAGAGCCCTGAGTATGTCATGCTCTCCTCTGGGAGACTTGTCTAGTAGAGGGATGGGAAATATATGGGCCTTCAGATGTTGTTGGACTGCAGCTTCCATCATCCCTCACCATTGGCTATGCTGGCTTGGCTTGATGGGAGCTGCTGTCTATGAACATCTGGAAGGCCACATGTACGCCAGCCATGGTCTAGTCTAGTGCCTACTGTGATGTCACTTCAGTGCTAGGTAAAGGCCTTTAATAGCACAAGCCTTATTATGTTCAATGAGACTGACTCCCAAATAAGTGTGCATAGGATTGCATCCAGAATCTTTTACTCCTTTAATTCAGTTTGATATGCCTTGTCTCTGTTAGTGATGTTATGTAGCCTGTATATTTTGTTCTTTATGCATCTTATATTTTAATTATATCTTTTTTTCTCATTGTGCAAGCTGCCTACAAATTCATTGAAGGGTGAGGTATAAATTGTCCATAATAAATAAGGAAGGAAATTTATAGAATCTCCTGCATTTATACTTACCGGTACTTGTCAGCAGACTACAGAATAAACATTCATCTCTCACAACAAGCAACTTTTACACTGATTATTAATTGCATAGTGGCCATTTTGCAGAAAATACGAGTCCCGTGGGAAGACGTATGGCAGGGCATTGGCAGTCTAATCCTCGCCCCTCGAGTTCCTTTCATGGTTAGGTTTATGTTACGTTAGCTTTCTTTAGACTTCATTTCTTCTGTCATTTCTGCCTCCTTCTGGAGAATTACTGCGCATTGTGTGACTAAAGATTTGGAATGGCAAAAATTTGAATGCTTTCAACTGGATTTTAATTGAAAGGGGAGAAATGCAAATAATTCACTAACATTTAAGGGTTACGATTTTTCAGCATATGTTCATAATTTGAACAGCAAATTCACTGGGATTTATAGAAACACAAAACATCTGGAAATGCTAAGCTCCCCCCCTCCCCTCCCCACTCTATTCTTTTCACTTGTTCAGAACTTTGAAAGAGCTCTGTGGATGTTTAAAGCGTCATAATAAACGCTGGCAATACTGATTTTGATACAGATTATTCTTCAGTAATGCAGCCTCCATTATCTAAGGCTCTTTGTAGTAGCATGGATGACAGCAGACTGAATTGATGGGGCTCCCTGATTAATATCACAGGCCAGCAGTGTATGAACTGACATATTTTAGCATTGTTTGAAAAGCTTTAAATATTACTGAAATAACTTTCACATTGTACTAGCTTCACCTAGGGTGGTTTAAAAGGAGAAATTCAAAGGGTGGGTGGGTGAGGGGGGGAAGAGATGTATGGCCTTGGAGAAAAAAATATATGGAAGCTTGGTATAAGAGGATTATTCCCCTAGGTTCTTAAATCATAAAGATATAGATTTGCAATATTATGGAGAGGAAAGTGGAATGAACATAGAAGGGCAAGCCAGGCATGTTTAACATGGGACATCAGAAGAATGACAAGATTTTATACTTTCTCCTGGACTGTCCAGATACGCTAACAAAGCAGTCTGCTCTGAGTGCAGGAATACTCAGAGAAGGGCCATAGCTAAGTGGTAGAGCACAAAGTGAAAATGGCAGATGAAAATGGCTCTAGTTCATTCGGAACATAAGCTGCAGTCTTCGGCTTTGGGTCCACCTAGTCCAATATTGCTGACTTACTACTCTGTGTCTGTACCTCTTTCGGTGAATATACTCTGACCAGCAGCAGCCCTCTGGGGTCTCAGACGGGGCATGTTGATACTCTTTTAACTGGAGATGCAGCCCTGGCTTCCTTAGGGGAGGGACTGTAGCATAGTGGCAGAGCCCCTGCTTTGCATGCAGAAGGTCTCAGGTTCAATTCCCGGCAACTCCCGTTAGGTCAGGAAAAACTCTTCTCTGAAACCCTGGAGAGCTGCTGCCAGATCAGGGTCGACAGTGCTGGGTAGATGGAGCAAGGGTCTGACTTGCTCTAAGTCCCTCCCCATTCTTTTTTCGGTGTGTCGTGTCTTTGTGGAGTGTAAGCCTGCAGGCAGGGACTGTCTTGTTTAATTGATTTCATGTAAGCTGCTCTGGGAGCCTTTTTGGCCGAGGAGTGGCATTAAAATATTTCAAATAAATAAACCTTGCATACAGAAGGTTCCAGGTTCAATCACCAACATCTCCAAGTAGGGCTGGTAACTGAATGGGGTCAATAGCAAAAAAGACAGCCCACATGTCTGCTAAGTCAGAGCAGTACAAGTTGGAGTCAGGCCTTAGAGCAGTGGTTCTCAACCTTTTTTGACCCATGCACCCTTTTCGCCATATGATATGTCAGAATGTCATTGCCCCCTTTCCAAGATTGTCTGACTCAAAAGTTGTATTCCAAATAATATGCATATAATATATAATAACTATAAATGGAATATTTCCACAGATAACAAGTGAAATACGTATCTTTAAATTTAATCTGTGCCATACAATAAGGTGTGATGTCCTGTAGATTATGTACAATCTGTAGAATTGTAATTTGTAGAAAGATCAGTATTCCATCAGTTTGAGTCTGTGGTCCCAATTCCCCCCTCCTGAAACCCTAAAATTCCGTGCCTGGGGGGAATTCCCCCCTGGTTGAGAACCCCTGCCTTAGAGCATGTAGCAGAGACAGAAGTCCAGACATTTTTGCACCTCTCAGTAGGTCTGCTCTTCCCTCCATGTGAAAGACATGGAATCTTGTTTCTGATGCCACACTGAGCTTTAGAAGTGCTTGAAGTTCAGGAGAAGCGAAATGATGTTTCCTTTTCAACTCCCAAGCTTACTCTAAGCCAGGGCTCTCCAACCTTGGGTCCCCAGATGTTGCTGGCCTACAGCTCCAGCATACTCAGCCAGCATGGCTAATGGCAAGGGATTCTGGGAGCTGTAGTCCAGCAACATCTGGGGACCCAAGGTTGGAGAGCCCTGCAGTCTAAGCTGTTTCTCTCCCTACCCCACTCCTCCTTGCAGTGAAGATTTTGAACATGTTCATATGGGAACTCCATGTTGGGAATGCGAGGTAGAATCCAATGTTAGTCCTCCACAGAGTAGACCCATTGAAATAAATGGGGCTTAAGTTAGTTACTCTATGGAGGACTAACACTGGATACTACCCATGGGAACTGCAATTTGTATTCGTCCTGTTCAAGAGGAATTAGATATAGTTATCTTCCCTGAGTTCATATCGGCAATGAAGTTTCCAAGAATGCTCAGAAGCCTTCATTACAGAGAATAAGGAACACCTTAAAGATAGAACTCTGCCTTGCTGGCTATTGATTTTTCTTCCCCATTTCCCCTTCTTCCATGCTGTTAACTTTGTAAGTCTGGGAAAATGTGGGGAAATGGCATGGAATGGAAGGAAAATGGGCAGATAAGTGTGGGGGTACGGAGCTATTATGACCTAGACTGAAATTTAGAAGAAAAGCTCAGTGCATAAAGGCTCGGGGATTTCCCAACCATTTTTGCAGTTTTTTTCTCCATTACTAAGGATAATAATTACTTACGGCGTTTTTGAATCTGCCGCATCTCAGTTTCAGGGTGTTATGTACCTCTCCATACTCAGAGGGGCTGCTAACTCTGAGGTGGTTCAAGTAAGTTGCTTCTCCCCCCCCCCGCATGCCCTGCCAGCCCCCCTTCTTTTTTTAACCTGGTGGTGGTGACAGTGGCTTCTCATCCTAGCCCAACCCTGTTGGCAAAATGAAGCAGCACGACAGCCAACCGGGAGGGTTGCAGCCCTGCGGTTTACTATTTTTTTAAAAAAACCTTTTCCCATTACATTTTGAGTAGCAATGATCTGAACCAATCAGACGCTGCCTTTGGGGGACATGGACAATGTGGGCACAGGAGTGACAAAAGGGTGGTCTTTATGTCACTCATGCTTGACCATAATCCCCCCCAAGGGAGCCGCCTTGCCCCACCTGCAGCTGCTTGGAAGGGGACTATAAAGACCAGGCCCCAGCTGACCCGGGCATCTCCTCACCACCACTGCCGGGGAGAAGAGCAAGCCAGGCAGGTGGGTCCAGCTCTGCTGCTGCTGCTGCCGCCGCCTGTGCGAGGCCAGCCCACCCCACTGCACCTGTGGGACTGCTGCCTGCCCCCTGCAGGCCCGGGCTCAGCCGGGAGCCGCCTTGCCCCACCTGCAGCTGCTTGGAAGGGGACTATAAAGACCAGGCCCCAGCTGACCCGGGCATCTCCTCACCACCACTGCCGGGGAGAAGAGCAAGCCAGGCAGGTGGGTCCAGCTCTGCTGCTGCTGCTGCCGCCGCCTGTGCGAGGCCAGCCCACCCCACCGCACCTGTGGGACTGCTGCCTGCCCCCTGCAGGCCCGGGCTCAGCCGGGAGCCGCCTTGCCCCACCTGCAGCTGCTTGGAAGGGGACTATAAAGACCAGGCCCCAGCTGACCCGGGCATCTCCTCACCACCACTGCCGGGGAGAAGAGCAAGCCAGGCAGGTGGGTCCAGCTCTGCTGCTGCTGCTGCCGCCGCCTGTGCGAGGCCAGCCCACCCCACCGCACCTGTGGGACTGCTGCCTGCCCCCTGCAGGCCCGGGCTCAGCCGGGAGCCGCCTTGCCCCACCTGCAGCTGCTTGGAAGGGGACTATAAAGACCAGGCCCCAGCTGACCCGGGCATCTCCTCACCACCACTGCCGGGGAGAAGAGCAAGCCAGGCAGGTGGGTCCAGCTCTGCTGCTGCTGCTGCCGCCGCCTGTGCGAGGCCAGCCCACCCCACCGCACCTGTGGGACTGCTGCCTGCCCCCTGCAGGCCCGGGCTCAGCCGGGAGCCGCCTTGCCCCACCTGCAGCTGCTTGGAAGGGGACTATAAAGACCAGGCCCCAGCGGGGGCGGGTCCGCCGCCGGCGGGGTCGCCACCGAAGGGGCGACACCAAAGGGGGCCGCCCCTTTGGGGGAGCCACTTCGGGGGTGGCACGAGGGCGAGGGCCTGTCCCCCTGCTGTTGGGGATATAGGTGGGGCTGGGAGTTTTAAAGAGGCCCTTCCTTTTTGAAGGGTTGGGGCTTTTTAGGGGTTGATTTTAGGGGTGGGTCTCCCGCCTGACTGGCGGAAGCGAGGGGGCATGTGTCTCTCCCAGGGAGATATTGGGGGGAGTTCTGGGGGGCAAACGGTACCAACGTTGAGCGGCAGGCGCTGGCAGAGCGCTAGGGGCAGGCCACGCCGAGTAAGGGGAACAAGGGATCGATGCTTAATATCTATCCCTTGTTCCGGGCCTGCCCAGAGCCAAGGGATAACTGGGGGATGTGTTGCTCCTCCCCCCACCCTGCGTTTGCTGTTGTGCAATGCCAGGTCCAGTTACCCAAAAAACATCTCTCATCCATGACTTGATCATGGATGAGGGTGCGGACCTGGCATGTGTTACGGAAACCTGGCTGGACGAGGCCGCTGCTCCAACTCTGGCGGCCTTGTGTCCGGCCGGTTTCTCGTATGCCCAGCAGCCAAGGGTTGGGGGACGGGGAGGGGGAGTGGCTGTTATCTACCGGGAGTCCTTGGTCCTCACCAGACTCCCTCTCCGGGAGACCAAGTTTATTGAGTGCATGTACTGGAGGTTGGGTCCAAAGGGCAGCCTGGGGATTCTGCTCGTGTACCGTCCACCCCGCTGCACGACAGACTCCCTGGCCGAGGTGCTGGAGGTGGTCTCCGATGTGCGTGTGTTGTCCCCCAGGCTAGTGGTGCTGGGGGACTTCAACGTGCATTCGGGGGCTTCCCTCACTGGGGCACCTCGGGACTTTATGGAGACCATGGCTTCCTGGGAGCTGCACCCTGTATTAACTGGACCTACCCATGTAGCCGGTCATGCACTGGACTTGGTTTTTGTTTCCAGAAAGGGGGGAAATGATCTGGAGATCGGGGGTATATCCACCACCCCCTTGTCATGGTCAGATCACTATCTGGTGGGGTTGGATTTCTCGGTGCCACAACCCCTCTGCAGGGGTGAGGGACCTATTAGAATGGTCCGCCCCAGGCGTCTTATGGATCCGGATGGATTCCTGAACGCGCTTGGGGAATTGGAGCACACAAACGGTAGCTCGGTCGAGACCCTGGTGGATGACTGGAATGCTGCAATCACCAGGGCATTAGACCGAGTTGCCCCGAAGCGCCCTCTTTGCCTAAACAGAGCTCGCGCGGCGCCATGGTTCACTCCGTCGCTGCGAGCTCTGAAACAAGAGGTGAGAAGGCTAGAGCGCCGATGGCGAAATTCCCGCTCCGAAGACGATCGAACACGGGTTAGAGCTGCATCTTCAGCCTACCGGGTGGCGGTGAAGGCAGCAAAAAAGAATTTCTATGCTGCCTCCATTGCGTCTGCAGAGTGCTGCCCCAGGAGGCTGTTCCAAGTGGTCCGGAGTCTGGTCGGTCCAGTCGCTCCGGACTCACTGGAACAGTCAAAAGCCTCCTGTGAGGCTTTAGCGAAGCACTTCGCAGATAAAATCGATCGGATTAGGAGTGGGATATCGTACGTCGTGGACACAGGGAGTGAGCGGGAGGAGGCCAATGGCAGACCGGTTTTGTGGGATCGGTTTCGGCTTCTTCCTTCTGATGAAGTGGACAAGGGGCTTTCATCTGTGAGGCCGACCACCTGCTTGCTTGACCCTTGCCCATCCTGGCTCATCATGAGCTGCAGGGAGAGACTGGGTGAGGGGATCAAGGCGGTGGTGAATGCCTCCCTCGAGGAGGGAGTGATGCCATCAGCCCTCAAGGAGGCAGTAATAAGACTGCTTCTAAAGAAGCCCTCCTTGGATCCCCAGGATTTAAACAACTTTCGCCCAGTCTCCAATTTACCATTTCTGGGCAAGGTGATCGAGCGGGTGGTGGGTGCTCAGTTGAAGGCACACTTGGATGAAGCCGATTATTTGGATCCGTGCCAGTCGGGCTTCAGGTCTGGACATGGGACGGAGACGGCCTTGGTCGCCTTGGTGGATGATATGAGGAGGGCTTTGGATAGGGGCGAATGCTCCTTTCTAGTCCTCCTCGATCTCTCAGCAGCTTTTGATACCGTTGACCACGGTATCCTCCTGGACCGTCTGGAGGGGTTGGGCTTAGGAGGCACTGTATTGCAGTGGTTCCGGTCCTTCCTCTCTGGAAGGTATCAGAGGGTAGTTCTCGGGGAGGAGGCTTCGGACCCTCGGCTGCTCACTTGTGGAGTGCCGCAGGGTTCCATCCTCTCCCCGATGTTATTCAACATCTACCTCAAGCTGCTGGGAGCTATCATCAGGAGGTTTGGGGTGCAGTGTCATCAGTATGCGGATGACACGCAGCTCTACCTCTGTTTTAAGTCCTCACCGAGGTTGGCCGTTGAAACCCTGTCCAAGTGCCTGGAGTCAGTGGCTGGCTGGATGGGAAGGAACATGCTGAAACTGAACCCCGACAAGACCGAGGTACTTCTGGTGGGGGACAAGGGAAGGTTAGGGGATGTTGACCTGGTGCTGAATGGGGTACATCTACCCCTGAAGGACCAGGTCCGCAGCTTGGGGGTCATTCTAGACTCCCAGCTGTCCATGGAGGCTCAGGTGGCAGCTGTGAGCCGGGCGGCGCTGTATCAACTCCATCTGATACGGCAGCTGCGCCCCTACCTTCCTAATCACCTGCTCCCATCAGTGGTTCATGCCTTGGTCTCCTCTCGCCTAGACTACTGTAATGCGCTCTACGTGGGGTTACCCTTGAAGACGGTCCGGAAGCTTCAGCTGGTACAGAACGCGGCGGCTCGCCTGATTAAGGGCAGCCGCCGGCGTGATCACATCACGCCAGTGCTTAAAGAGTTGCACTGGCTACCAGTTGCTTGCCGAGCCGAAGTCAAGGTGTTGGTTTTGACCTTTAAAACCCTACACGGCTCCGGCCCAGCTTATCTCAAGGAGCGCCTCCAGCAACATCAAGTAGGCCACTCAACAAGGTCTGCCACGGACGGCCTTCTCCTTATCCCATCAGCCAGAGCAGCCAGGCTGGTGGGGACTAGGAAGAGGGCCTTCTCTGTGGCGGCCCCCACATTATGGAACTCCCTCCCTAGTGACCTTCGCCATGCCCCCTCCGTGATGAGCTTCCGCCGTGCATTAAAAACATGGCTGTTCAGGCGGGAATATGGGGTGGGTTAGGTTTTTAATGAGATTTTTTTATATTGTTTTAATTATTATATTTTATTGTGTTTTATTGTATTTTAATTGTACATCGCCCAGGGTGGCCGGGTGACCGGCCAGATGGGCGATTGATAAATGTAATAAATAAATAAATAAATAAAATAAGGCAGCATCTCATTGGTTCAGATTGCTACTAAAACTTGAGGGGGGAAAGTTATTTTAAAATGGTGCACCACAGGGCCTGCAGGCTCTCCCAGTCAGCTGCAGTGGTGTTTCCTTTTGCCAGAGAGGCCTGGCTAGGAGAAGAAGGAGTAGGAGCTGCTATCGGCATCTTCCGGACAGTATTTGGGCCCCCACTTGGACTGTGGGCTCCCAAAAATGTATCCCATGGTCAGACCCTGGCAGTCCCGCTGGTCATATCCATCTATTTGATTTTTCATTTTCCAATTCTGAAATACTGAAGGCAAGAAGACATGTAAAGGAATAATATAAAGTCCTGTGAATGATGCAAAGCTATCTTTATTCCCTCTCATTCCATTTTTACTGGGGTCTTCCCCCATCCTTACTTTAACCATTGCAACTGCATGCTTATTTTATTATTATTATTATTATTATTATTATTATATTATTATTATTGCTTAATTTGACAGATTGGAAAGCTCCTGTCTCACTTGCACTGTGAATCCAAATTGCTCTGTAATGTTTAACTGAGAGGTGCTAACTATGTTAGAGATATTTTTCAAATGCATTTTATTCTACCATGACGCTGCAGAGAAAAACAAAACAAAAACGCAGTTGATTCTGTTTGGTGAAAATATTTAAGTGCCCATTAAAAAGTGTCAGACTAGAAGAATAAAATTGTGTGAGCTTCCTGTGGCACCTTATCATATTATAGCTCTTTCCTGAGAAATGCATTTTCTGAGAATGGCTTTATATATGTTGACTACTGAGTGAGCCCTTATTTCACTTCAGCTCGCCAGGTGCACTATCCACTTGGGAGCCCATTATTCCTGTCTTGTGGTCTCAGCAGGTTAGCAACAGAGCTTTTACCCAAGCTTCCTCAAGAGTAATCAGTTTTATTCAGTGCCATCGGAGAAGAACAGCCTGGCAGAGTTTATTCATTGCACTAATAAAATGCTTCATATTATTTGAAGTGTAATAATTAGCACATTTGGTGCCTCCCCATGACTATAAGTCAATCCAAACTGGCCCCACACATATTACTGTGGAAGCCAGTGAAAAGTGTTGAAATGACCTTAGAGAATTAGCAATGTTTAATTACTGGTATTTTGGAATGAGGTACGCATTGTTATTCTGGTTCAGAATGCTTGGTCTTCTCTTTGGTACTCAACAAACTATGATGAAGATTAAATTTCACTTTATATCTTGATCTCAGGCCAGTAAATCAGCAAGCCCCATATCACCTCCATCTCTCTCTCCCAAAGAATGTCTAGTGAAGAAAATTGGTGCTCTCATGTTGTGGTTTTCCACTTCATAGGCTGCTGTTTGTTTGGATAGGGAACTTTTGTTGGAAGATATGGGAAGGAGTCAGTTCTATACTGGTTAGGACAAAGCAGAGTTTTCCAGCTTATGTGCAGCCTGGTTATTGAAACTGGTTATCACCATGTGGGTTGCTAAGCCCTGCTAAAAGGCTCTTAAAAGGAACGGATTGTCCATACAAGGTTTAAAAGTAATAATTCTGCCAGTGTTTCATAATAATCTTCCTAATTGAAAATGCAAGATGTGTGTATGTGAAGAAAACATGTAATCCTGCTGGTGGAGTTGGGCTCCACATTACGTAACAAAGTTGAGCAGGAGACCATAGTGGCTTTCCTTTCTGAATTGTTGATGATCTTGCTAGGATATCCCCTATCCAGGAGCTGCTGCCTCATGATCCGTTGTATCTTCAAGTATTCTTCTGGGTCAGAAGAATTCCTTTTCAGACGTAAATACTGCCCATAGGGTAGACTGGACCTTAATTGCGGTGAATGATACGATGAAAAATGTAGAAGTGAATTCCTGTCTGTAGGTTTGGTGTATGTCTTAATAGAAAGCCTGTCATGTGTCCTGTATACCATTGTATCCAAAAATGGAATCTGTAATTTATCCATATGATAGGTAAATTTGATGTTGTCATGAATGGTGTTTAACCAATTGAAAAAATCCTATACCCGGTATGCATCCGAAAATATCAAAAATATATTGTCAATGTAACGTTTGTAGAAAAGAAAATATGTGTAGGAAGGATTATTCGCAGGATTACAAATGATAGTATCTTCTAGATGTGCCATGAACAAATTTGCAACACTGGGGGCAAAAAGACCCCCATCACCACTCCCTTAACTTGGAAATAAAATTGGTCAGAAAACCTAAAATATTTTTCCCCCAGAATAATCTCCATCAGGCTGAGCAGAAAAAAGGTTGGCAGAAGAGGATCATCCCTTTTATCAAGGACCAATTCTATGATAGAACGAGCTTCATCGTGAGGAATGTTCATATATAAAGAATTGACATCAATAGTAACCAAGACAGACTTAGCTGGAATAGATAGATCCTCAACTTTATTAATGAAATCTTTTGTATCCTTCAAATATGAAGGGATCTGTTGAACAAAAGGATGTAAGAAATAGTCTACATACTGAGATAAGTGCCATTTTTGGTAGAAAGGTGGTGTACATCAAATAAATAAATAACGAGAGCTTCCTTTGCTGCTATTGCAAAACTGTCAACGTTTATTTTATATACTTAGTTCATTTCTATACTGCCCAATAGCAGAAACTCTCTGGGCAGTTCACAAAACAAAACTTAAAAGACATATAATATAAAAACATAATAAAACAATCTGAAAAAGATGTTTAAAACAACAGAGTAAAGCCAAAGTAAAAACCAGCAGCAATGGAAGATCTAAAAAGCAAAGTAAAAACAAACCAGCAGCGGTGGAAGATATAAGCAGCAAAATCAGCAAAGGAAGGTTTTAAAAAAACCATTCCTCTTCCTGTCACTCTTCCTCAGCTCTCCTAATCTTGATCCCAAAGGTGAGAGGTTTTTCTGCTAAACTCTAGTTTTGTTAGACATTTTGCTAGGGGAGAGAAAAGGTGGTGATGTGGGCCTGCTACTTTCAATAGCAGTCGCATGTTAGCCATAACACCTAGTTCTGGTCTCAGCTACAGACTACAAAGCAAGTGTGTCAAGAGCAAAAAGTGCAGATATATACACATGTGCTCTATTTCAAAAATACTTAAGGGACATACTTAAGAGACCCCCAATCCTTACTTTCTTTTTCATGCATAATAATAATAATAATAATTATTATTATTATTATTATTAGTATTAGTATTAGTATTATTATTTATTTCTTACCCGCCTCTCCACTTAGATCGAGGTGGGGAACAACCATAAATACAAAATACATAACTAGTTAAAAACATAGTAAACATTATTAAAATATTCTTTAAAACCTTTAAAAGTATCCTAAAAACTCTTAAAGTTCCACTGGGTAGACCTGTCGGAAGAGGTCAGTCTTTATGGCCTTTTTTTAAAAAAGCCAAGAGACTATCTAGTTGACGAGTCCCCTCCGACAGGCCATTCCACAGTCTGGGAGCAGCAGAAGGTCCTCTGGGTAGTACCCGCCAGCCTAGTCTTGGCTGACTGGAGTAAATTCCTCCCAGAGGACCTAAGTGTGCAGGGTGGATTTAAGAGCTGTTTGGGTTATCAAAGTTTTTTAAAAACCATTTCAGAAACTGCATGTCAACATGGCACATACCGTGGCCTACTGTTGTTTTCAGCTGCACATAAGTAAATGCTCCAAAACAAGAGGAACAGCTTGCCCAACTACTTTGCATAATAACATGAAATTACTGTTTGCAGAAGTTACTACTTCAGTGGACTACTACAACACAAATTGATTAGTATATATAACTTGTTTATCAAGTTATATATTATCAAGCAGACTCACTTTAAAATCACCATGAAGCTCTGTTTTTTAAAATGCACTCACACTTTTTGTAGGGGTTTTTTACACTCATGAACAAAATGAAATAAAACACAGGCTATGAAAAACTATGTAAGGTGAACTCTCTCTTGTTTGAAGAATGCAGCAGTTTTCATTATTATCTCAGGAAGTCCAAATTGTCCAAATTAACACACACCATCTGATATTTAGACATCACCTTACAATGGTCATCAAAAAAGGCTAGTGGCGCATTTCAATATTGCCAGAGCCAAACAAATCCACAACAAAAAGGTTCAGCCTCAAGCCTAAAAAGATTATCTATCTCTAGCAAAACATTTTTTTCCCAAATGAAGCTAATGGTTTCTTGTAAATTGTTATAATCTAGGGATGAATGATAGATTTACAAAGCAAACATAGGGTGCCCAGTGTGTTAGCCCATAACAGTAATGAGAGAGAATTCATGGGCGAGAGGATACTTAACCCTCCCCATATGCACCAATTTCCTTCTACAACTGCCCCCGGCCTTTTTTTTTAAATCCCCCCCACCCCACCCCAGTGTAGTCATTAGAGTGTTGGACTGGGACTGGGGAGAGCCGGGTTCAAGTTCCTACTTGGCCTTGAAGCTCACCATAGTCAGTGACTGGCTGAAAGCCACTGACTATGGTGAGCTTCATGGCGGTGGGAACTTGAACCCAGACTAACTCTCAGCCTAATCTACCTCACAGGGTTGTTGTGAGGATAAAATGGAGAGGAGCAGGATCATGTACACCGCCTTGGGCTCCTTGGAGGAAAAGGTGAGATATAAATGTGACCAGAAACAAATATGGCCTGTGGATTCATTAGCAGGGGAGAAATGGGAGTCACAGGAATGTTTAAGACCACCCTGTCTGCTGCTTCTCCCCTGCAAGTGCCCTTCTGCCCCCCCGCATCCATGCTAATCCACAGCCAGAACATTGAGAAATACATATTTTCATAGATTCATAGATGCATAGATCATAGAGTTGGAAGGGGCCTACAAGGCCATCGAGTCTAGCCCCCTGCTCAATGCAGAAAACTAGAGGAGGGGTATCCCATCCAAGTAATAACCAGGCCTGACCCTGCTTAGCTTTCCACGCTCAGACAAGCTGAGCCAGCATGAACCACAGGCCTGATTATCCTGTGTAACATGTTTTTCTGCCCCTAGTGCTCAGGTTTAGTTAGGTCTCAGCCCATGTGCCATGCTCCCTTGCCCTCCCCTTCTGCGGCCTGTGCTCCAGACATTTTGCTGCATTCATTTCAAAATTTCAATAACTGGAGTCTTGCCAACATATCATCATAATCCATTCCTGTGAGCCATTGTGAAAATTACTGACATTCTTCAGACTGGCAGTCCACTTAAAATATAAGTGCTAGATTCACATCTTGTGTAAATAAAGTGTGTCACTTGTGTGTGCCACCAGCTGGCCATTCACCAAGTATAACATCTAGACTAAGCCTGAGCAAAAGAGCAGGATTTGGCCACAAGCCATGCAACCGATTGCTTCTCTGAATGTTGGAGAGTCACAAAATTAAAACAGAAATATTCTATTAATTGATTCAGGATGGCTCTTTCCCAGTAATTATAGCGAAGAGGGCACTGTCAATACAATTTGCTCTCAGTTGTCAGTACATTGTCAAGTAGAATGGGTTCAGGTGCATGTAGGATAATGACTGGCTTGCATGAATAAATAAAAATTTTGTGCAAAGGAGAGAGATAAATCATCTAGACATAGAACCACCAGAAGAAACTAATACATGAAAGATCTGATTTTATGTATATATTTTAAATATATGAGTATTTTATATATATGAGCATTGTATATAATATATATACCGTAATCTGTTGATCAATTGGCATAAACAGTTGAAATGTTACTTTACTGAGTGACCTGTAAAAAGTTTGCCTCCCATTGATAGGTGCTGCATATTCACAATATGAAAGCTTTGTGCATGATACATGATTTGTGATAGCTATTCGACAAAACCAAGGGTGATATCTTGGGTCTGCAGTCATCAAACCACTTACTCTAAAATATGTCCACTTATCTCAGTAAGGCCACATTAGAATAAATGTCTTGGTTATGCCATTTCTATATTCATCAGCAACCGTGAATTTGTTCACACTATCGATCTTCTCAGCAAATCAGGTTCAGCTAGGAATGCTAGGAGGTCCATTAGTCATGGAGCTAAGACTGGATTGCCAATGCCATCTTTTCTTTTCTGGCACAGCTGCTGTCCTTTTGGCAACTGTGCAACAGGCAGATATTTAGCAATGTTACTGAATATAGAAATGCATAGAAATTAAGACTCTAGAGAACCCACACAAAATCCATGGTTTTATCAATCACAGGTAAATGGGGCATAATTTCAGGGAGGGTTGGGGGGGTAGGAATGTTTTAGAAGCAAGGAAGTTCTTGCCATGGCAGTCACAGCTTTCTCTCATTCTTGTATTTCATTAAACCGTTGTAAAGCCTCTGGACCTGTTGGTGGCTTTGGCAGCAGCAGAAACATGCTTCCATCCTTCCCAGTGCACTGTGAGGAGGAAACATGGCCATGGCGGCACCCAGAGCTCTGCTCCTCCTGCCACCACCGAAGTAACCAGCAGAGATGGAACCTTGCCATGGTAAGCACCCATTCACTCCAAACCATGTTGGGGAGGGGCAGAAATAATACCACAAAATGGTCACCTCCAAATGGATACTGAATTTTTGGATGCCATTTTGTTTCTGCCCTAAGAAACAGGAGAAAGAGGCTTTGCCTGTTGAATTCTCATTGGCCACACAGTTTTGAAAGGCACAGTGACCCTACTAGAAAAAGTATCTAGTAACAACGCTGGCTCACTTGTAATTTAAAGAGGAACCATTGATCTATTTGTACCCTTTACAGGCTATAAAATGATTTAGAGAGACTTCCACAGTGTCTAAAGACCTGAAACAATTTGGTACACACATAGTATCCAAGAATATACCCTGAGTGATTACCAGAAAAGCCTGTAAATGAGCATTTCTACATTGGTTCCTCAAAATGGGAATTATGACATATATTCCAGTATGGTCAAGGTACTACTACAGAGGCATTGGCGATCAGCTGCTTGGCTGGCCTCCAAAGTCAAATGGGCTGCATGAGTGTTCAAGTCAAACATTTAAAAAAACCCAAAAAATCCCTCAAGTTGAATATTTTTTTTTTAAAAAAAAAAGCCTCAGTCTCCAACTGCAAAGCTCTATGAAGCCCAGCAAATGACTGAGGAGTTGGCTGTCACCTGCAGCAACAGATCAAGGAGATGGCCAAAAACTACCCTTGGGAAGGGTAAGCTCCCCCCACCAAGTGCTAATGGTTTAAGCCTTTAAGCTGGGAGGGACCTTTAAAAAGGCTAACCGGGAAGAAAATGGTGTCCAGCCAGTTTTGCATGGAATATTTGTGGGGCCATTTTCGAGATGTGTGACAATATAGTACTACCTCCACTACCATCTGCATGGGAAAAATAAAAAATAATATTGTTTTAAATCTCTTCTGCTGAAGCAAATTTCTGTCCACACTTGGAACCATTATTTTTCTAATATACTACGTGGGAGTCGAGATGGGGAAGGAAGGCGAGAGAGAAACACGTAATGAGTCATTTCAGCTGAAATAGCCAGTTCCATTTTGCAGACTATAATTCACACACCTGTTAATTTGCTGAGGTAGGCCTTTCCATTTCCTAACTCCATCTTGTCCTTCTTCAATTCCCCTTGTCTCCTCTTCTTACTTTTCAATCCTGTATATGCTGCTGGTTTGTATTTCACTTCATGTTTCAGAGAACGTATAATCGATAGACTACCCCCCCCCCCTTATTAGTTTTATGTCAAAAAATTTGTGAACAAGAAGTTCATTGAATATTGCATTTTGAAAGCACGGCTTGTTGCCTGAGGTATTTTGCAGGCTGATTTCCAGGAAAGAAAACACACTTAAAAGGAACTAGTGATGGAAACCTTTCATTTAGAAAATCCATTTGTTCAATTCGCATGTCGAAAGCATGAACACAGAGAGCTATTTCTTTCATAGCTTTGCCCTCCTATAAAGAGTGTGAAAAACACCATTTTGAACAAACACGCACACGCCCTGCTGAAACTTGGCTAATTCAGAGGTATACAGCCAAGCAGGTGCTTTGCTCAATGTAAATGTGTGCAATCTATTATGGTGCTCATGTTGTGCTCACACTGTCAACAAATGTTGGTCTTTTCAGGCTTAAACTACATATTGCAATTTATAACTTCTACATCATGTATTGAAAAATCTGGCTGCTGTTTTCCCTTTGCAATGCCCCCCTCTCCATACACACAAACATACACACACACACTTCCACTTTTTTTCTCTCCCTCAGATGGGGATCCAGTCATCCGTTTCCATTGGTCTGGAACCTGAGCTATGGGAAGTTACTTGAGTAAAGCAGCAGTTGGGGAGAGGGTTTGGGACACCCTCCTCACGCACCACTTCATTGCAAATCACCCCCTTCTGACATTGCTTTGCAGAGACGAATTGCAAGGTTTCAATTAGAGGTGACCAGAAAATGGAATTTAGTTCAAATTGTGGGGGGGGGGGCGGCGGACAAAATAGGCCTGCCTGCTTCTTTATCTCCACCTATGCCAAAGGTGGCAGTCCTCCCAGGTTGGCAGCCACCATTTTAACCCCACATTTCCCATGGAATGATGTTATTATCATCACCCAGCATATAATTCCAAGCAGAATTGTGGGTAAAAAAAATGGGGCCCTCCACTTTTTACCCATAATTCTCTTTGAACAATAGTGTGTGATGATGTAGTCAGTCCAGGGGCACTGCGTGCAGGAGTGGAGGGAGGGAGATTGCTACCAAAAGTGGTTGCCAAGAGAGTGTAGTAAGTTCCCCCAACCCAATTTCATTTGAAAAGCCCCCTTCAGTTTTGCAGCCGGTAAAAAAGTTGGATCCTCAACATTTCTTGCTCCCAGCAGCCCTAGGAGCAGCTGCATGCCCAACCAGTAAGCTTCACATAACCTACACCGCCTAATTTGAATGTCTGCAGAACCCTCCTCACCCATTCCATCTTCAGAGTCTGACCATGCGGACACTAACTTCACCATCTAATCAGACTTTTCCTCCAATCTTATTCCAACCATCCTCTCCCACCAACCTACTTGTTACAATACCTTGCCTGATGAAGAGATCTGGAGCTTTCAACAGCTTGAACATTTTTTTGTGATCTTTTGATTGGCCTAATAAAGGTATTACACTAGTATGGGTTTGCAATATTACTTATGGTCAATACGACATGACTACCTTTGCTTTTTGTGTTACCTGGGGGTGACTCCCATTGAACTTAATAGGGCTTACTTCTGAGTAGACATGCATAGGATTTTGTTGCACATCAAGTGAATATATTAAGTGGTATGTATATTTATACCCAAGCTGTCTCTTTGCAAAACTAACAGAAACAAACCAACGTATGTATTTGGTCTATTTCCTTCATTTATAGCCAGTTTTTCCTCCACAGAGTTCAGTGTGGTTGTTCCCCATTTTCACCTCAGAATAACTCTGTGAGGTAGGTTAGGCTTAGGGACAGTGACTGGCCCATGATCTTCATGGCTGAGTGGGGATTTGAACCTGAGTCTCCCTGGTCCTAATCTGGCAACAGTTCCTGGAGCCTTCAATGGATAAAAATAATCTTTGTTATATTGGTACCATCTTTGAAGGTGAAATTCTAAAGAACAAGTGTTAGGGCCAAAAACAGACATTACTTTAAATCTGTGTCTAGCAGCTACATCTTTTTTTCATTTTTACTCTAGAGTAGGTGCAGGCCCCCCGATACAGATCTTAAAAGATCCCCTTAACCCCGCCCCCAGGTTCACCAATCTGGATTGGGGCCCCTGCACCTACTCTAAAGGGAAAAAAATTGAGAACCAGATGTAGATGCTGGACACAGATTTAAAGTAATGTCTGTTTTGGCCCTTAGCTTTTGCTTTTTATTTTTGAGATAATGGTCACTTTAACAACAAGACGGCTTTAGCAAAGTGTTAGCTTTGGAATGGGATCCAAATTCCAGAATTGGGCTCAGAATAAGCCCCACTATTTTCTGGGGGTGGGAAGAATAGAAAGTATCCCAGGTTGCAATCCTATGCGCGCGTACATGGGAATAGCATGGAACTCAGTGGGGTTTACTTCCAAGTAGGGATGGATCAGTCTAAATTCAATGCATGTCAATTTTGCATGTGTTCAATTGTAAGTCTGTTCCATCCCATTTCCACATCAACATGTGGATTCTTTGAAAAGAATCTGCACAAATTTCTGGGGCGGGGAAAGGTACTTACATTTTTATGAGGCGAACCAAGAGCTGCTTTAAAAACAAGGACACTTCATTTTTGAATAACAGGTAATAGCCATTTAAAGTGCTTATTTGAAAGCATGACTGCTGCCATGTGTTGAAAATGCCATGGAACATTTCCTGATGCCATGGGGACCATGGGGACCACCGTCTTTTTTCTGTACAGCACTCTTGGGAACTATGGTATTTCATCGCATCCCATCTCTCCCAGGAGTGTTTGTGGCCCCATTTCCATGCGTGTGGCACCAACTGTACTTTCTAGCCACTTGGAGTGTATATTACCCAAAGATAGTGTTAGAGGGCAGCCCACTAGGGCTGGGCCCCAAATCTTTCATTTGGAGCCATGAACCTCTGGGAGGCCATCTGCCCCACCACCCTGCTGTCCATGGGCACTTGCTGAAATAAAGGGGCTGGGGCCCTGATGATCTCTGCATCTCATCCCCCTGGATTAGCTGGCTTTTTCACCACATATGCTTCACCTCCTGCTGCTCCCCACCCAAATCTTTCTGCCTGAGTTTTTTTAATTTTTTTTAAATCAAATGCCCTCCTCTTGTTCATATGTCCCTTTTTGCAAATAGGGGTGTGTGTTTAGGAGACAGGGTCCTTCAAAGAAAGAGAGAGAGAGAGAGAGAGAGAGAGAGAGACTTTAGAGCATATGTAATTTATTTATTTTTTTAAAAAAATTGTCCTCTGGACCTGAGCCCCGGATCTTTTTGGTACCTAGCACTGTCCCTGATATTACCCTTTTTAAAAAGTAATCTTTAGACAACTTTGTGACATCTGTTGTGGAGCAGATTCTGAAGAGGAACTTTGTACCAATCCACACATTAGTCTGAATGCAGACCCAACTAATTATTCAGCCATCCCTACTTAGTACTTTCAAGCAAACATGTGTAGGATTGGGCCATCGGGTTGTCAAGACCAATTTTGAATCAAGCTGAGGAGAGTTTAACCTTCACTGATCTTCTTGAAACTCTCCCTGTCAGGCCATTCTGCAGCCTGCCATTTCTCAAAGGCTTTTTATTTTCTGCCAGAATACCACCACCTTCAGGTAAACACACACACATATTAATCAGATCCTGAAGAGAAAATAGTTTTGAGCTCTGTAGCATCTATATAATATTTTTAAATGTTCACTCACTCTCTCTTTTAGGACACAAAAGGCTGCTTTTACTTCTCTCAAACACTGCCGCATAACTGTTCAATTTTAACTTAACATTCAAATGTATTTTCAATTGTAGCACAAAAGAACACAGTGGTATGAGCTGAGTTTTCCCTAACTCATTTTATTTTATAATAGAAAGTAAAGCATTGTAATCATGCCTCTTTGAAATTATTTCTTTGAAGGGTGCAAAAGATCTAATAAACTCTTTTTTCAAAATCTGTAGGAGGCCTTATACATCATATCTTTGTTGCCATTGCATAAGTCTCATGTATCACAGCTGATAAAATAAAATATTAGTGAATATTAACCTCCTGAGCAGCTGGACCTGCACTTTTACTGTGGAGCAGACCCTCTTCTGATATTCATCTGTGTTCCTCCTCCTTCATCTTTTGAAACCACTTGAAGAAGTTTTTCTTTTCTTGATGCTTGTCAAGAACCTGCTGGTGGTTCCCCATAGTGTATAATCCGCATTATGAATGTTATTTTCTTTGCTCTTCTTGATAGTGTAGCACTCACTCAGGTAGGGATCTGCTAATATTTCAAGCTTCATTCTGTAAGGAGTGTCAGTGATTGTTTAGGAATTTCCTGGCAATATAGCAAATCTGGGGAATGACAGATGATGGCAGTTTATGGTGTGACGTGTCCCATTACTACATATTGAATGTGGGGCTGCTCTATAGTTTGAAGCTATAGTTAGTACAAAATATGGCAGCCAGAATAATAAATGGGATCAGGCATTTGAACTGCATCTGGCCCATTTGAAAATAATTCCACTGGCCGCAGTCCACTTCTAAATGTAATTCATGCTCCTGCTGTTAACCGTTAAAGCCCTACATAGCTTAGGACCAGGTTACCTTAAGGACCATCTTCTTCCACATCTTCACCTATTAACATCTTCCTCAGAATCCCTTCTTCATCAAGGTGGAGACCAATGAGAGGGCCTTTTCACTTGTGGTGCTTCAATGCCAGAACTCTCTCCTCAGGGAGAAGAGAATGCCCCTGGAACAATGCTCATAGGGCAGCCATCTTTCCTCCATGCAATGCCCTTGGGAATGCTGCTACATCATCACATTGCATCATTCCCAAGTGGCTTTTTGAGCCAGCAACTGGCTGCCAAACAGAGCAGCTTGGCTTTATTTCACATTTTTTAACTGCATTGCTGTGCATAATTGGCCTGTTGACCATTTCACCAAATTTCTTCAGCGGGTAGAGACATTTTCAAACAGATGCTTAAGGGTGGGGCACACATTTTATGTATGTATGTCTTTATTTATTTTACACTATTTGTACACCACTCCATATCTAAGCAGATTCTGGAGTGGTGAACAATAAAACGATAAAAAACAGATAAAATAAACAAAAACAATACATTGAAAGCAAGGTAACATTAAAATGGTGGTTGGACAGCAAAGAAGGCTTCCCGGAACAAGGAGGAGGTCTTCAGCAGGCACTGAAAGCAACACAATGTCAGAGCCTGCCTGAACTCCAGAGGCAGGGAGTTGCATAGAAATGGAGCCACCACATACCTCCCTAGGTAGTTGATTCCATTGTCTTATTGCTCTGACAGTCAGGAAATTTTTCCTGATGTTTAGGTGGAATCTAGGTTCCTGTAACTTGAGCCCATTATTCCGTGTCCTGCAAACTGGGATGATCGAGAAGAGATCTTTGCCCTCCTCTGTGTGACATCCCTTCAAATACTGGAAGAGTGCGATCATATCTCCCCTCAGTCTCCTCTTCTGAAGGCTAAACATGCCCAGTTCTTTCAGTCTCTCCTCATAGGGCCTTGTTTCCAGTCCCTTTATCATCTTTGTTGCCCTCCTCTGAACCCTCTCCAGTTTGTCTACATCCTTCTGAAAGTGTGGTGCCCAGAACTGGACGCAGTACTCAAGATGAGGCCTAACCAGTGCCGAGTAAAGGGGAATTATCACTTCCCGCGATTTGGAAGCTATACTTCTATTAATACAGCCCAAAATTGCATTTGCCTTCTTTGCAGCCACATCGCATTGCTGGCTCATATTCAGTTTGTGAAAGCTCTTCTCCTGGTGGACTCCAATGAGGCCATATGTTGATGAGGAACTACCAGGAGAATGTCCTCTGTTGACCTCAGTGACTGGGCAGGTTGGTAAGGGGTTTTTGTTTGTTTTCCTGCCTCTGCAAGTGACAACTGTAGGAACTGTGCTGGCAGATTGGCCACCATTTTGCATCCTGCACAATGCCCCAGACCTAGCATCATTCTGGGGCATTGGCTGTGGGAGGCATTTGAGCATTTGCCCACCTTTCCCAATTCCCTGGATGTGTCAAAACTAGTTCCTAAATAATTTTTGGCATAGCCCTAATTACTATATAGCTGTGGGTTAAGCTCATCATGGTATGCATCCTCCTCAAGCCTAATGCCCTAGAATATTATATATATCCAGTGTGGCGTAGTGGTGAGAGTGTTGGACTGGGACTTGGGAGATCCGAGTTCTAGTCCCTGCTCAGCCATGAAACTCACTGGGTGACTTTGGGCCAGTCACTGACTCTCAGCCTCACCTACCTCACAGGGTTGTTGTGAGGATAAAATGAAGAGGAGGATGAGGAGGATTATGTAAACTGCCTTGGGTTCCTTGCAGGAAAAAAGGTAGGATATAATAATAATAATAATAATAATAATAATAATAATAATAATAATAATAATAGCAGCAGCAGCAGCAACAGGGCACCAAAACAGCCAAAACAGCCAAACAGGCCAAGCCAAGGCTCTCCCTCAGCTTTTCATCTGACCGCTTCAGCATTCCATGGTTCCCATGCACTCATCTACTTAATTGCCATAGGCTCCCACACTTTGCCTGACTGATGTTACCGTCAGACACTGTTTTCCTCTCCTTAGGGATGGGCGACCTGCCCGGCACTTGACTCGTGCCGCCTGATCCGAGTGCATGCACCAGCTGAGGCGCTCGACGGATTTCTGGATCCCCGGAGTTATATTGTTCACGTCGAAAACAGTCTAATTTGCACAAATTGGGTCATTTTCTACGTAAGCAACGTAGCACCAGAACCCGGAAGTCACTTTCCCCGGCTCGGCTCGTGAGAACACGAGTCGAGCTGGGGAAAAGGTAGGGCGAGCAGAGCTTGGGGGTGGAGCCCGGAGAGTTCGCCGGACTTCTACCCCCCCCCCCTTGAGCTCCATGCACATCCCTAAAAGAACTGCCTATAGACAACTATGACTTTCAATGTTAACCCAGAAGTTCCCTCTCCTGTTGGACAGATGAGTTATTCTTGAATTTTCTTATCTGTTCCTTGAACATTCCATAGGTCTTGGAAAGCCATCATGTCATATATATATATATATATATATATGGTATTTTTTTTAAAAAAAAAAACTTTTAATTCTTTTTTAAAAACGTGTATACCTAGGGAGTTCCCTGCATATGTAGTAACCATTGTCTTATTTTTGGATAAGTTTGTATCATTTCCAAACTAATAGACACTTGACCACCACATTCACTAATAGAGGGAATTATAGCCTTTACATGGTGGAATTTGGATAATGTATTCTGAACTTAGTCAGGAATGTGCAGTTTAATGTATTAAGTTCATTCAAATTAGCATGAGACTACTTAATTATACCCCTGGAATAAGTTAGTGCTGGGACTGCCCAGGTGTTAATTGCATTTCTTTTATTCTCATCTGTAAGATCAGTTTTCAATATTTTAAGGCATCTCTGTCTATAGAGATGCCAGGTAAGAGTGCTATGAGGACTGTAAAGTTTGAGTGGGCTATCCAGTTGTTCTGACCGCTCCCAAGGTTCTTGTAGGTAGAATTATTTTCAAGTATAGGTAACATATTAGTGGTTACCAGGTATTCCTGTTATGAAGGATCCCTCTCCTTTTATCTTTAATTATGTGGGGAGTTGCACATTTTTCACAGTGAAATGACATTTTTATATGTTCGTTGAACATTTTTGTGGCTGTTATGAGGCTGTTGAGTCTAGTTGAAGATTCAGCGAATAATTTTATGTTCTCCATATATAAAAGGTATGTAATTCTGGTTCTTTCTCTGCTTTTTTTTGCAGTTGGTCAGTACACAGAGATAGATACTTTTAACAGAGCTAAGAGTGGCACAGAACCATATTGGGTTTAGGAAGCTCTCCTGACAAATGCCCGCCTTAATCTGAATATTGTCCATCTTCATCTCATGCAGCCAGCCTCCGGTAGGAGAGGAACAACAAGAAGAAGAATTCCAGCAGCACTGTAAAAATGGGATTCGATTTGTACTCCTTAAATTCTTGAAGAAGCCTGAAGTGTGGCACAACATCAAAGGCCTTGCAGCAGTCAATACTACTGAGAGATTATCTTGCTTGAGGGTACATTATTGAAATATACTGTGAAATAATTAATCCAGATTATGTACCACCCTCTGGTGGCAAAGGAAAGAATTATTTTTAATTTTTCCTATTTGATAGGATTTTCACAGCCTTATATCACAGTGCAACTAGTATTTAGGGATTTATTTCCCACACTTCAACAAGTTGCCCAGTAGGAATTAGAATGAAAGTACAATTTTTATGCAACTCCCCAGATATAACTGTCCCTCTGGCCCGAGTCTGGGTGAAATACCGGGGGTGGGAGGGCAAGATGGATGTCATTGTACATGGACAAAAGGAGTGGGGGATCATAATAGGGAATGATCTAGCATTCTGGGTGGCCAAGATGGGAGTAGCGACCCGTAGCAGGGCCAAGCAAGTGCCCTCCCACCGGGCCGGTCCCCGATCCCCACTGCTGACCCAGGCAAGGGGGCCAATGTGGCCAGGAAGCCCGATATCGGTACACCCCCCCAACCACAAACCTCCCCGGTGGGAAGCAAACTGTTCAGAGCCAAGGAGGGGGGTTTGCCCCAATGGTGACCCAGACCGCATTTCAGGAATAGCAACAGCGGGGGCCCTCCTTGCAGGACTGTTGAGCCGAAGCTGCCTGCGCTACGTTGGAATCCTATGCTGTAATAGCATCACAATTTCTAGTGTGGCACTAGCTTTCCACTCTATATCAGGATGGGTCAACACTACTGCACTGACCACAAGCACCATTGCTTTGCTCAGTGCACAGCACCTGTGGCATGGCACAGAAATGAGTTGCATGGAAAAACAGAGTTGGATCTGGAGATCCCATGAGTAAAGATCCACTCACAGGGCAATCTTGCTAACTGAATTGAGGAGGTGATTTTTCCTGATTCATCCTTCTCTTGCAGCTTATTGTACCCCTGAAAATCTGATTCAGAGGGCTTGGGGACCCTCTGAAACATGGGGGAGTGTAGGGGAAAACTAGAATTTGCACACACACACACAAATCTCCCCCCATCTTCTGCCAGGCCAGCAGGATCACAGGTTCATCCACGAACAGAAGAATCCCTTCTATTTTCAGAAGAGCAGCTTTGATTGGTTCCAAGCTGGAAGTAGAACACCTTTTAGGAGCCAATCTCATAAATGTTTTATAGTAATAAGTTCTAATGGGGGTGGAACTAACATGCATAGGATCAAATTCCATTAATCCCTTGATAAGATTAAGAATCCCTGGACATCTCTTTTATCCCTTTATAAGAAAGGGATAAAAAGATACCGAGGTCATCTAGTCTAAACCTTCATATTAATGGATGGCCTCCATAACCAAACATTATATGATACAAGCAGACATCAAGAAACAAATGTGTACCAAGCCAAAGTTGTATGGAGTCCAAAAGAAGTAGACATAATATTATTGCCACATTTGGGAAAGCATGTCTGGCATCCCACCAGTGATTACCACTGGTGATTGCAATCCAGACCTTGGCCCTGCATGGAGAACAGGTTGCTTGTGAAGGCAAGGAAGGTCCCCACAAGTTCTAAAAGACTCCAGAATCAGGTATCCATACCACCAATGCTAACAACCAATCTCCACAACCGTCTAGCAACTCGTGTGTGTGTGTGTGCGTGTGTGTATGTTTGTTTGTCTGTCCAGAGAGAGAGAGAGAGAGAGAGAGAGAAATGTATTCTGCATTGTTCCATATCACTTATGAAACTTGTTGAATGTCACAGACAGAACACTTATTCTGCTAATGGTAACTAAACAGCAGGCAAAACAGTCCTAGAATCTGGGACAAATCTATGGTAGAAGAACCACCTTTTCCTAAGCCCTATTGGCTCTATGTGGCCAGGACCACATCTCCCATTTCCATTACCTCCCATTGACACCAATGAGAGGAAAATGAACTACACCAGCTCCCAGTTGTTCTTTATGGGGCGCATCCAGGGAAAGGGAGGGCGTAGGATCCTGTGGATCCAGGAACTCTCCCAACATCATAAACAGGCCAGTGGCTCACGCTGGCTGAGCTTGTCTGAGCATTGTGGAAAGCTAAGCAGGGTCAGGCCTGGTTATTACTTTGATGGGAGACCCCTCCTCTAGTTTCCTGCATTGAGCAGGGGGTTGGACTCGATGACCTTGTAGGCCCCTTCCAACTCTATGATCATTAGAAAGCATGGCTGGCGTGTTGCTGTTGTTGCTGCTGCTGTTGTTGTTCAGCAGGAATGGGTCATTTGCACTGGGGCCACAGCTCAGGGGATCAGAGGTTTAACCTTTCCCTCCCCAGCCATGATCCTAACCAAAATGATCCCCCTCACATGCTGCTATTGGCTCCAATGGGAGCTTCCCCCCCAAAGGTTGTAGCAGGTGGGGGATTTTTGTTTACAGTCACATCATCTGGTTTGTCCCTTAGAATCAGTCCCAAAGAGTATGTGTACTGGAACCCTTGTAACAACTGGTTTTACTTAGTTGTTGGGGAATGTCGCTTTTTACACTACATCTGTCAGCTCCAAAGGAATTGACTCAATAAATGTATTATCAGATTTCACTGTCTCTTTACTCCTTTTGTTCCTTAAGCTTCAGACAGTATGTAATATTGATCTCTGTACTTAAAGCATCTAAAAATAGTAATGAGTGGGCTATTTCCTTTGGCACCACAGCTGCCCGCTACTCTAACATGAGCATCCTATTGCTGAAATGACCATTTATTTTTAGTTTTCATTTTTGTTTCAATTTTCAAAGTTGCTGGAGGCCAATTTTCTTTTTGTTGTAATTTCCCCATCTTTTTGTGCCCTCTTTTCCCCCCTTTCTGTCAGCCACGAGTCACTGGGATTCCTATTATTTTACTAAGTTAAAATACAATGACTTGCTTCTTATCCATTCGCTGACTTTTCCATATGTGAGCATATTCGTTTCATTTGGGCTTCAGTACAGGAGTACATTTCTCTTGTTCACTATCAGTACTTCTCAGATGTTAATTTTGTACTTGGGCTCCAGTACCTGAATGCAAAAGACTCATTGTATCAATTATGAGTGCCGTAAATCTGCCAGGATGGTGCAATCCTGTGCACACATCTACTTGCTTCCCAGTTCTGCTGTATGCGTTTAGGAATGCAGCCTTAATTATATTTGCAAGTAATTTGATGAGAATGCCATTCCTCCCAGCCAACCCAAATGGGTTAGGGCAGAGATGGCATTGCGCCCAGCCTCTGGATGGAGAGGAAACGCATGGGCAGCAGTGTGCAGATGCATACTGTGTCGAAATGCCAACTGGAGGTGAGGTTAACAGTAGGTATTTATTTGAACCTGTGTTGCCCCAGCTAGCCCTCTTTAATTATCATCTCATCCTCCCTAAGTGTCACAGTGCAGAACAGCAAGTTGAGTAAGGGCAGAGCGGGAACATTTTGATTTTGATTGTCCATCACATTGGCCACAAAGGACTTATTTTCACCTACTGTGCACATGGGGGGGGGGGATTGGCAAGTAGTGCCTGATGACAGTCATATAAACATGTTGGTCTATCAGTCACAACAACAGCAGGGCTGTGCAGGAAAGTAACAGATACAAGGAAGAACATGGAGGAGCACTCTGAGCACCATGAGGCTGATGTTTAAGGAGTTAAACAATGGGTATTTCAGCCTGTGCTACTCAAAGACTTCCCGCTCTGGGCTTTAGGACCCTGGGCAGGGGGGAATGAAACCTTTTGGCTAACTTGCCTCATACAAATAGGAAGCGCCCCCCCAAAAAAAAAAACCCATTGCTGAGGTGTTTTCAGATGGGGAGGAGTTAGGATGCACACCATCATCATCAGGCGATCACTCGTGACTGAGTAAGATTGTCTTCCAGGATAAAAGGAGGAAATTCTAAAGAAGATTGTGTAGACTGTAGCGATGGGTCCGTAAGTGCCTGTGGAAGCCAATTCTAGATCCACACAGCTTCCCACAGTGAGGACACAGGTTACCAGATGGAAGATGGTCCTGTAAAGGATTCGTTTGACGTGCTTTGCGCTTAGCACGTTTCTCCCTTTCACCTTGCACTCGGGCTTCTTCAAAGTCCACACCACCTCCAACTCAAAGATGGGCAAACTCACCCTAACTTACGGCAGCGTTACTTGTGTGGCAGATCCTGCGTTAGGACAGTAGTATCCCACACAGGCATAGGATTCTTTGCAGATATTTTGTCATGTTGAAATTTAAATAATGGTGTGTGGTCCTAGTTTATCTGAAAACAAGTTTCTCTTCTCTTTATTCTGGGTGTGGATGCAAGTGCTGTGATTATTTTTTACACATGTGCCCTTCATAACTGAGGCAGTGCTTGAATTATAGGAGGATCAGAGGTGGCTGCCTGCCTGCTCCCTTACCTTTTGTAGCAGCAGCCCTCTTATCTGCTGTTTTTAGAGGGCTATGGGGGAGGGGGGCATGATCTGGATAAAAATGGAGGGAATCAAAATATGGGGATCATCATGGATTGCACTATGGCCATTCCATTTTTGCATCAGTTTGTGTGTGTGTGTGTTTTTTAAAAAAACTCTACCTGAAAATTTGTATGCATTTTGTGCACACTTCTCCTAATATACCCATTTTTGTATGCAATTCTGCACAATACATTTTTGCAAACAATTTCCCCCAATGTAAAGCATTTTTGTATGTTATTTTCACTATTATTATACACATTTTTGTGCACACTTTCTGCCATATATGTGTGTGTGTGTGTGTGTGTGTGTATGTGTGTCGCAAAATTTGGAGAAATGTGAATATTGAAGGATAACATTGTTTCAGTCCACATATTAGTTCAGGAAATGCAAATTTTATGTCCTCATAAAAAGGCAAACAGAGCAAAATTTCCACCCATCCCTAGCTGTGAGAGCTGTGCCCCTTTAAATTCTTCAGTGATCTGCCCCAATCACTTAAAATAACAAGAACTTCTGTTGCATCTTGCCAAGGCCTTAATAATGGTTTTGCCTCATTGCCCACTATAATGCTTATAGCAAGATTGATGAATTTTTAAACACACTTTGACCTAACGTTAAGATGAGACCATCAGACTCCAAAATGGTGGATCTTGTTGATCTACTCTTGGTTTTGCACATTAACGACAAAGTACAGGTGCTTCAAGTTTCTGTTGGCACTCTCTTTTACCATTACTCAGCAGTCCTTCTTACAAGGGGAGCCATTTTGTCTGTTGTGGTTAGGAACATTATTTCACTCTTTTTACTAAGTGGACTGGAATCCCTTTTACTGGCACTTGGAAAGATATCAAATACCAATGAAGATGCATTACCAGGCATACTCCAAGAGCATCGTGGAGTAGCAGGTTTTCGGGGGGGGGGGGAATAGAGAGAAAGAAAGGAAAAGAGGAAGAGAAACTGGAAGGAAAGCCAAATATTTTGTTTAAATCATTTTATGTGCATCAGAGAAGTTCACCATCTTAGGATGGTGAACCTCAGAGCTGTTTCTACCCCCAATGATTATTTTAGGGATGCACGTCTATATTCTTGATGGCATACCCTCCAACATTTCACAGTTGAAAATTGGGGCACACATGTGATTTTGTAAGAGGTATGGTTAAGCAACATGAAGGTGTGATCAAGAGGGTGTGGCCAGGCAACATGAGGGCGTGGCCAAGGGCATGAACAACCAAAGGGCATGTTCAAGTACAAAAGTTATTAGAGGAAACACACAAAATCTCATATATTATAATTATTACATTATTATATTATATATTATTTTATAATATTTTATAAGTGGCTTCTGTAATTTTTTTTAACCTTACTTAAACCCTTAATTGTTGATATCTGGTGTTTTTCATGGGGGGGGGTGTCAGTGCTTGCAGGGCAATCTCTTTCTTTTGGTTTTAAAATTGTCAGGATTGGCACAATTCAGCAGGTGATGCTTACCCACCCACCCCACACCCCCAAACATGGAGCTTCAGAGAGAAGGGGAAGCTTCTTGCATTTCCTTCTGACAGTGTAAACTCACATGTTAGAGGCAAAGAGTCAGCTCTGTTAGGAAATAAAATCTTTGGCAATATTAAGATAGGAATGATGTAATAAATTCCCTCATTCACTTCTCCATCAGTCCAGGCTTTCACCCAGCTAATCCCTTTCCCACAGCAACGTGCAGCAGAGGCAGCAGGTAGATCATGTGCACGTGTGCGCACGCACACACACATCTTCACCTGGCCCTCCCAGCTTACCAGCATCTGTTCCCTCCCTGCTTACTGCAGCTGTTCGAGCCTAAGCAGAGCTACCTAAAAGGGGCCATGGGCAAAATTGCAGCTAAGCTAAAACTGCAAGCTTAGCTGCAATTTTGCCCATGGCCCCTTTAAGTAGTTTGCAATTGCGGGAGGCAGGGGAATTCGGGACTCTGCATGACAAAGTGAGAAGCTGTGATGGCTTAAGGGTTTCTGTGACAGTCCCGGCATTTTCGGGGCAATTAGAGACTATGTGATGGGCATACATGCAGTGGTCTGTGGACTGTACATGTATTTTGCCACAGATGTCTGCTTCTACAAGATTAGAGAAAATAGGCTTTATAGTACAGTTGGCACTTCCTAGCTGGAATCATGTATAGTGGAAAGAACACAGGAGCAGCATTCAAAACCCAAAGGCAGATGTAGCATTATAAACGTAGTGTGGCATAGAGAGCCAGTGTGGCGTAGTGGTTAGAGTGTTGGACTGGGACTCGGGAGATCCGGGTTCTAGTCCCCGCTCGGCCATGAAACTCACTGGGTCACTTTGGGCCAGTCACTGACTCTCAGCCTAACCTACCTCACAGGGTTGTTGTGAGGATAAAGTGGAGGAGGAGGATTATGTAAGCCGCCTAAGGTTCCTTGCAGGAAAAAAGGTGGGGTATAAATATAATAAATAAATAAATAATATCTCTGTTTGAAAATGATTTTGTTTCATTGAAATATAGAGTTGGTGGGGGTTCTGCTAGGCCATCTAGTCCAACCGCTGGCTTGATGCAGGAAATCCAGAGCTGAAGCACCCAGAATCTACCCTCTGCTTGAAGACCTCCATCAGGGAGAGCCTTCCTCCCTGGTAACTGGGTCCATTGATGAACTGCTGTTACTGTTGAGAGCATTATCCTAATATTCAATTGAAATTTACCTTTCTCTAATTTAAGCCCATTAAATCTAGTCTTGCTCTCTGGGGCAGAAAAAAAATATGTCTTTGCCTTCTTCCATGTGACAGCTCATCAGGTATTTAAAGAGTGCTAACATATTCTCCTGCAGCCTCCTCTTCTCCAGGCTAAACTTCTTCAGTGCCTTTAATCTTTCTTTATAAGACCCATTCCAACCTTTTTCCACCTGATGGTAGCCCCCATTTAAGCAATTTTCTAACTAAAATATAATGGGAAACTTTTAGGGTTGTGTGAATCAGCAAAACTCAAGCTCATCAAGGTTCTCAAAATTCCACCTTGAACCTTGTTATAAGTATCCATATCAGATGTGAGCTTAGGTTGTTTTGTTTTGTTTTCACATGAATATCCATGCATATTTTCATGCACATTTTCCAAAAGGAATACATCAATTGCGTGCATCCCCCCTCCCCAAATGTACGCCTTTTCTCCCATTGATTAAAGCATGTTTGTGCTCATTTTTCAAAAGTATGCATTCTTTCATACATATTTTTAAAGATATGTCAGGCAGGATTTATTCCTGACATAGCTTTGCTGACTTATTTATTTATTATGTATTTATTTACAGTACTTGTATGCCGCTCCATATCTCAGTAGATTCCAGGGCGGTGAACAATAAAAAGATAAAAGCAGATAAAAGAAACAAAAGCAATACACTGAAATAATACTTCTAGTCACTGCATTATTATCAGGATGTTTACAGATTGATTGTTATCTTCCCTGGAATTGAACTCAAACTGATTGATCTGTAGTTTCCTGTTGCTCCTCCCCCCCCCCTTTTTGGAAATTGTGACAAAATTTTCCCATCTCCAATCTTGTGTCATCTCACCTGTTCTCCAGCATTTTTTCAAAGATGATACACAGAGGTTCTGGGAGTACATTAGATAGTTCCTTTAGTACTGTAGGATGCAATTTATACAGCCCTGAATACTTATTTAAAGTACTTAGGTATTTCCTGACCAGCTCCTTATCAATCCTGAACTGCAATTTTGATTCCCTTTATTGCGTTGCAAGTCTTCCTAGAACTTTTGGATCTTATCTAACACCCTGTAGTTTTCAGTGGTTTGATCAATGTTCATCTGACCTGCTATGGCATTCATTTGATTTCCTCACTGAGATTTCTTAAACAGTTTCATTGGCAATGATAATACACTTTGCAAGAACTGCACTATCCCATACTCCCTGGTTCTCTGGGTGTGACCTAGTACATATTCTGGATCCTCTAAACACTCAGTTAGGTGCATCTATTATGTAGCATTCATGCATTTCAATGGAAATTGTACAGGACACGTTCCCAATGAATTCTAAGTTTCATCTTGTTTATTTATTTAATCTTGGCTTCATCTTACCTCTGTCTTCTGGCTCTGATACTGATTTAACCCCAGGCAACTTCAATACCTGAACACTCCACAGCCCTAATAATTAATAGCGGTGATGGTACATGGTAGCCATTTTTTTCAAGGTACCTTTGAAGGTCACTGTTTAGGTAGGTGGGCTTTCCAACCTGTTTTGCCACAAAGAAAACCTGAAACATTGTGTATTACCTCATACATCCTCAGGCAAGCAAAACTGAACATTTTGCTTTTGCTTATTAAGTCAGAAACTCCATGCACCACGAGCAGTAAGTCCTAAAATTTGGTGGTCATGCATAGCATCCTTTAATGACAACAACAAATATGTTCCATGAACTGCAATAGGCCTAAATATGCTAAGTAAAGACTACATGCCCATCAATTAAAAACCATGTTCTTAACTGTGGCAATCATGGCGATTTTGCAGAAAGGTTTCTCCAGTATTCCAGTCATATAAAATGGTGCAAATGCTTATAAACATATTGCCAATCCACTTCATTCCAAGCACTTATTCCTGCTTAAGCATTTTCTGAATCAAGTTGAAAAACAGTTATTCCCCTATGTTTTATTTCCAGTCCTCCTCCTCCTCCTCCTCCTCCTCCTCCTCCTCCTCCTCCTCCTCCTCCTCAATTATTTCTGCTTAAAAAACCTTGAACATGTAGCCCAGAGTAGAAATATATAAGGAGAGTTATTTTTAATACAATTAGCAGAGTCTACTGAATTTAGAACATGGATCTTTGTTGTTGTTGTTGTGAGTAATGTTAGGCAACTGCTGCTGAACAATTAATTTTCTGGGAAATAATAATTAAAGTCTTTTATATTTGTGTCTCGCTGGCCATATGCAAGCACATCTGTAAGAAAGAAATAGCAGGTGTTTTATTTTTATGGCTTCCTTCTGTTTATTTTTGACAAGTCCATTTGTTATTGTATAAGAAAATGAATAATCTTAGTACATATTTGATTGGAATGGAGTACCTCGTCTATTTACTAACATTAGGATTCTCCCTGCACTTGTGTGGACGTTGCATTGCTGGAAATGTTTAGCTGCTGAGAATAAAAATCTGTATCTACTTTTTGACTCGATCCGTAGAAGATCAAACATATTAGCTACTTCATGTTACAATTCTTTATGGAGTTCTCCTTTTAAATCAAATATTGTTATTATTTATTTGCAATTATTTTATATCACATTTCAAACCTGAAAGCAGCATTTGATCTATTATACACACCTTGCATGATGTGGAAATTAAAACTTTACAAAGTAATACCATCGGCTATGTATGGTATTTAGTCTGGCTTCAGAGAACACATACCAGCCTCTCAGGTTTCCTGATGCTGACTGTATGGTGACATATTTATTTTATTTTAAACATTTGTATATTGACCTCCACAACCCAATAGATTCCATGGGGGTGAACAGGAAATATAAAGAATAAATAATGTACATCATGAAACACTAGAATAGACCATACTGGTAGATGTTATGTCTAGAGATAGACAGATGTCCCATTAGAAATGTTGGTAATCTGTTACCTCAGGTCTGGGCATATTGAGGAAGGGAGGATTGACATATGGGCTTAGTGCAGCCCAATGGCATTCCTCTCAGCATCAGATAGCAAGGAAAACAATTGTTCAGGGGCTATACCAAAGTGGGCATCAATGACAGTGAGTCCAGGTGAATCTTAAATTTGCCTGCGAATTGCATGTGCTGACAGTAAGCCTGGTTCATTACCTTTAGATGTTCAAAATGATTTCAGTACCTTCTCGTAGTTGTACTCTCAAGTGAAGGGGCACACAATTCAGCTCCATTGGAATGTGTGTGGGCTGCACAAGGAGAATACAGGTTATTTATTTACATGGTGGTTATGTACTGAAATGGAGTGTGCTCTTGACATAGTTAAACTATGGAATCTGCTACTACAAGATGGCCACCAACTTGGGAGATGAGGAGACAGTCTGCAAGGCCATGGAAGCTGTGGCAGCCCAGGGCAAGGTCAAGAAGTGAAGGCAGGGGCAGATGAGCAATCAGTAGAAGATCCCCTCCCTCCCCCCTTTCCTTCCCAGCACAGCCTGCCACATGCCTGAGGGACTGGGCTGCAGAGTCAAAGGAGGAGAAGCTTCCTGGGGCCATGTTCTTTCCTTCAAGACCAATTTCCTTCCACATTCACTTTTCCCCAGCAGGATCTGGCTAGATAGGCTTCTTAGGGATGCAGACCACAGTTCAGATTTTACTCATCTTAATCATTTTAATCTTGTAATTGTTTTTAATTCCATTATTGTAACTGCTGCTGCTAGCTCTGCTGTTGTTTTTAATCTATGGTTTTAAATTTTATATTTTATATTGTATTTTATGATTTTAACTGTTGTAAACCGCCCAGAGAGCTTCGGCTATTGGGCGGTATAAAAATGTATTAAATAAATTAATAAATAAATAAAAGACAGCTTAGACAAATTAATGAAAGATAAGGCTATCAATGGCTACTAGTCATGATGGCTATATATTACATTCATTATCAGAGGCAATAGGCCTCCTACTGTGAGTTACTAGGGAACACAAGCAGGACGGTGCTAAACAGGAGTCCATCTACCTTTGACTTATTATGTTGTTTTGAGTGTCTCTCTCTTGTTTTTTTTGTAGTTGATAATTTAAAGACTTAATTTTCAAGCCTATGTACATTTACCATGCTACATAGCTACAATCCTAAGAATATTTTCCATAAAGTAAATCTCAGTGAATTCAACGGGACTTACTTTTGAGTAAATAGGCATAGGTTAGGCTGTAAGCCATTACTGAGCAACACAACATAATTGGCAAAGCATTTTTTAATTGTTACAGAAATGAATGAATCCTAATTCATTAGAAATGAATCCTGCTTAAAATTTAACAAAAAATCATGAAAATGTTTTCATTGCCCAACACCCTTCACCATCAATTTGACAGAGATGTTTAGATATGAATTTTGACAATCCCTGTAAATTAAAATGCTGTCAAATGAATAAACCTTAATTTTGCTCCTACTTAATGGAACAACAGTTTCACTCTTCATACTCTGTCTTACCTAATCAGTCACAGAACAACTAATCATGGTCTTCATCAGCCTTGACAGTATCATTGGCAAATGCTGCTTTGAGGACTTTAATTACCTGTCGGTAATCAAAGATTTGGAGAGTATCTTCTTTAAGCTGAATGGCCAAGTAGTAGCTGGGATGCCACAGGCTATTTCTGTTTCTGCAGGCACTTTCCATTTAATTTTTAAAAGTGTTGAACTCCACAAAGGAAAGCAGAATTGGCAGACCGAATAATCTATTATGCTGTCCTGACACAGCCTATATCTGGTGTAACCTCTCCTTTAAATAGTATCTGTTTTAGCAATTGGACTAGCTGAAACAAACTCAGCTCCAGTTCCATTTGAAAACTGGTTTCCTCTAACTAAATGTTGATTGTGGGCAAAATACTCTACAGTCATGGCTACTCATGCAATGGGTTATCCATATTCAGTCCGGCTTCTGACTTTTTTTTCTCTAACAAGCAGCTTCTTAAACAGGATTGCAATCCAGTTTACTGATGGAGTGCTAACCTTGACAATATTGAGAAGACATTGGTGTGACTATATAGCAACAGCAGCAACTGTGTTGGAATCTTTACCCCCATTTTTGTATCCTCTACAATGCCTCATACCTAGCATTTTTCCAGGACATTGTGGGGGAGAGAGGGAAGGCTGCCACCACAAACACACACACACACACACACACACACACACACATTTGTAATGAACATTTGGAGAAAATTCTGCAATGTGGCATTTTATTTCTAGGGAGTCAGAAAAGAAAGATCTCAGAACTTTTCTGGGGGAAATGCCTTCTAAGAAATTTTGGCTCAGCTCTAGTTGACATTCTTCAGGATTCAGCACCTTTCCCAGGGTCTTCCAAACGTTAAATTTCTGAGGGGTGATTGTGGATACATTTTGGTCTCTAGTGCAGATGCTTATAATAAGGCTGATTCCCTGAAAGCCCCTGTAGCAGGTGTGACAGGGGCAGTGTTCTAGTATACATCTCCCCATTGCTTTGCAGCCTCCCAGGCCAACCTGCACTTGCTGATCTGAAAAAGCCCTTTGGGAGGAATTACCTCATGATGCCTTCCACTGGGCTGTAATTGAAGTGCAGGAGCTGAGGATGCTACAGGCTGCCAGAGAGATGATTGTACAATGAAAGACAGGACACTTGTGCACAGTCCTCAGCCTCTTCATAAGTAAGGCAAGCACAAGAATCCAGAAACCAACCCATGTGAATTTCTCTGCAATGTTCTTCTCCTTAGAATTTGTTTGGAAAGCAATTTCTTTTCTACCAGATTGAATGAGAACAGTAAAAAAAAAAAAAAAAAAAGGTGGAAGACACTTTTTGGCACAATGCTAATTGGATCACAATGACAGGGCTTCCACCTTTTTTTCAATGATTCTAAGTCATTGAATAGAAAAGAAAAAGTCAATTTGATAGAAAAGAAATTCCTTTTTAAAAAAAAAATTCAAAGGGGAAAAAAACTTTGGTAAAATTATCATGGATGTGGTGCAGAATTCCTGTGCTCACTTTAGTTACAAATGGCTGAGGTGTGTGGTGTGTGTGTGCAAGTGTTCTGTCGCATTGTACAATCATCTCTCTGGTAGTCTGCAGCTCCCGGGCTTCCCACACTTCAATTAAAGCCCACATCATAAGGTAACTCCTCCCATTGCACCCTTAGATCAGGATGTGCAGGCAGCCAGGGAGGCTGCAGAGCAATGGAAAGATGTATAATACAACAACAACAACAACAACAACAACAACACAAACACAGCACCCTTGACCATTTGGCAATGATAAAGTAAGCACAAAAATACCATCAAAAGAAATTCTAAAGCGCCCTGAGAATGAGGGCTAAACTACACACTATGTTAAATACGTAGTGTGCAGTGCAGATGACCTTAATTTTCCTTTTTATCTTCAAGTAAGCGCATGGGACCCTGATCCACATCAGGACCAGCATGTGTGGTTAGGGAAGATTTAAACCTCCACTCCCAGCCCCCCCCCCCAGCCCCCCAATTCATCCGTCCTGTACAGGGGCTAAAGAGAGAGAGAGAATGGTGCCAATGGATGGGTTTCTTTTTCTGTTTAGTCCCCATGCAAGGGGGTGGTTTAGGGGTGCGAGGAAGCAGCTGGGCGGGAAAACTGAAACATCCTCTACCCATAGATGCTGGTCCAGAACCAGATCAGGGCCCCACGTGCTTACTATGTGTTTTTGTTGTTTGGTTTTATGACTGCAAGCTGCCCAGAAGACATTTGCCAGTTGGGCAGCATATACAAATCTAATAAATAAATAAGTACATAAATAAATTTAATCATGCAGTGTGTAGTTTAGCCCTGGGGCAGAAATCCAGACACCTCTTTTGCAAGGAAGAAAACATTTGGGAAATTGGAAGACAGATTTTGGTCCAGCTCTAGTTGCACCAAAGTGAAGGCTAGGCCTAAATACTGCTGTGTCTTCTAGTGCTAACTAGACCCTCTTATATAGGATCTTATTGTGCCTTACTCTCTGCACGATTATTTGCATCCTAAGACAATGAATCTTTTATTATTATTATTATTATTATTATTATTATTATTATTATTATTATTATTTTAAATTTATCTCTGTAAGAATGCAGTAAGAGTCACAGCCAATGATACCAAACTTTTCTGTGGAACTTAATTGCAACCACTAAATCATTGGTGGAGAGATCCATGAGCACTCTAGTTAGCAATGTTTGTGTTGTCTCTAGGGACAACATGTCTACTTTGAAGGTCTCGATGAAAATATTTCGGTGGGAAGAAAAAAATCCCAGGACTCTATTTTTATTCTCTCATTTTCCACTCCATCATGGATACAGCTTAGGTTAAAGATATAATGTAGAACTGGATGACAGCTGACAGCTTGTTACTTGGACCATTCCAACATTCTCATTAGGAGTACAGGGTGCTGGGAACCAAAAATGAATAGCAAATGTGTGACCCATCTTCATTTCCCCCCCCTGTATTCCTTGTATTCCAACCATGATCATATGACTGCAGGTGTTTAGAATAGCTAAGGAAAAATTTAGAAGGACTAAAATAATGACTTTTGTCCCAGTGGAATGCAACCATGTGTATACTAGAGTAACAGAAGGTTGGCTCAGTAAGAAGTAACCCACTGGAAGCCAGCCAGCCCAGGGTCCAGCAGACCAGGCTGGAGGAGGCAAGGATCCTGTCATTTATGCTTCAGCAGGGATAATTTTTTGGCAGTGAATTATCCCCCCCCCCCCGAATATAAACCAGTTGCACCAGAATATAAACATTTCCTCTGCTTGAATAAGGCCAACACTGTTAAAGGCAAGGATGGAGGCTTTTTTCAGGGCATAGACTTGCGTTTGCAAGCTTGAAATAGGGCAGTGCAGTTTTTAGCCCACAGGTGTCAGGGACCTGGATCCATTTGGTTTTGGGGGGGTGGGGCCAGACAAATTCCTATGTGATTTTGGAGAAATCAGTGTGGGCTTGCATACACGAAACAACATTGATACAGAGTACATTGGCTTTGGCTGTCCAGTCACCCCATCTATAATCCAATATCATGTTTATATAGCAAACATAATATTAGAAATGCAAAAGTCCATTTTATAAAATGTGTAACTCTGAATGTTAAAATGTAAGTGTCATATTTCATATACAGTCATGCCTTGGATTGAGAGCATAATTTGTTCCGGAAACGTGCTTGTAATCCAAAACACTCTTATATCAAAACGAAATTCCCCCAAAAAAATTTGTACAGAGATTTTTAATTTAAGCCGTACTACAGTACTTGTATTGCAAGACTTCTCTTGTATATCAATATATATATATATATATATATATTTGCTTGTCTTGCAAAACGCTCCCAAACCAAGTTACCGTATATACTCAAATATACGTCTAGTTTTTCAGCACATTTTTTGTGCTGAAAAATGCCCCCTCGACTTATAAGTGGGTCAGTGCTCCCCCAGGACCCCCGCTGCCACCGCCAGGCACCGCCAGGCACCCCCCTCCACCCCCAGGACCCCTGCCGCCACCCCCAGACACCCCCACGCCACGCTGTTCCTCTCCGCTCGCTCTTTAAAATTATTTTCCTCCCCCCCCATACCTTTGTCAGCGGCGGCTCGCTCTGCTGGCGCCTTGCACGCTGCCATGCCGGCTCCTAGGCAGGGAATCGGCACAGCAGCGCAAGGTGCCCGTAGAGCGAGTGGCTGGGCTGCGTCTCCCTGGCAGGGAGACATGTGGAGCCACTCCGCTGTTCCTCTCCGCTCGCTCTTAAAAATTATTTTCCTCCCCCCCCATACCTTTACCAGCAGCCGCTTCGTTCCCGGGAGCCGGCATGGCAGCGCGCGAGGCAACCGCTGTTCCTCTCCACTCGCTCTTAAAAATTATTTTCCTCCCCCCCCATACCTTTACCAGCAGCCGCTTCGTTCCCGGGAGCCGGCATGGCAGCGCGCGAGGCAACCGCAGAGCGAGTGGCCAGGCCGCGTCTCTCTGCCAGGGACCCACGTGGAGCTGCTCCGCCATTCCCCTACCTTTGTTTTTGTAAGCGGAGGCTCGCGGCGCTGCCGGCGCCGCCCTCGTCGCTTCCGGGCCGCGACGGGCATCACTTCCAGGGCCGCGACGGGCATCACTTCCTGCTCCCGGGAACGAAGCAGCATGACAGCGCGCGAGGCGACCGCAGAGTGAGCGGCTGCTGGTAAAGGTATGGGGGGGGAGGAAAATAATTTTTAAGAGCGAGCGGAGAGGAACAGCGGTTGCCTCGCGCGCTGCCATGCCGGCTCCCGGGAACGAAGCGGCTGCTGGTAAAGGTATGGGGGGGGAGGAAAATAATTTTTAAGAGCGAGCGGAGAGGAACAGCGGAGTGGCTCCACATGTCTCCCTGCCAGGGAGACGCAGCCCAGCCACTCGCTCTACGGGCGCCTCGCGCTGCTGTGCCGCTTCCCTGCCTAGGAGCCGGCATGGCAGCGCGCAAGGTGCCAGCAGAGCGAGCCGCCGCTGACAAATCCAACATCCGTGTATTAGATCGACTCACTAGAGATCGTGTTGACGCCAGCAGGGGGGAATGGAATGAAATCCACCAGGACCAATCTGGTAAAATCCATTGAGATTTCACCCCCAAAATGGAATTCTCATACATAAAAAAAAAAAGATTTCATAGATCATTGAGTTGGAAGGAGCCTACAAGGCTATCGAGTCCAACCCCCTGCTCAATGCAGGAAACTTGAGGAGGGGTCTCCCATCCAAGTAATAACCAGGCTTGACCCTGCTTAGCTTTCCACGCTCAGACAAGCTGAGCCAGCATAAGCCACAGGCCTGTATACTGTATATTCTATTTGTTTGATCCAGGTAACAATGTGTGTAGTGGGGCTGGAGGCCCCCAAACTCCCAAAAAGGGCTCTTCCATGTGACCCTACTGAATAGGATGGACTTTGGTGCTGCTCCACCTGAATTTCAGGAATTCCTTTAGCTGCCCTGCAGGATCCCTGACTCTTGTGTGAAACTTTTGGAGGGCTGGAGGAGGGCTAATTTGAATCCGGCAAGCTGTACCCACTTAGAATGGAGGCAGCTCTAATTTATTTTTTAGCACCCTACTTCAGATAATTGCCCAATTTCTATTGCTTTGCAAAGAGGCGTGGAGGTTTGTAAGGCAGATTTGAACCAGTCTATTCAATGTAATTAGGGTCGTGTCGCCCTAACATGGCTATAATTTATTCCATTAGCCTTGGTTATAAGCTCTGTAGTATCCCCAGACTCTACCTGTGGCCCCATTGGCTTTTGTTTTTCATTGTCTGATATATTGGAGAAGATGAAAAACTCAAGTGAAATAGTCAGTAGTTCCAAAATTAGAGAGTTCACTTTACTCACAACTCCTTAGTGTCTCTCCTTCAGGTCAAGAGCCTGGATAAAAAATTTACGTGTTCCCACTTCCTTGTTTTTCCACTGCATTTAACACCAGCAGAATGATTTTCTATTTGGCTGGCAAAGAACAACAGTGAGGTAAATTGACCGGTTCATTTTTCGTATAGCTGAGATGTAGAGTGTTAACACTTGACTTACTGCAATTCAACTGTCAACAAATGGGCCAGGATTCTTAGCAAGAACCATTGCCTCCTCCTCATCAATAACACTTTGAGAAATGTTGCCCTTTGTACATCAACTGCAGCACATGGACATACACAATAGGATTATCTATCCCAGTTCAACTCTAGGGAACCACGGTCAAAACAAGTGTGCTAGAAAGCCCGGTGGTATTAGCAGCATTATGCATAAATGATTTCTATTCAAAATAGTAATAAATTTGTTTTTTAAAATTTTTTTAAAAAAAATTAATTGTTTTTTTTAAAAATACTTTTTGCTTCTGAAATATAGCGAATTCCTTTCATTTAATGTATTAATTTAGGGCATTGCACCCTTAATGCATTTATTATGGAATTCCCAAGTTCAGAGGCAGTATGCCTCTGCGACAAACAACAAGGAAAGGCTGTTGCCTCCATGGCCTTCTTGGGAGATTCACAGAGGCTGTCCACAATTGCTGAACCCTTGGTCAGATCTAGAAGGGCTCTTCTGTTCAGTTTTCCTAGTGTTAGGGTAATGAAGGGAAAACAATAGGCCAGGAGTCCCCAACACAGCACCTATGGGAGCTATGGCACCTATGAGGACCTCCAAACGTGCCTGCAAAGCTCTCCACTCCCTGCCTCCTTTAACAATTTATTTTTAATAATCATCATCATCATCTTGAAAAATGTTAGGGTGCGAGGTTCTCTTTCCTGTTCCTGAATCAGCTGTTCAATGGGGAGGAAGAGAAGGAAAGAGTTGCTTTCTGGCCCGTCTAATCTTCTTCTGTCCACACAGACCTTTCCACTTGGCTCTCTTTATCTCTCCTGTCCCAGCGTCTAGCCTTGCTATTTCTCTCCACCCAACCCCTTTCCTCAATATTTCTCTCCCTTTCCTGTCCCTAGCCTTTTTATTTCTCTCTCCTTGCTCTTTCTCTCCCACTCACCCCTTTATCTTGCTGTTTCTCTCCTCTCCTAGTCTCTAGCCTTCCTCTTTCTTCTCCCTATCCCTTTGCCTTGCTATTTCCCCCTCCCTCTCAGCCGCTAGCCTAGCTATTTCTCCCCCCACAAACTCATTTGACCAGGCCCCCACAGTAGCCAATACATGACCAGCCACATCCTCCATGGGAGCCATTTTGTGGTGGTGCCCACAGCAGTTTCTCAAATTCCCAAATGTGTCCATGGATCCAAAAAGGTTGGGGACCACTGCAATAGGCAGTTGAGGACTAAGTAACTTCAGGGAGACTGGACTCCAGAACTATGGTAGGAACTACCGTATGTAGCATACAGAACATCAGGTCACCTTTTGGAGGTGCAACAAGTACCTTCATGCTTCACCCTACACTTGTCCCACTTTCTGTCTGTTGATTTCATTGGCTTGTATGCATTTGCAGCCCATGCCCTCCAGGCTCCAGCTGATTGCCACTCTTCAGAGGGCAATAACAGGGCAATTGCCATAACAGACTATCCCCACATGATCACCTGCTAACCAACTGATGATCGTGGAGCCTAGGCAGTCCTACTTCACAGCTTCCTTTGCATAGCCTGTGTGTCGCCTACTCCCCAGTCAGTTGGTCATTGGCACACAGCACCAGCCCTTGTGCCTTCCTCTGCTTTCCTTCTTATCTTGAACGTCCATAGGTACTCCCTAGTGGGTTGCAGAAGCAGCAGAATACTCTGATGCATTTGGCGCTTACACCACAAACTGTTTATTGTTACTAGGCACGTATGAATCAGCAAAACTCGAGCTCACCAGAGTTCTCCAAATCCCATCTCGAAGCTCGTATCAGATTGCGAGCTTTGTTTTGTTTTGTTTTTTGAATGAAAATCCATGCATATTTTAGTGCTTATTTTTTCCAAATGTATGCATCAATTGTACTCATCTTTGAAATTCACGCATACTTCTCCCATTGATTAAAGCATAGCAGTGTGCATTTTTTGAAGGTACACATATTTTCATGCACATTTTTCAAATGCAGTTTTTTGGGGTCCGTGAATCACGTTGCAAGCTCATAAATGTATGGACTTTGACCACAGGTTGCATCCAAATCCATGTCCAGTCCAGAAGGTGTGAACTGGGTAAATCCTGATCAAAAATGAACTGAAATGAATTTCTCATACATCCCTTATGCTCTGGTCTGAAAAATCCAGAGCAAAACTTGGAACAGTGCAATCAAATAACCAGCACCCATCTTACTATAGAGCCTAGCTAACTCATTGTGTCCTTTAGATCAGGGGTGTAGAACCTCAGGCCTGGTGGCCAAATCCAACCTACCTGGGGTTCTAGTCGGGCCCTCTGGGGTTCCCCAGAGGGCCACATCCATAGAATCATAGAATCATAGAAAAGTAGAGTTGGAAGGGGCCTACAAGGCCATCGAGTCCAACCCCCTGCTCAATGCAGGAATCCAGGTCAAAGCATCCCTGACAGATGGCTGTCCAGCTGCGCCTTGAATGCCTCCAGATTGGGAGAGCCCACCACCTTCCTAGGTAGTTGGTTCCATTGTCTTATTGCTCTGACAGTCAGGAAACTTTTCCTGATGTTTAGGTGGCAATCCCCTTCCTCTGGCTCCACCTCCCTTCCCTGACCACTGATCCTCTGGTGATTTCCTTGATTTTGTGCAGTTTTCACCCATTCTGAAAGGTTGAAATCTCTCACTTAAGGCTTAGTTACTGACAGTAAGAGCTTTAAGCTAAAATATGGTGGTATTTATGGCCCTGCCCTTTTTGCCTTCAGCCCCACCCACCACTGGAATGTGGTCCCTGAGAGCTTCTCTGAAATGTAATTCAACCATCCGATTTGATGCTCCTGCTTGAGATGATGAGATGATAATATCACTGGCGCCTACTGTCTGACAAGAATGTGCATATGACTGACTGGCCACACTGCAAAACTGCTGGAAAGCTACATGAATGCAGGGGGGTTGCACGAAGCATTCTGCTGTAAAGCACTACTGCTGATGAAAACATAGTCGGATATACAACACATCCCAGTCAACCTATCTTGCTGCAGCTTTGACAGGTGCTTCTCACATGTTTATAGATGTGCCCATTTTCACAATGCAACCACAAAAAAATACATGGGGAGGCAATTATCTGCTACCTATCAGGAGAGATGAACCAACCATTGCCATGCTTCTGCCATTGTTCAGATATCTAGAGAAGTGGGAAGCCTGAGCCAGTAACCCTGGTTTGAATGAAGGCTGCCGTCTGCAGAACTATACCAAGATAAATGCACCCTGCTAGCTATATGTGATGGCTCACTGGAGACTTCACAAGTTTCCTGCTTGCCTGCCAGCAAGTGGTGAATTGTGTTCAGCTGGGCGGGTTACATGTTGTCCAGGACTGGTTTATTACATGGCCGGAAATTACAGGCCATCACCTCTCCATGTAACTACTCTGCCACCACTATCTGCCATGTGGTTCGTGGCAATTCCACAATAAAATGAAATAAGAGATATGAGATGTTAAGGATTACAGACTGTGTATTTGTACGGTATCAATTCAACAGAAATGTGCTGATCCCGTATTCATTATCATTTGGTTAAAAAAAAAACCTGCCCCAATTTTTGAAAATTAAAGTATGTTCTCATAGGCCAAATGTCTCAGGAAATTGTATTTATTACATTTTTGTCCCACTCTTTCTCCAAGGAGCTTAGGCCAGTGCACACAGTTGTTGCCCCCCCCCCACTATCTTCACAAGAACCCTGAGAGGTAGGGTAGTCTTCGAACTTCATGGGTGAATGAGGAATTGACTCCCCACTTTTAGCCCAATAATCTAACTAGTAGCCCACGCAGGATCTAATGTGTCTTTACTTAGCCTGTGTCAGAACAACTCAGTTCACTGTGCTGGGGATTCAGGATTCTGGTGTCTATTTTTCTCTCAGTTAACCATATTTTGGTCCTAAAGTCAGATCGCTAAAGACAGAGGCCACAATCCAAGCGAGTACAATATCCATTGAAAGCAATGGGTTTAATCATATTTAACTCTGATTACAGCCACAATTTCTTGGTTGAATTTCAGTACAAGGGGCATGTTTTGGGTTTTATGGAACCATACCTAATTTAACTTCTCCTGGGAATTTATTCCTAGAGTTGCAAATTCCATGGGTCAAAACGTTTATTGCTCCTTGCACATGTGAATTCACTTACTGCCTGTAAACATAACAACAATTGTCTATTTCTGAAGCATGCTAGAAAAATAAATGCTGGGTGTCAGAATTTTTTAAAAAAAAATCCTTGCCAAGCTGGTTTAAAACTGGCCAGATGGCAGTTCTACCTACATAAATATTGGCTGCAAATGAGACTGACTGACAAGCCAACTCTGGAAAGTCCAATTAGATTTCAGGTTCTCTGTGAGAAGAATGTGGGTGTAAACTCTTCAGTAGTGTAGCAAGTTATTAGCTTAGTCCCAAAGGAAGCTAGCTCAGCCAGCCTGAAGGGAAAATGCAATTTCTTTCCATTTATAAAGCAAACCTAGGAAATTGCCAGCTGTTTCAAGAGACAGAGGGATGAAAACACACACACACACATACACACACACTTAAGCATCTTTCTTCATTCCCATTTCCTCTTCACCAAACCTAGCATCAGGCATCTTCCGTGTCAAATCTTCCCTTTCAGGACCCTATGAAGCAGTCCTTCTTCTAACTAAGACATATTGTTGACAAAAGTGAGATTTATTGTAATTATATCAATCTGGCCCAGCCTGGTACTTTGACCTGGCCAATGTCCCTTCAGGCTGGTGAGCGTTCAAGGTGTCTTGCTCTGCGGGCATAGCTCTGTGTGTTGTGGGATGGGATTCTGATCTAACCTCTGGGGAAGAGAGAAGCAGACTTCAATTTGCATTTGCACCCAGGCTCTTTCCTGAGGTTCTTACCTGAGGCAACAGTCAAAAGGCAGCTAGAATGTTTATTGTTCTACAGCCCCAGAGACTTAGTGGTGGTGATATTAATGTCTTTCACCCACCTCTCTCTCTTGATGTGCTTAATTGGATCTGAGAGAATATATTATCCTGAAATGGACCAATTCTGGGTTTGCCTCTCCTTGCTGACTTAGAAACCAGCTTGGTCTCCCTCTAGATCATCAAGATTGTTATACTGCTTCGATGCCCCTTTCTTTATCCAGGTGAACCCCAGAATAATGAATTCTTAGCATGCAATTTAGCAGCTGTGCTCCATGTTGTTGGTCCTGCCAGTCACCCATGTCAGTAAGAATTGGGGTGTGCTGTAGACCTAGCGCATGGACGGCAGTGTGTGCAGACACAGGTACTCTGCTCTAGCATTTTATTTTCTTGAAAGTTCCGTTTCTGTAGTTCGGTTGGTTAACAAGCACATAGAAGAGATGCTAATTAGGAATTATAAGAATTAACGGTGGGCAAGGGTAAATCTACTTCCATATTGTTGCTCATTGACCATTAGGGGGGGTGATTTTGCCCCCCCCCCCACACACACACCTTGGGAGAAGGAAGACAGAGGGGGAATTTCATCTGAAAATTGTAGGTAGGGGTGAGAATTTTGGATAAATTTCTAAGGGTGTAGGGCTTTAGTGCTTACCTTACTGTAAGGAGGTGGCTGAGGGATGCTTGTGATCTTTCTTTTACCACCACCACCCCGCCCCATTCTTGCAGTCTCTCCAGCTGCTTCAGGTTCTTGGAAAGCCCCCTAGAGGACTTAGCCAGGACTTCCTCCCTTGGGGCTTTCTAGTGCTGCTGCCTGCTGAGTGCCTGAAAGATGAGAGAGGCATTTTTGGTTTGGTTTTGTTGTCATTAAAAGTCCTTTTAACAAGAAGAAGAAGAAGAAGAAGAAGAAGAAGAAGAAGAAGAAGAAGAAGAAGAAGAAGAAGAAGAAGAAGAACTACAACAACAGCTCATAACAAGCAATGAAAGAAGCAGAAAATCGACTGCCTCTTGCACAGGGAAATGAAAAGGTTGCAAAAGGGCAGGTAGGTTGTGATTTTTACCCATCCCAGAGGTTTGAACTCTGATCTCCCTGGCCAAAGTCCAGCACTCTAGCCACACTAGCTTAGTGACAATATATGACAATATCACTGTTTGCCACACATAGTGTGAAATCAGAAACATTCACAACCAGAAGTCAACTCACTGATACAGGACTTGGAACCAGTTCACACAACTATATTTTGTTTTGTATGATAGTTATGTCGTAAAACAAAATATGGTTGTGTGAACTGGTTCCAAGTCCTGTATCAGTGAAATTTACTTCCAATGCTTTAGTGCTACCTTTCTTAAGGTGTACATAGAGGTAATTCATTAGAGAGTAGATCTGGAAGTTGAAATATCTGTTTGAATTTCCAGGGCATCTAGGAAAATGGGAATTTGATTTAAGAATTTGATATGGTCTATTTATTTTTGCTCTGTTTTCTAAAGGTGGTGCATTCATACATGCTCACAACCTTGACGTGCAGCATCAAGATAGTCTTGTATGAATGAGCAATTACCATAAACAGAAACTTCACATGACTCTCATCTCAAACAACATAATTTTCCAGGTGAGACAGTTCCCATCTTCAGCTGTGTGAGTCATCAGCTGAAGGGAAAACAAGCAATGAATATGCATTTGTGAATTTAGTTAGAGCCCTTAGTCATGCAGCCAAAGTAAATTTTAAGAAGAGCTTTGAAAACATAAGATGCGGCCTCTGCAGGAATTTCACCCAGGGCACTGTGATCTTCAGTGTGCCGCTAAATAGTAGAAGAAAAAAGTAGGCTACGCACTCCCAGTAAGCGATTTTCAAAACCTTTTTTTATTTCTAAATAAAATGTCTTCCACCGTGTCAAAGGCGCAGTTAGGAATAATTGCTAGACTTTTTTTTTAAAAGGAGAAGGAAACTGTTTTTGACTTACCTGAGCACAAATAAAGCATGTGAAATGTTTCTTCACCAGCAGAGAACACTTGTTTTTATTTCCCAGCCTTCATTCGCTCATAAAACGCCCAAATGGGATTTTATGAAGCTTTCCAAAAAATTTCTCACCCTTGGGTTGAAAACAAGCATGAGAAATTTCAGTCCAGAGGGTAATTATTTTACAAAGAGTTCAAACCAGGGAAATGTAATGGGGGTGCTTCATCAACCATAACTATAGCTGTATTGCTGTAGTGCACTGCACGCAGAGGCAAGAATGGGGAATCACTACCGTTCGTCACAGAGATAGCTTTCACTGAGGAACTGGAGATAAGGTATCTTGGAGGGAGGCAGCACTGAAAAGATACTAGTGGGTGCCATCTAGAAACACATATGTCTCCCCTCTGCATTGACTTGTAACAGTCCAGCGGAGAAGGGAGTCCAAGGGAGTCCTGGGTGGCATGGCGGAAAGAATGCATTCCTCCTTGCTTACGAAACAGCAGGGCTACCAGAGTAGCAAGATTGCCAGCCAGGTCACAACCCAGAGAAGAAGACCCATACCTTTCAGAGCCAGACTCTGTGGCTACTACAGAGGCACATATTGTACCTCTCCTCTCTGCCTTAAGAGCTACCTCACCTTGTTCAAGTTTTGTGGCTTCACAGCAGTATCTAGGAGTCCATGCGGGCACAGCAAAACAGACCATCAACGCTGTGTTTTAGCCCTGTTCAGGCAATTCAAGTACAAGGGGCTGCAGGGCCATGCGTCTAGCCCTGCCCAAAGGTCATGTGGCTCCACCTGGCCCCTCATGTATTTAGCAATAATTTCTGCAATGGTGATCCTTTTCTATCTATGATTTTTCTGGGTTGTGAAGCTCATGGGGAACCTCCAAAGATAGAAAAGGCTTTCTGCTGCCAAAGTAATCCCTAAAGATACAGTGAGCCAGGAGGGGCCATGCAACATCACTGGGCCATCTAATGTATTTGCCTACCAGCAGAATGACATTACAGAGGGAGCAAATCTAACCTCTCTTGGCTGGGAGTTCCACAGCCTGGGAGTGGCCACTGAGAAGGCTCTATTTTGCATCACCACTAAACGTGCCTCAGCATCTGGGAAACTTTCCTGAAACAATGGGGCATCGGTGCAGGGAATGTGGTTCATTTTGGTGTGGAAAAAGCTAAATGCTCATAAACTAAATAAAATAATAATAATGATAATAATAATAATAGGTAGAAGTAGTAGCAGTAGAAGTTAGATCCTATTGAAATCAATGGGACATGTTATTCATGATGTAAGCCCCATTTATTTCAGAAGGAACTACTCGTAGGGATGGGAGAATGAGTGGTGTACAAGTTCACTAGGATTCTCCAAACGTCATCTAGCTGCTCATCTCATGCTCAATTCCAGTTCGTGTTTGCGATTGCTCCTCAGTTTGCATGAATGGGAAAATTGCACAAATTCAGCAGCGATCAGACATGAAATTTGTGCAAATTTCCTAATCTGTGCAACTTTCCTTCATAGACTAAAATGGGGCATTCAGTCTGTACAGGAACACTTGTGCAAATTAGGAAATTTGCACAAAATTGAACTGGGAAAGTTGCACAAATCGCATGTGAGCATGTCTGGCAATTTGCAAACATTTTTGGTAGACACATAGCCATGCTGGCTGGGCTGATAAGAATTGTAGTCCAAAACATCTGGAGGGTGTCAGTTGGGAGAAGAATGGTATAGTGCAAAATCCTTACCTGGAGGATATAACCAATAAGTAACAATGTTAGTTATTTCACAAAATAAAAATAAATGCACTGGAAATCAATAGAGGAGTAACATGATGAGTGAGCAACTGATATTTAGTTGTTATATTTTCATTTAATTTTTAATTTTTTATTTTTTTTAAACCATTTAGGCTGCCTATATAGGTTAGGTTTTCTTATCTAGAAGTACGACCTGTTGAACTCAATGCTCAATGGGTCTTACTTCTAAGAAGAGATGCATAGGATTGCACTGTTAGTTACTGACTTCCATGTCTAGAGAATTGGATGGGCATGTAAATCAGTCACAGAGATACTGAACACTGAAAGTTGAAACAGGACACTATCTTGCATGGTATGTTAGTATCTTACATTATTCAGTCCTTTGAAGATTGTAATCCTCACTGATTGATTCTCTAGCCAAGTTGGCTGATGTGTCAACTTCTCAAGATTTCCACAATAGCTCTATATTATCAGCACACCCTTTCCTTTCCAATTTTTAACCTTGGCATGAAGATTAATTGCAAATTCTTTCCTGCATATTGCATATGTGGCAGCAGTACATTGAGGCCTGTGGCTCATGCTGACTCAGCTTGTCTGAGTGTAGAAAGCTAAGCAGGGTCAGGCCTGGTTATTACTTGGATGGGAGACCCCTCCTCTAGCTTCCTGCATTGAGCAGGGGGATGGACACAATGGCCTTGTAGGCCCCTTCCAACTATGATCTATGAATCTATGAATCTATGAGGTATTGCATTACCTTATTAATAGGATTCCATTTTCTTCTTCTTCTAACAAGTAAAAGTTTTGATGCAGTGTCTGTTGAGGTGTCCTCTGCATTGTCTAATCCTGTTTTGTGGGATCAGTTTCAGTTTTTGGAGCCTAAATATGTGGACAAGATCCTTGCACCTGTACAACCCACCACATGCTCTCTTGACCCTAGCCCTTAATGGATTATTTGAGCTAGCCATGGAGGACTGACAGATGGATTGGGGGAGTGGTGGATGCATCTTGGTGTGATGCTGTGGTCCCAACTGCCTTGACGGAGGCAGTGGTGCAACCACTCCTGAAAAAACCCTGCTTGGATCCAGAGATCTATGCCAACTATGTCCAGTCACAAATACCCCCTTCCTGAGTAAGGTGCTTGAGAGAGTAATGGCATCTAAGATGGAGGTGATTTTGAATGAAACTGATATCTGGATTGATTCCAGTCTGGATTCAGGCCCAGTTTGGGGATGGAATCAGCCTTGGTTGCCCTGATGGATGACCTTCTTCAGGAGAGGGACAGGGGGAGTGTGACCGTGTTATTTCTTGATCTCTCAGTGGCTTTTGATACCAGTGACCATGGTATCCTCCCAGAATGCCTCTGTGAGTTGGGAGCTGGAGGCACTGTTCTACAGATGTTTGGCTCTTACTTGCGGGGTCAGTTCCAGAGAATAACATTGGGTGACTATGCCTCAGTCTCTTGGCAGCTGAAATGTGGGTGCCACAGGGCACCATCTTGTCCCCAGTGTTATTTAATATCTATATGAAGCCATTAGGAGTGGTCATTAGGAGATTTGGGGCAAGGTATCACCAGTATGCTGATGACATCCAACTCTATTTCTTTGTGATATGTTAATTGCGAGAGGCCATGCATGCTCTGAACTTTGCCTAGGGGTGTAACCACGAATATTCGGGGCTGAACCCTGTTGCTGCGGTTTGGGCGTAGAAACCAGGGCAACAGGGCTTAAAATGGCCATTTATTGTTATAATAACTAGAATTGGTTTTAACAGTATATTTTAAATGTGATTTTTAATATTTATATGTGAACTGCTTTGGAATTAATAAAGCGGTACATAAGTATTACAAATTTAAAAAAAAAGCTTTCAGGAACTGTACTATAGATGGGGAAAGTTTTAAATGTGCTTTACAAAGGAAGGAACATAAAATGAAATGTTACTTCTTTGATGTTCAAAGGATCTATATGTTTTTTAAAAATAATTAGTTTATATTGTAAGTAGTGTCTTGAATTCTGAATTTGCTCCCATCGGCACCACCAGAGTTGTGATTTTCACCTGTTTTCAAAATACCTCTATATTCCTACCCTAGAACCTATATATGCTACCATAAATGATCTGGATCGGGATGAGCAGTGAAGTCGTGACCAAGTTTGCTGATGACACCAAATTATTTTGGGTGGTGAAAACAGAAAGGGATTGTGAAAAGCTCCAAAAGGATCTCTCCAAACTGGGAGAATGGGCATCAAAATGGCAAATGTGGTTCAACGTAAACAAGTGTAATGCACGTTGGGGCGAAAAAATCCCAACTTCAAATATAATCTGATGGGATCTGAGCTAGCGGTGACTGACCAAGTAAGAGATCTTGGGGTTGTGGTGGACAGCTTAATGAAAATGTCGACCCAGTGTGCAACTGCTGTGAAAAAGGCAAACTCCATGTTAGGCATAATTAGGAAAGGAATTGAATATAAGACTATCAAGATACTGCCCTTATACAAATCTTTACTGCGACCGGACTTAGAATACTGTGTACAGTTCTGGTCTCGGCACCTAAAAAAGGACATTGTAGAGTTGGAAAAAGTGCAAAAAGGGGCAACTAAAATGATCAAGGGACTGTACAAAATTATGCATGGTGTGGAGAAAGTGGACAGGGAGACATTTCTCTGTCTGTCTCTGTCTCTGTCTCTCTCTCATAATACTAGAACCCAGGGTCATTCCATGAATCTGATTGCCAGGAGATTCAGGACAGATAAAAAGAAATAATTCTTCACACAGTGCATAGTTAATATGGAATTCACTTCCACAGCATGCGGTGATGGCCACCAATTTGGATGGCTTTAAAAGGGGATTGGGCAAATTCACGGAGAAGTCCATCAGTGGCTACTAGCCCTGACTGGATATGTGCTTCCTCCAGTATCAAAGGCAGTATGCCTAAGTACTCCAGTTGCTGGGGAACCTGGGAGGGAAGGCGCTGTTGTATTCATGTCCTGCTTGTGGGATCCTGTGGGCAGCTGGTTGGCCACTGTGTGAACAGAATGGTGGACTAGATGGGCCCTTGGTCTGATCCAGCATGGCTCTTCTTATGTTCTTATCAGTGTGCCCTCAAGACCTTGGCCAGTTCCTCATAGGACTTTATGCCTAGCCTAGCCAGAACAAGCCATGCTGGTAATATGCAGTGGCAGTGGAGGGTCCCTTTGTGCTATAGAGTTCCTGATTTTGAAGAAGAAGATATCTTACAACCTCTAATCTGACTTCCTGCAGTGTGAAAAGTGATGCAAACATAGGAGGGGCATAGAATTCCTCTCCTTTGGATTGCAAAAATCTTCTTCTGTCTCATGAGGCAGTATCTATCCAATATTAATGAGGCAAATTAAAATGTTTTGCATCCTTTCTAGTCTGATATTTCTCTTCTTTTTGTCTTCAGTTCTAGAAGCAGAAATCATTCAGGGGAAATAGATGCTTTAGATGCAGTCCAACATAGATGATAGTTAAGGAGATCAAACACAATTCGCTCAGTAAGTGTGTATTTCTGATTCAATTTGCCACCACGCTTCAAATTGCTTCCGCCGATACATGTGTTTGCCTGCCTCTAATGAGATATTATGGGTCTGCCACAAACTTTGTTCTCTACATTTATTTAAGGTGTCATTTGAAACACTGCACAGATCTGCTGGTATGCAAACAGCGAGCATGCTTAGAAGGAGAGCAGAGCAGCATCTCCCATTTACAGGCTGCAGCTCAGGGGGGGTACCTTCAGCAATCAGCACTGACAGATGTGAAAACAAAAGCAGAAGGCGTAAATTACAATGGGTTTAGCATCTCAGCATGAAGCCATGATAAACAAAGAGGCTTTTTACAGTGTGAATGGACCATGTTTTACACAATTGATTTTAACTATTAGTATAGGCAGGGTTGGCATGGCCAGGCACCCATCTAGTGCCCACGCCCGGGCAGGCGTTCACTGACAAGAGCCCCCTGGAGTTCCTCCTCTTCACTTTTGCAACCTGTTTGTTCACCTGCCTCTCCCTCTGGCCCAGCCAATGGCAGTGGTGAGAAAGAGCAGCAGTAGATGATGCTTACTTGAAAGGCTCCCTGCCTGTCAAGCAAGCCAGTGTGGTAGCAATGATGAGAAAGAGGTTGAGGAGCAACAGCAGCTGGGGACAATGGCAATGAGAAGAAGATAGACTCACTGAGGGAGGGGGCAAAATTTGCGGGTGTCTTGCCCAAGGGCCCACCAAAACCTGGAACCAGCACTGAGTATAGGGGCGAGGAAGTCCAATTTGACTCTCTTACACTTGAAAGATTATTTTGCTGTGGATAAAGTGTAACAGAGCCAGCGTGGCATAGTGATGAGAGTGTTGGACTGGGACTCGGGAGATCCGGGTTCTAGTGCCCGCTCGGCCATGAAATTCACTGGGTGACTTTGGGCCAGTCACTGCCTCTCAGCCTAACCTACCTCACAGGGTGGGTATGCCCAGCAGCCAAGGGTTAGGGGACGGGGAGGGGGAGTGGCTGTTATCTACCGGGAGTCCTTGGTCCTTACCAGACTCCCTCTCCGGGAGACCAAGTTTATTGAGTGCATGTACTGGAGGTTGGGTCCAAAGGGCAGTCTGGGGATTCTGCTCGTGTACCGTCCACCCCGCTGCACGACAGACTCCCTGGCTGAGGTGCTGGAGGTGGTCTCTGATGTGCGTGTGTTGTCCCCCAGGCTATTGGTGCTGGGGGACTTCAACGTGCATTCGGGGGCTTCCCTCACTGGGGCACCTTGGGACTTTATGGAGACCATGGCTTCCTGGGAGCTGCACCCTGTATTAACTGGACCTACCCATGTAGCCGGTCATGCACTGGACTTGGTTTTTGTTTCTGGAGAGGAGGGAAATGATCTGGAGATCGGGGGTATATCCACCACCCCCTTGTCATGGTCAGATCACTATCTGGTGGGGTTGGATCTCTCGGTGCCACAACCCCTCTGCAGGGGTGAGGGACCTATTAGAATGGTCCGCCCCAGGCGTCTTATGGATCCGGATGGATTCCTGAACGCGCTTGGGGAATTGGAGCACACAAACGGTAGCTCGGTCGAGACCCTGATGAACGACTGGAATGCTGCAATCACCAGGGCATTAGACTGAGTTGCCCCGAAGCGCCCTCTTCGCCTAAACAGAGCTTGCGCAGCACCATGGTTCACTCCTTCGTTGCGAGCTCTGAAAGAAGAGGTGAGAAGGCTAGAGCGCCGATGGCGAAATTCCCGCTCCGAATACGATCGAACACAGGTTAGAGCTGCATCTTCAGCCTACCGAGTGGCGGTGAAGGCAGCAAAAAAGAAATTCTATGCTGCCTCCATTGCATCTGCAGAGTGCTGCCCCAGGAGGCTGTTCCAAGTGGTCCGGAGTCTAGTCGGTCCAGCCGCTCCGGACCCAATGGAACAGTCGAAAGCCTCCTGTGAGGCTTTAGCGAAGCACTTCACAGATAAAATTGATCGGATTAGGAGTGGGTTATCGTACGTCGTGGACACAGGGAGTGAGCGGGAGGAGGCCAATGGCAGACCGGTTTTGTGGGATCGGTTCCGGCTTCTTCCTTCTGATGAAGTGGACAAGGTGCTTTCATCTGTGAGGCCGACCACCTGCTTGCTTGACCCTTGCCCATCCTGGCTCATTATGAGCTGTAGGGAGAGGCTGGGTGAGGGGATCAAGGCGGAGGTGAATGCCTCCCTCAAGGAGGGAGTTATGCCATCAGCCCTCAAGGAGGCAGTAATAAGACCTCTTCTAAAGAAGCCCTCCTTGGATCCCCAGGATCTGAACAACTTCCGCCCAGTCTCCAATTTACCATTTCTGGGCAAGGCGATCGAGCGGGTGGTGGGTGCTCAGCTGAAGGCACACTTGGATGAAGCCGATTATTTAGATCCGTGCCAGTCGGGCTTCAGGCCTGGACATGGGACGGAGACGGCCTTGGTCGCCTTGGTGGATGATATGAGGAGGGCTTTGGATAGGGGTGAATGCTCCTTTCTAGTCCTCCTCGATCTCTCAGCAGCTTTTGATACCGTTGACCACGGTATCCTCCTGGACCGCCTGGAGGGGTTGGGCATAGGAGGCACTGTATTGCAGTGGTTCCAGTCCTTCCTCTCTGGAAGGTACCAGAGGGTAGTTCTCGGGGAGGAGGCTTCGGACCCTCGGCTGCTCACTTGTGGAGTGCCGCAGGGTTCCATCCTCTCCCCGATGTTGTTCAACATCTACCTAAAGCCCCTGGGAGCTATCATCAGGAGGTTTGGGGTGCAGTGTCATCAGTATGCAGATGACATGCAGCTCTACCTCTCTTTTAAATCCTCACCGAGGTTGGCCGTTGAGACCCTGTCCAAGTGCCTGGAGTCAGTGGGTGGCTGGATGGGAAGGAATATGCTGAAGCTGAACCCGGACAAGACCGAGGTACTTCTGGTGGGGGACAAGGGGAGGTTAGGGGATGTTGACCTGGTGCTGAATGGGGTACATCTACCCCTGAAGGACCAGGTCTGCAGCTTGGGAGTCATTCTAGACTCCCAGCTGTCCATGGAGGCTCAGGTGGCAGCTGTGAGCCGGGCAGCGCTGTATCAACTCCATCTGATACGGCAGCTGCGCCCCTACCTTCCTAATCATCTGCTCCCTTCAGTGGTTCATGCATTGGTCTCCTCTCGCCTAGACTACTGTAATGCGCTCTACATGGGGTTACCCTTGAAGACGGTTCGGAAGCTACAGCTGGTACAGAACGCGGCGGCTCGCCTGGTTAAAGGCAGCTGCCAGCGGGATCACATCACGCCAGTGCTCAAGGAGCTACACTGGCTACCAGTTGCTTGCCGAGATGAATTCAAGGTGTTGGCCTTGACCTTTAAAACCCTATACGGCTCCGGTCCAGTCTATCTCAAGGAGCATCTCCAGCAACACCAAGTGGGCCGCTCAACAAGATCTGCCACAGACGGCCTTCTCCTTGTCCCTTCAGCCAGAGCAGCTAGACTGGTCGGGACGAGGAAGAGGGCCTTCTCTGTGGCAGCCCCCGTACTATGGAACTCTCTCCCAAGTGACCTCCGCCATGCCCCCTCTCTGCTGAGCTTCCGCCGCTCATTAAAAACTTGGTTATTCAGGCGGGAATATGGGGTGGGCTAAGATTTTAAAATTTTATACTGTTTTAATGTATTTTAATGGAGAAAAATGTTTTAATGTATTTTGTTCTGTTTTGTTTTCTGTACATCGCCCAGGGTGGCCGGTTTGCCGGCCAGATGGGCGATAGATAAATGCAAATAATAATAATAATAATAAACAGGGTTGTTGTGAGGATAAAATGGAGAGGAGGAGGAGGAGGATTATGTAAGCCGCCTTGAGTTCCTTGTAGGAAAAAAGGTGGGGTATAAATGTAATAAATAAATAAAATAAAACAGGGATTGCAGCTCTTAGACTATGTTTCTGTATAAAACAGCTATATCAATCAAAACCTCCCACACTAAGATTTGCATCTGTCTTTATACTGTATCATCATTATACTATACACTGAAATTAGGGTCACCTGCAACTCTACCCCCTCATTCACAGAATAGTTGAATGCTTTCATTATATAATTGGATAAAATGATCCTACCATACAGACAGACCTGGAAAGGGTAGGAGAATGTCTGGTCATATGGGGAGAAAAAAGTTGAACTCATTTGTTGTGGTTTAATGCACATTTGTTTCATCTGTTTCTGTGTATTGTGCTGCTGCATTATCACTGAAGCAGGAATTGCCCTATAAAGACTTCTGCGTTCTTTGTCTGTGGTTGGTGCTTTGCTTTGTTTTTACTTTTTTTTTTTAATTGCAAGTGAATGTTGAATTTTTCCATATATGATGCTTACAGTTTTGTTTTATTTTATTGTGCATTTATACCATATATGTGTCAATTAGCGAGTGGTGTCTGTATACCACCTGTTCAAATATTGAAAGTGCAGTTAGGTCCTCAATCCATTGCATTATAGGAGGTGAGCAATTGTCCTCCCAGTGTTGTAATATCAGTCTTTTAGCTGTCCCATGCATTTGTGACCAAATGGCCACATATTCATCCTTTCCCTATAAGCTTTAGTATAAGATATGATTTTACTATGAGACTTTTTCTCTTTATTGGGCTGTCTCATGACCCCTTCCCCAATACTTAAAGTATGTTCTAATTCTAAATTATTATTTCATAGCCAAAGTTATTATTTGCTGCATAAAAATAAACAAACAAACAAACAAACACACGGTTGGATCCATGATCTGCCTTCTGCTAGAGCAAGGGACCATCCAGGAGAGGAAGTGGCCTGCTGGCATAAGGTCTCTCTGCCTGATTTTGGGGGATCCACCATTCTCCCAGTCCCAGCTCAGCTCACCCCATTCAGCAGGGGCTCCTGATTCTCTGTGTAGCAATTTTAGGGGGCTGGGGGCTGCCATGGGAAGGAGGGAATGGGGGAGTCCACCTCCCTCAATGCAGTTGATCCAGCATAAATGTGGATCCCACCCATAATTAATTAATCTGATGTTCAAAACTCAAGCTACCATGGCCCTTATATGTCCTCCTGATGCTGCATTGGTCTGACTGCATCTTTGTTTTCTCTCCTCTAGTGACAGAACAAGAGATATACCTACCAGCACAGCATCAGACCAGATGTTTTTGTTTGCTCTCACATCAGAATAACAACAATTAAAAAAATAGTGTGTGTTGTATGCGGGACTCTCTCCCAACATAAATGGTGTGTGTGTCTGTGTGTGTGTGTCTGTGTGTGTGCGTGCGTGCGCGCGTGCGTGCGTGCGTGCGCGTGTTTATAGCAAACCCCCTAAGTATATTGAAAAGGATTTTCTGGTTCCTCAGACACAGTGTTTAGCCCATACAAATAGGTGGTGCAGACCATTTGTAAGTTGCCTTGCAGAGGAATAAAAACAAAAGTTAATATTTTAATTTAGGATCAGTTTTACAGCTACCGCTGATGTAGATAAAAATTTATGGTTTCACAGCTGTGGAGTTCTTAGATTTAATTAGAGGAACTGTTTCCCCATCATGCACAACTTCTGCATTAGCAGAGGCTATGCTGATTGAAAACCATGTGTTTGGGATAATTTGTTCTGGGTTCCCTGTTGTGAACTACTTCAGAGTGGCTTTGTAAGGTATGCCTCACAAACCAAATCTTTCCCCTTGCTTTGACTTTCCATTTGTAGAAGGTAGGGTCATATGTGCTTCTAGGTAATGATGCTGGTTAACATTCTGTTCAGAGCTGGCCACAGCACCTGGGATCCTGGGATCCTGCCAGGGCCCCTGCATTGTAACAGGGCCTGCTGCTGATGTCTGCCTCAGTGACTGGTGCCACTAGAGCCAGACACTGGGCATAGGTCTGGGGTACCTGCAGCCCCCAAACACCATAGACAGGCAGTAATAGCAGTATGGCAGGACTTGGCACTCAGAAAGTGAAAGCCCTGCTTCAGCCAGTCCAGGCTGTAGCCACACACCATTTTAAATCACAGTATTTTCCCAAGTGTGAGAGTGGCAATGAGCTGAACCAATCAGCTTGTTGCCTTTGGCAGTGGAGTGGTGAAGCCGATGGAGCTTCCATTGAAGCCAACAGAGACTTTGTGTGTGTGTGCGTGTGTGTGTGTGTGGATAAATTTCAATAAGCAAATGGCAGGATGACTGATGGGGAAGGTCTAATCCTACCCCTCCAGGTGCACACTGGTCCCAATCTGGTCCAGACTTTATGGCCTGCAGGCAGGACCGGTGCAAGGCAGTTTGGTGCCCTAGGCAAGATCAGATATTTAGCGCCCCCTCTTCCCACTTGAGAGCGCTGTATTTTTTTCCAAGGCGTTTCTGGCGCCCTCTTTAGCCCTGCACCCTAGGCAGCTGCCTAGTTGGCCTAATGGTAGCACCGGCCCTGCCTGCAGGCTGGCCCTAGAGGTGCTACTGGGGCAGACTTCAGCAGCAGGCCCTGTTATAGTGCTGGGGCCCTATAGTGCCCAAGGATGCTGGTGGGTGCTGATGCTGGCCCTGAATAGAATCACACACCTCCTTTCTAATACCCTCCAATTTACAGGGGATGTGGTGCTCAGAGCACCATCAACCAGATGCAAAGTAATGTCTGCATTTTGACTGATTGTGCTTCTTTGTAACCCTACAGCCCGAATTAGCTGGTGAAGACAGGATGATTATTTTGAATGTTCCCATTCAGAAAGATGATGGTGATGCTTTTATAATGATAATGTATATTTTACTGCTAAGGAAGGAAGGGACTGGAAGCAGAAATATTTGCAAAACTCACAGACTATGTTGCAGCCAGTTAAGTCCCATTGATTCCTAAAAGAAAGTTTAGCATGTGCTTAAATATCTTTAGATGAAATCAATGTGACTTAAAATTTTTAAGTCACATTTAAATTTTTAATTTTTTAGGGATGGGCAAATCAGTCTATTTCCAGTACTTGTCAGCATGCATTGAATGACAAGTTTCTGCATCATTCTAAGAATTTTTTAAAAAACAAAACGCATGAAAATTCACAATTTTTCCTGCCACTATTCTGTGCAACGTTCCCTTATATAAACATTTTTCATATATATATATATATTCTCTCTCTCTCTCTCTCTCTATATATATATATATATATATATATCTGTATAAATATACAATTTGTACAATATTCTTGAGTTGAGAACTTCATCCCAAAATTCAGGGCAGTGTGCACAAGAACGTTAGAAGAGCTGTGCTGGATCAGACCAAAGTCTAGTCTAGCATTCTGTTCACACAGTGGCTAACCAGCTGCCCATAAAAAGCCCACAAGCAGGACATGAGTGCAATAGCACCCTCCTGCCCATGTTCCCCCACAACTGGTGTACATAGGCATACTGCCTCTGATAATGGAGGTAGCATATAGCCATCAGGACTAATAGCCATTGATAGCCTTCTCCTCCAGGAATTTGTCCAATCCCTTTTTAAATCCATCCAAAGTAGTGGCCATTACTACATCTTGTGGAAGTGAATTCCATAGTCTAACTATGCGCTGTGTGAAGAAGTACTTCCTTTTTCTGTCCACTAAGCAGGGGGTTGGACTCGATGGCCTTGTAGGCCCCTTCCAACTCTATGATCTATGAATCTCCAACCAGTCCACTTCATGGGATGACCCCGGGTTCTAGTATTATGACAGAGGGAGAAAAATGTCTCCCTATCCACTTTCTCCAGACCATGCATGATTTTGTACACCTCTATAATGTCTCCCCTTATTCACCTCTTTTCTAAGCTAAACAGCCCCAGACATAACCATTCCTCGTACAGGAGTTGCTCCAGCCCCTTGATCATGTTAGTTGCCATTTTCTGCACTCCTTCCAGTTCTACAATATCCATTTTTAGGTGTGGTGACCAGAACCATACACAGTATTCTAAGTGTGGTGGCACCACAGATTTGTATAAGGAGAGTATGATCTTGGCAAGTTTTATTTTAATTGTTTTCACTATGCACAATCCAAGGCATAACTTTGTTCCTATCTGCATATTAATCAAAGAAGTGCAAATTTGGTTGGTTTTCTTAAAAATGTGAACCAAATGAAATTCAGCCCATTCCTACTTAAAAGTGCTTACTTTTTACTGGATTGTGCCCTGTAACTGTCATCTCTACATTGAATCCTTATTCACTATATTACTTAGATAAATCATCATACATTGTCATTTATATCCTGGTCTTTGAAATTTATTGCTATGCTAATTAAAAATATTTATATTGCTTGTTTTGAGTGAGAGATAATCTGCCATTCATTACTTTAGTATTGTGCTGTACAATTTTATAACAGGATAAGTTTAATTTAAATTAGTCAAATACTGGAATATTTAATAGATTAAAACATGAACAGAGGTACCAGAAGGAATTTTAAAATGCATCTAGTTTATCCATGTGTGCTTAAACAGGACTACCTCAGATATTCACCAAGCCCTTTTCATTGGGTGGGTAGGTCAAGGATTCAGTGTTGGGACTTTCACAGCTTCCCAAGTAATTAGTGCTCTGCCTGACTTACAAACAGACATTCTTTCTGATGCTTAATCTAGTTCTTACAGCTCTTTCTTCCGTATCACAAGATCCTTTATTAACTCAGACATGGCAACAAATTGGCCCAAGAAGGATTATCTCAGTACTTATTAATTACAAAGGATTTGCATTTCAATCTAGAGCTCTTCACAGGTCTAAATTGGCAACCCTGATCTGGCCTGAGCTTGAAAAAAAAAAAGTAATCCAGTTCAATAGAAACTTAAAATGGACATTTATCTTCATTCAGTTGGGCTCAGGAGCCTTGCTGGGCTGAGAAAGCAAGGCAGAAATAAATAAATTGGTGTATCAGCACCCAGAACTGATTTCACAACCTGTCCTATGGTGGATTGCCCCAGTGGTGCTGCCTCTATTTTACACACACACACACACACACACACACACACTTCTGTGTCAAAAATACAGGACAGGGAAGTAGAGATGGGAAGGCATGCACTGGGTGGTGGTGGTGATTTGTACATCAGCAGCTAATGTGAGAGTCCTGGATAGACTGCTGTAAGAGAAAAAAGCAAAACAAAGAGAGGGGGAAAGAGAAGTGGGAAGAACAAGAAAGTTAAACAAATGACAAGTAGCATCCATGTTGAAGCCTATTGGTAAGGGTGGTTCTACTGTCTTTGAAAAATAGTCCAAATTTGGCTCCCACTGAAAATCAGTGAGGTAGGCAATTTGGATTTGCTGGATTTCCTTACCATAATTTTTGGGCTTTCCCCTTTCTTTATAACTGATCAGAAAATCAGTATGAATCAGTGGGGCTGGAGGAGGGCACCTAGACATAGATATTTCTCTGCTCATCTCCCACCAGATAATGCAATAGAATGTCTATCGACACTTGGGGCAAGCTTAGGAGCAGCACACTTGGGGATGATTGCACCCTGGCAATACTGGACTGGCCTCTTTCTTTGTTTCTCTCTCCATCCCTTCTTTACCTATGCAGGCTTGACTCATCCTCTTGAGAATCTTAGAGGATCTACAACACAGGCAACGCAACATTACTGCGACAACAGATAATCTGGCCTTGATCCAACACAGGGCAAGTGTACATGTAGCCCTTTTACGGAAGATATTAATAAACTATTGAAGTAGGTACTCTGTGGCACTATATCCAACCTCATCCTCAACAACTAATTGGTGAGAGTCTACTTTCTTTAAAGGTCTATGAGCACATAGCTCCAGCTGTCGGATCAGCCGAAGAGGCTTATATGTACAACACCCTTTTGCATGTGCACTTTCCCATCAGCACTAGCTATGCTGGCTGGGGATAATAGGAGTTGTGGTCCAACACATGTGGAGGACACCAGATTGGGAAAGGCAGAGGACGACCCACACATGGAAGTTTCTGTGTTCATGTTCTGTGGTCCAGGGCATCACTGTAGAAAAAAGCTGTGGTACAGAAAAGTACTGAGTTTTTATCATGATGCCATACTATTCACGCATTCCTTAACCATTTGATAGACTTCATAGATCATAGAGTTGGAAGGGCCTACAAGCCCATCGAGTCCAACCCCCTGGTCAATGCAGGAAACTAGAGGAGGGTCTCCCATCCAGGTAATAACCAGGCTTGACCCTGCTTAGCTTTCCACGCTCAGACAAGCTGAGCCAGCATAAGCCACAGGCCTGTATTTACTTCTGCTTCTGAAAAAAATAAATTAATTCAATATACATGTTGTTTCTTGTGACTCCATCTAATCTAGTATGTTCTGTATGCCTAGGTCATCTCAAGTTGCCTGATGTAGTTTCATCTCTGAAGCTAGGCAGAAGGTCCCAGGCTGAGTCCCTGGCATTTCTACTGAAAGGCTATTATATAGCACGTTGATGGGAATGATATAATCTGCCCCCTAAACCCTGGAGAACCACCGGCAAAGTAGGCAGTACTAGGCTCAATGGAACAATGATCTGACTCGGTATAAGCTGCTTCACAGGTTCACTCATATGTTCCGATATTGTGATCGGAACATATTTTCACTGCTGACTGCGAGAGTTTCCACAAATCAATACCAAAGGCCCATTTCACCATATGTGTGTGTGTTTTATATGCACACTGCCTTAATTTCCCACCACCTAACAATTCACCCTGGTCTCAACAGTGCAATCCTATTCATGTATATTCCTAGGTAACTGTATACAGGATTGCAGTCTAGGTTTGATGTTACTTATCCATCACAGATTCATAGATTCATAGATCATAGAGTTGGAAGGGGCCTACAAGGCCATCGAGTCCAACCCCCTGCTCAATGCAGGAAACTAGAGTTGGGGTCTCCCATCCAAGTAATAACCAGGCCAGACCCTGCTTAGCTTTCCACACTCAGACAAGCTGAGCCAGTGTAAGTCATTAAGATGTGCATAGCGAAATGCAGAGAGAATGGTTAAAACATGAGTCTCTGCAGTATCAGAACAATAAGGTATGTCCCACATATCTTCCAGAATTTCCAGAGAGGTAGCCATGTTGGTCTGGTTTCATGTTTTAGAGTTGCACATATTTGTTCTTCAGACATTATAACATTTCAAGTCTTTACCCTTTTCTTCCCATTCCCTTTAAGGAATTTAAAGAAGAGAACATGGAAAAGTTATCTTGGAAATGGCCCCTTACACATATGCTTGTCTGTCTAAAAGAAGCATCTAGATCAGCAGATCATGGAGGGTTCTTTCAAATGTCATGAGAAAAGCAAAAACAGGGACCACTGGTATGTTGAGCTTCCCAGTTTTTACCTCATTTGTAACATTGACAAAAGGGCTTGTAATATTTCTGGGTCCAAAGACAGGCTAGAGGAATGAGGAAGAGCTTAAAATGCAACTTTATTTTTAGCAGTCTCTAAAAACCTCTTGTACAACAACCTATAGGCCTTTGGAACTGCCTAGATCATGTGACTTTAGGGCAGGTCCTCAAATTACCAACTCCTTAATATGAAGGAAGTGTCACTAAAGCAGGGTACAGAACCGTTCTCATCTTGAGAGCCAAATTCAATTCCAGGGCTACATTCCAGTGGTGGGAGGAGCTGAAGGGGAAAGGGGCAGGGCTCAAACCCCCAAAATGCAAGCATATTTTAGCTTAAAGCTCTTATTGCCAGTAACTAAGCCTTAGGAGAGGTATTTCAACCTTTTAGAATGGGGGAAAAAGCTGCACAAAAGCAAGGAAATTACAAAACAATCTAGGTTTGGGAGAATGGGGGAGGGGCTTGCTGGAGAACCCCAGAGGTTCAGATTGGAAACCCTAAAGGGCTAGATTTGGCCATCAGGCCTAAGGTTCTGCACCCCTACACTAAAGTATAAACTCTATCATTACAGGGCTCATGTTGTGTCTCCTCCTGTGAGGAGTGTAATGTTTGTGGCAGATCCATTCCTTGATCCAGAACTTCCTGGGTTAATCTCAGGCTATGCTGTCCCAGGACTTGTACTAGTCTGGAAGGAAAAATAACAGTTTGCTTATGTCTCTATGCAAGGAAGGAACCAGAACATTAAACTGAACATCTGTTAAGCTTAGTCTGCATGCAGATTCTGATTTCGAAGAGTCCTCCAAACAGGACAAGGAGAGCAGCAGATGCATCTCTTTATGTGTTGGTATTTATACATTTAGTGATTTTATAAAGTGTTATCCTACTTTTTATGCCAAAAGTTCCCAAGGTGGCTCAGAGAAGTTTTAAAGGATCCCAATAAAAATAATGTACAATACAATAAAAGCACACACCATTCAAGTGTTAACATAACAGCAAAACAGCAGCAACAGCAACGCCAGCAACAAAAGTCCAACTTTGTTACAATGTGCAAACAGGCTCTGGGAGGTAGCAGGAACTCTAAGAATTCATGGCTCATTCTCGGTGTTTGGGAGACTCAGTCCTGAGAGCACCGGTAAAAAGTGAGAGAAAAACAACAGGCAAGCATTAAGATGGGGGGGGGTGGGGGAGTAGACAAAAACGCACAAAGCCAAACACATTTTACAACTATTAAAATGACAAGTATGGGAGATGTCAGCTGATCTTTCCCAGTTATATCTGGAACCAATGCAACAGAAACTTTTCCTAAGTTTTCCCTCCCTAATATAATTTAAAAGTCAAGAAAGCTTCACGGTAAAGTATTGTAAAGACTCAGGACTGGGTCTTTCTTCTTTCCCAAACAAAACAGCAGGGTTCTACAGCTCTGCATGTAGCTTTATGTGATAATAGGATTCTGCAATGCAGTATTGTACTTCCAGTCCACTGAACTGTAAAATCCACTTTAGAGCTTTATGTGACTTCAGCCCAATGAACAAAATAATCCACTCCAGAATTTATATCACTCCAGACCAGTGAACGACATAATCTAGACTTTGATTAGAAATTCTGGATAGATGGCAAGAGTGTTGTGGGTAAATAGTTGTCAACGTGTCTGTCTCTCTATTCAGTCAGAGAAAGGACTTATCTTGTAGACACTAACAAATGAAAGCCTTAGTGTTCAAAAGGGCTTGTTTGCTCATTCCAACAGGGCAATATACCTATCTGCAGCGCATTGATGCTACACTTTCTTGCTTCCTGTTTTTTACCATTGCTAGGACTCAGGGTTTCAGGGCAGTAACTTGGGGGTAGAGGAGAGTCCTGTTGCTTTCATGTCCTCCTCATGGGGTTCTCAACAGTACCTGGTTGGCTACTGTAGGGAACAGTATGCTGAATTAGATAGGCCCAGCAAGGATCTTATACAATCTTAAAAGTATATAGATTTTTTAAAAAAACTTTTTAAGAAAGCAGAAGACAGTTCTTCTGTAATGGAAAAAAAATGGAATTATGTGCAATAAATAGATAATACCTCAAATTTGTTGGGACTTGAAAAAGATACTAGGAGAGGATATATTGTGGAGTAATATCCTTCCTATCTCACGTTAGTGAGATCAACAGAGTAGAGTCCCTTTCCAGCTTAAAAGAAGCTTAGATTTGGCTAGTGTTAGCCAGTTAGCATTTGGTAATCCAGGATGCTTTAAGGCAGACTGGATTTCCCTGGTTTTGCCCCCTTTTCTCTCCCTCAGAACAATAATCAGAGACACAGTCTTGTAAAAGTTAAAAGTAACATTTACTCACTCAGATTATGCAGTTTCATTCAGGCAGGCTTAAAAGCGTCTCTTACAGTTGGTTACAAGTTCATTTGGAAATACTTGGGGTCTGAACTTGTGGAGTTCAGACCAGCAACTCTGGCTACATGCTGCTACAAGGACCACGTGGAGACAACAACCTGGTGGTGCCACGCTCACTAGAGTCTGAACAGAAAGAGGAAGAAGCTGGGAGCAACGCCCACTTCCTGTTCAGGCTGTTAATAATTCACTGAGTACCTTCTAGGAAAACCACCCTAGAAGGTATCAGTGATCTTAACCATTTCACCCAATTACCTGGTGAAACATTAGCCATAGGTTTTGACTGCAATTTTAATTATCCAACAAAATTAATCAGGTACCTTGAATAAATATTTCACAAATATTTTCATAAATTATCCACTACCACCCCCTCCCCAGGTGAACGTGACAATAGTTTGCCGGCCAGATGGGTGATCCATAAATTCAACAAATAAATAAATAGTTCTCTTGGAAAATTCTTTTCTCACATTTTACCAAGCCAGCAGCAAAGATGCAAGGTTGGCTTAGTCTTTCCCTCCCATCCCAACATAACTGTTCTATCCTTTTGCTTCTTGATTCTTCAAACTGATAAGTTGGATTAGTGCCAGAAGGATGGAAGAGCAAACTGGGCACTAGCTTCACTTACCTATGATAAGGTGTTTTCCATCCCATAGCAGACTCTTTAAACTCAACCCAAACAGGGCTGCCAATTCTGCCATACTATGAGGAATCCAAAATGGATGGCCTCCTTGTCCAGTAATTAACAGAATATGACATCTAGTGGTCACTGAAATGTAGTTATTAGACCAGTGTAAGCAGTCTGTGAATGATGTCCAATTAAGTGGCCACCTGTGATGAAATGAGAGTTCTTATTCATGAGGTAAGGTTACCAGTATCTGTATCTCATGAAGCCTTGATGTCAAGGCCAGCCCAAGGCATTCTGCTACCTGAGGTGAAATACAAGATGACACCCCTGAGTACAGAAGTCATCCAAACTGGCAGTTGAACTTTATTCAACCATGGAAACAGAACAACATCCTCCACAACACTTGAGGGCATCAAACTAGCTTAGGGGGTGTAGGCACCGTTCTGTCCTTTAACACCTCACTGCCACTCACACATCAGTCCATCTGGTTCCTGTTAGCTCCCCGCTCAGTTCTAAAGCTGCAATACAGCAGTAATGGTGCAGCAGTAACTGCCCAGAGAGCTTTGTCTATTGGGCAGTATAGAAATGTAATCAATCAATAAATAAAATATGGGGCCAGTGTGTGACATGTGAACAGAACAATGTGTGATACCTGATGGAATATGTGGCTTTGGCTGCCTCTTTTCCTGCTCACTTGGCTTAGGGCCTTTCTCAATGGTGCCCCCTGTGCTGAGTTGGGAGAGAGCCCGGGGAAGCAACAAGCAAGCAATGCCACTGCAAGGGTGCTCACTCAGGAGGGTGGGAACAGCTGGGGGTGTTCAGGGGAATGGCCAGAGGTAGGTCAAGAGGAATGCTTGCTGCTGCCCTAGAACCTGCTGACTGGGGTGGTTGCTTCATTCTGCCTAATGGTAGGGCTGGCTCTGCACAGCGGTCATGATTTTTCTAGTCCTAATGGTGGTGGTGGTGGGGAAGCCTGCTCCATAGGGATGAGATACACTAGTACCTTAGAAAACCAAAAACTATTTTAGTTTATTCATTGATTGATTTATAATACTTCTACCACTTAATATATTAATGGAGCAATCCTATGGTCCCTGGACAGTGTTTGAGGGGCCATAGGATATTTTGGATTCCCAGCTCCAAGGCTGGAGACAGTGCTCTGACCTCGAGCTGTGAATTGGAGCTCCTACCCCCCCTCACATCCAGCATGGAAAAAAGCACGCCGGCTGCCTCTCTGAGGTTGGGAGCACAACTTTGGAGAGGGCTAAAATGGGGTGTTTGGGTGGGTGAGGAGGGGAGGAGACTGGAGAGGCCAGGATACAAGCTATCCCAAGCTCCTCTAAAACACTTTCACTATACAGGCAAAAAAGCCCATCTAGTGAAAAGGCAGGACAGGAGGATGGCGAAGTGAATATCACCTCTGCCGCTCCTCGTCCCTGCATAGGATGCTCGTAAGCCTCCAAGCATCCATGGCACAACCCATAGGATTGTGCCCTAAAATCCCTAAGCAGTTCACATTACAGTACAGCACACCAATATAGAAAAAAAGATAAGACATAATAAATAATTAAAGACAGTAAGAACATTTAAAAATATTGCATCATCTAACAATGAAACAGGGTGGTAACAGAGTCCCACACAGGTCAGGGAAGGCCCGTGAGAATGGGTATGTTTTCAAGATGGGTTTAAAACGCCTCATGCCACAATTTCTGCCTCTTGAATCACATGTGGGAGAGTGTTCCAAAGGGTGGATGCCACCACTCTTCACTGAATCACAAAGCGAACACTAACAGTAACAAGAGGCTAATATCTTTTTATATTTCCAGATTATTATTATTTTTTGTCATTGATCAACATGGCCACCTGCAATTCTCATCTACTTTAAAGTTCACTCTCGTACAACTCCCATCTCGAAGCATAAAAAAATAATAAAATAAGTATGCTTCAATCAAGATCAGCCATGCAAAATTCAGGGGGTAACAATTTCTCATAATATTTCCTGTATCTCCTCAAAATTTTAAAACAGTGTAAAAATGTCTCCCTGAGTTTATTGATCTTTTTTTCAGGGTAATAATAACTTAATAAAGTGGGATATTATTGCAGTGAAATGGATCAATAAACTCAGTGGAGATGCATTTGTTTCACTATATGTTTTTCTGCAGCAGGTATGCAATTCTAAAAAGAATTACAGGGCATAATCTAAAAATGCTGCACTTTTCAACCCCAAGGATCTTAATGGGGAAAAAAGCAGTTTCACAAAAGTATGGTATAGGCCAGAGGCCCCTTTCTCCACTCTCTCAACTGTCCACAGAGCTGCCAATGCTAAGAGAAAAGGTCAATTTGTTAGCAATTCACAATAATATTATGTAGCACTTAGGGAAGAAATGAAGGAAAATTGAAGACCGCACTGAATTCACTTAGGTTAGAGGTCATCTGAAAGACAGCCAGATCCAAACTTTATGTACTCATTTTTTACTAATTCATCAGTCAGATTTGTAGTCCCACCTTCTCCAAAGTCTTGAGCAATGTTTTATCTCCATAATAGCACAGTGATGTAGCTAAGACTTAGACATATTGACCTGCACAAGGCCACCCACTGAGATTCATCCCTGAGTGGAGATTTGAACCTGGGTTTCATACATGTAGGACAAGCCAGACATTATAAGAGAGGCACACAATTCCTAACAATTTGCCCTTATAAGTGATAATGCAGGGCTGGGGGTACATTTGCAGAAGAGAGCTGATGTGGGATGACAGACAAAAGGACTTTTTCACACTATGCATAGCTAAACTATGAAAAACTACAAGATGTGGTGACAGCCCCCAACTTAGTTAGATGACTTTAAAAGGGGATTAGACAAATTCATAGCAGATAAAGCTATCCATGGCTATATAGAACCCCCAATACCAGTGGTTGGGGAACAACAGCAGGAAAGTTCTATCACCTTTATTTCATGCTTATTGATTTCCGAGAGGCATCTGGTTGGACATGGTGGAAACAGGATGCTCACTCAGTAGGGATGTACAAGAATTTAGTTTCTCCTCACAAATAATGAGAACAATCCCATCGCAATCCCAAACGCAATCAAGAATGTTTTTTTCTTGAGAAATGTTCACAAATTCTGTCAGAAATGTGCACTTTAAATGCACATTTAAAAACAAAAAACAAAACCTATTTTCACACTTTAGTCAATGGGGGAAAGTGTGCACTTTTGAAAAATACTGAGGTAATTTCCTGTCCAACTGGTTTGGCCACTTCTTTTACAGACTCTTCCTCAGATCCCAATCTTACAATAATAGAATCACCAAGCTGGAAGTGACCTGGAAGGTCATTCAGTCAGGCTACTCCTTCCTCACTGCCCCCTTCCTCACAAGCTTACAACAATATGCATATAATTTAGCTCCATCTTTTGTGAAAGTCAGGGTGTGGCAATATCTGGCTGGCCAGCCTCTTGACTTCATAACAGAACATTGATAGTCCTGATGCTCCAGCAATATGCTGCCCTCCATCTGCCTTAGCACAGTGGCCACAATCCTTGCTGGGAGGACCCAACTGGTAATGGTATTCAGCTGAAAATCCAGAAATCCTAGATGGATCTTAGCCCTGAGGGCTCCTGCTTGTTTCTGGATCCCAGGAGCTCAGGGCTGAAGCAAACTTGGAGTCTTGTAGTTGAGTCAACCACTTTTCACTAAGGCAATCAGTACTCCATCCTCCTGAGTTATATAAACCACCACAAAGACAAGGTTACCACTCTAACTAGTTTACATTTCAAGAGGAGAAGGAAGAGGAGGAACACCCTAAAGATTTGGGCTGTAATCCTTCTGGGTAGACATATATGAGATTTTACTATTAAACTGGTTAGGAGCACATTTCAATATTAAAGGTTTTTGATACCTGCAACATCTCAAGACAAATTTGGAGGTTTATTCTTGGACAAGACATCCAAACTAACCAGGGATATCCCCGTTAACCCCAGTGGTAGCAATGGAGGACTTTCCAGAAAATGCACAGCATTTGGAAGGTTTATTTAGGGGAAAAAAGGTTATTAAATTATTGGATTGGATGGAAAAAAATTGAGTCTAGACAACAAATAAGTGAAATGTTTGGGTCAGGTAGAATTTCATGGTTAACTTTAATGCAATTAGATCAGTGGACTAAGAAATGGAAGAAGAGAAAGAGTATGAGAGGGAACTCACTGGATTTTAAAAGAAAGTGCTGTCTAGATAACTTATAAAGAGGAATGTTTCTTCCAGGGGGTTAACAAAGGAGATATATAAAATGTTCCAAAACATTGAAGTGCAAAAAGACAATCTTAAGATGATATGGGAAATGGAATTTGAGGAGAAGATATCGAACGCAGGGTGGAAAAATATTTGGGGCAGACGTATATTAAGAAATATGTCAGTAAGGATAAAAGAATTTTTAAAAAAAACTATTTGGAGATGGTATCTGACTCCAGTAAGATTAAATAAAATAGATAGTAATTGTGCTCCATTGTGTTGGAGAGGATGTCAGGAACTTGGTACTTATGCTCATATGTGGTGGAGTTGTAAAAGCGTTTTGGATTTTTGGAATAACATTTTTGTAGAAATTTCAGAAATTATTGGCATTAATTTGGAGGTCTGTCCAAAATTAGCATTGTTATCAATAACGGAGAAACTTCTGTGTTCTCAGGAGATAAAGGAATTAATTGTAAGTTTGTTAACGGCGGGGAGATTATTGATAGCAAGGAAATGGAAAGTTCAACATCAGTATTTAATTATAGATTGGTATAAAGAGGTGTGGGATATTGCTTTAAATGATAAATTAACATGTAGTATTAAATGTAAAAAGGGACAATTAAAGAAAAATAATTTTAAGGATATATGGGGACCATTTTTAGATTATGTTTTAGTAAAGGGAAAAGGGAGTAAGCCATGTCAAGATATTATAGATCTTTGGAATATAGATTAATAATGGATTATGTGGATAGAATTATTTATTTTGGCCCCATGGTGACGGGTGCACTTTGTAGTTATATGGATTTGTGGGTTTATTTTCTTTTTGTATGTGTGTTCATTTAAAAAAATAAAAAATATTAAATAAAAACAAACAAACATCCAAACTATTTTGGGGGAAGCATTTCAATAAGGGTATTTCTGGAATGTTGGAGCAGGGTTGCACACATCCCTAAATTAAATACATATATACTAAGGTAAAGAATCAAATTGGGAATTAGTTGAGATTGTTTGGAAACAGTCCATCCATATTCAATAATTATTCAGTTTCTTACAGGTGTTTAGACCTACCTTTATTTTTGCCATCTGTTATGGGGAACTTGCTTTCTTTATTTGATTTGTCACCTACATTTAATCTTTATCACTATATCACAGAGGGACTCATCATGCACCCATTAATAAGATAGCCATGACCTGAAGTGTTAGTAAGAAATCTATATGAGGCTATTGATGTACCACAATGGAAAATGGTTTGGGGGGAGGGCATATTACTTTATTCTAGTAATTAGCAAGTATCTCATCACTGTATTCCAAATGGGGTGCAATTCTCATCACTTTCACCGAACTAAAACTCCCAGGATTCCTTTATGTTTTTTGTGCTTTTGTGACTACAGGCTCCAAAAAAGGAAAAGAAAAAAAGGATGAGGCATGAAGCTAATTCCATATGCCCATATTTTGAGGCTGCAATTCTGTAGTCACTCACTTGGCAGCAAGCCTCACTGAACTCAGTGGGATTTACTTTTCAGTAGACATTATAGGATTTCACTGTTAATGTATGATGCCCTCCTGCCCTGCACTCATGTCCCCATGCCCAGAATCTCCTCCATGTAATTTGACTGTTATTTTAGAAAATCAATCCCTTATTGACACAACCCATAGAAATGGGAACAAGACCAACATCAAGAAGGCCCGCGAGAGAGCCAGGTAGAAATGGGGAGAATATATAATTTACCACATGGACTTGAGCGCCCATATCCAGGGGAGGCTGGTGACTCCTATGTCAGTGGAGCACCTTATCCATTGCAGCTTTTATTCTGAGCTTTATAGGAGCTATCCATGAGGGTGAACCTATTTTGGGGATGGAGTACAGCACCATGGATAAATCTTATAAAGCTCAGAATAAAATCTGTAATGGATGAGGAACCCCACTGGCATAGGAGGCACCAGCAACCCCTGCCCAAATCCTCAGTGTCCATGGGCTATAAAAGTGGCCCATTATTATTATTATTATTATTATTATTATTATTATTATTATTGGTGGAAAGGTGGGGTAGAAATAGAATAAATAAATAAATGAAGGGGAATTATTGACACACAGGCATTTATAACTGGAAAATGGAATATCCTTAATACTTATCAAACATATGATATTAAAGAAGAGAACACAGGCAATGAATTTTCTCCTGGAATGTAGAAATCAACTGCTTCATATTCAATTAACACGCAGAGGTGGCTGTGGGGCCACACAGGCCCCCCACTGATGGAATGGAGTGCTGCTGCCTCCCCACTCCTGTGATGAATGCCGAACAGATCATTAGAGATGGTAACATATGTCTCGGGTTAATACACCTTTCAGTTAATTCAGAATGTAATGAGATGTTTAGATTTAGGATAAAGCATAATGCTTGCCAGAAAAATCAGACTGACACCCAATTTATTGGTGCTGCTAAATTTATCCAAACTGCGAGACCATAAATTAAATATTTTTATGGCTGGTTGAAGAAAATGACTGTGTACAGCAACTGCATCAGAGTGGAGGAGGGGACTGCCCCCCTGTTAATTGGAATGGAATTTTTTGGAATAGGTGAAATGAATAATGATCTGCTTCATTTAAATGACTTGTTAATATTTACTCTGCAAATCCCCAAGGGGAAGTTGGCGATGCTAAAATAGCCTTTAATTTGCATTCTGTCGAGCATTACATTATTTCCAACTAGGAGTAGTGCTCTCTCCTTTCTTCTTATCACACATGTATACTGCATTTTCCCCAGATCGGCTATGAAAGTCTGAGTTCTGTGAAACATTTCTCATATTCATGAGGAACTAACTGGGTTGATAACTGAGATGCTACTAAGGTGATATGAGAGGGAGGGAAATGCAATCACGTTTACTCTTATTCCATGGGATAACATGATAGCCAAAATGCCCTTGGGGTTCTGGCATGTAGAGCAATATTTGTAGAAATAATAACCATGGGGATCTCCATACCTAGAGAAAATAAACCAAAAGCTGATCTCTGGCTTGTTCACAACTCAGCACCACTGAAATCCAGCTAAATACATTCTTGTTCTCCCAGTGTGTTTATAGGTTCTGCAACTGGTTTCCACATTGTCTCACACTTTGGAAGTGTGTTCCTCCTAGGGATGTGCGCAGAGCTCAAATGGGGGGTGGAAGCTTGGCGAACTCATCTGGCTCGACACCCCCCCCCCCGAAGCTCTGCTCGACTTACCTTTCCCCAGCTCAACTCGCGATCTTGTGAGCTGAGCCGGGGAAATGCGACTTCTGGGTTCCCCGGCTCTACGTCATTTATGTAGAAAACAGTGTATGATACACCGTTTATGTAAAGTATAGCGTAGTATATAGTAAAAACAGCATTTACACAAATTGCGGCTGTTTTTACCTATACTACACTATACTTTATGTAAACGGCATAGAGCTGGGGAACCCGGCAGTCTGGAGAGAGCATACTCTGGCTTTGTGGTTTGTAGGAATCTTCTAAATTTACTAGGACCTTTGCAGTGCACACATACTCCTTTCAGACCTTCTCTGCACATACAGTTCACTCTTTGTAACTCTGCACATAGAGTCAAAGTTCTGGAAAGGGGCACTTACATGTCTACAGCAGTACATGCATAGGTACTCATGCAGGTTTCCTGATCATGCACAGCACCTACAGGTGTACAGCTGTACACACGTAGGGATGGGTGAGAATTCAATTTCACCCTGGAGGAAACCCAGTTGCCTTCAATGCATGCACAGTTGTTCATCACTGTCTTCTATAGATATTTCACACCACTCTAGGACAGGAGGCAGTTTTCAGGGCCAACCCTACCATTAGGCAGAGTGAGGTGATTGCCTCAGACAGCAGATGCTAGGAGGTGGCAGGAACCAAGGTGTTGGAGGAGAGAGCTGTGGGCCATGCAGTCTTCCTGTGCTGCCTAAGCTAGCTTTCTCCTTTCAGGTTGGTATATGAGCAGGAACCACTGGCTCATCACACAGTATGTTTTGGCTTTAGGGGTGACCTTCTCTGGCTTCAATCTTGCTATATGGTGGGTGGGCATATTGGATTAGAGCAGGGGTGGGTAACTTGGGGCCCTCCAGATGTTGTTGGTCTGCAATTCCCATCATCCTTCACCAGTTATAGTCCAACAACATCTGGAGAGCCACAAATTGCCCACCCCTGGATTACAGGGTTTGTTTAATCCCCTACATTTATGTATTTCACTGCTCCGTGGGATAGGGAGCTATATGTGGCAGCACATTTTTGCCCTTATCTTAGCGTGATGGTGAGAACTCAGCCTGATTTAGTGGTTCGGGGATGTCTCCTTGAATGAATTGAAATTATTGCCATCTTAATCCCATATCCTGTTTTCTCTCTCAGTTTGCATTAATTAAAGATCTGTTAAGTTTGTTTTGAAAGGTGCTGCTTCAAATTAATTGTTGATTGTATTTTTTTTAATTATCTGGAAGTTATTAGATTTAATTTTATATGCTCTTTCCAGTTTGTTAAGATATATTAGTTTAGGCTGCGTATAATACTCTACAAGGTGCTTCCAGTGTTTTATTGGGCCTTTTTATTAGTTTTGTCTGCTGGTATTATGTGTTGGGGGCAGATAGATGGGGGGGGCAAGGTACCACTATTGGGCAAGCCTTGGGCAGGGGGGAGTATGGTGTTTGGGAAAGGATGACCACCACCACCCATTAGCTCTCTTAACACCCAGTTAAGGCGTTAAGATATTTGTGTGCTTTCCCGTCTTCTAGTTCTCCCTCCAGCTCTGGCAATGCTGATGCACATACCAGCAACCCATTGGTCTTCATGTGGTGTTCCTGAACACCAGGTTGGTGAATCAAAAAACATAAATCATCCAAGATGTAATCCCTGGATGAAAAAAAAAACCTGGCCAGGCCTATATTACTGAGACTTGGCTGGGAGAGAGCAGTGTTTAACCTGTCTCAAGTCTGCCACCAGATCATAACGTAAGAAGAGGCATGCTGAATCAGACCAAAGGCATATCTTGTCCAGCATTATGTTCACACAGTGGCCAGCCACTGCAAGTCCAGAAGTAGGACATGAGTGCAACAGCATGCATACATACACAGTCATGTTCCCCAGCAACTGGTATACAGAGGCTTCCAATACTAATATATAGTAATATATAGCCATCATGACTAGTAGCCATTGATAGCCTTATCCTCCATGAATTTGTCTAATCCCCTTTAGGGTCGTTCAAGTTGATGGCCATCACTACATCTTGTGGTAGCATAGTTTAACTATGCACTGTGTGAAGAAGACAAGAAGTACTTCCTTTTAACTGTCCTGAATTCCCCACCAATCAGCTTCAAGGAGTGACCCTGGGTTCTAGTTTTATGAGAGAGGGAAAAAAACATCTCCCTATCCACATTCTCCACCCTAAATTGTTTGGTGTCATCAGCAAACTTTGCTGCCTAATGGCTCACTCCTAAGTCTAGATCATTTATGAACATGTTACAAATCACTGGTCCCAAACACTATAGATCCCTGTGGGACTGTTTGTATCCCTCCATTGCAAGAATTGGCCATTTATTCCTACTCTCTTCCTTCTGTTCTTTAAGCAGTTACTGATCCATAAAAGGACCTCACCTCTTATCCCATGACTGCTAAATTTGAAGGGTCTTTGATAAAGAACTTGGTCAAAGGTTTTGGAAGTCCAAGTAAACAATGTCTACTGGAGATCACCCCTATCCACATGTTTATTGACACTCTCAAAGAACTCTAGGCAGTTAGTGAGGCAGAACATACCTTTTCAGAATCCATGTTGATTCTTTTTCATCAGGACTCCCCTTTCTATATGCTTGCTAATTTTATCTTTAATAATACTTTTCACCAATTTACCTGGAACAGGCGTTAAGCAAACCAGCCTGTAATTACCAGATTCCCCCCTAGATCCCTTTTAAAGAAATGGTGTTACATTTGCCACTCTTCAGTTCTCTACGTAGGGATGTTACACATTTTTGTTAGAAGATCAGAAATTTAACATTTGAGTTCTTTAAGAACAATAGGGTTGATGCCATCTGAACCACACAGTTTGTTAGCTTTCCATTTGTCCATAAGGTCAAGAAATTCATCTCTTGCCTTGCCAAGACTATTTGCCTCAGTCCCTTAGACTCCCTTACTCAAAAATATCAATAATTTAGGCATGGGATTCTGCCCTACCTCTTCTGCTCATTCCGCTTCTCATTCAGCTTCTCCACAATTTCTTCTATCCTCCTTTAGTGCATTGTCCTCCAACAGTCCAACTGCCTCACTAGCCACTTTCCTACCTCTGATGTATATTAAAAAAAGAAAGAAAAATGTTTGCTGTGATGTTTTTAGCAATGTGCTCCTCCTCATAATACTGTTTTGCATCCCTTATTGTCTGTTTGCACTTCTTTTGAGCTAGTTTCTGTTCCTTTTATTTTCCTCATTTGGACAAGTTGTCAAGTTTCTGAAGCTTTTTTCTAATAGCTTCCTTGACACTGCTTGTAAACCATGCTGGTGATGTCTTGGACTTGGTGCTTTCCTGACCTTCAGTACACCTTCTAGCTGTGCTTCTAACATAGAACAGCCTTCCAAAAAAGCTTTGTCTGACCCACTCCCTTTTGCCCACCTTTAAGTGGCTCTTTAAGACTGTTTCATTCCAGGAACATTTTCTTAGTTAGGGCCCCTGACTATGCATGTTTGCAGTCTGCTATTGCTGCTGATATGGTGTTTATGATGCTGTTTTTTCTGCATGTTTATTTATTTTGTTTTATTATTGGGATTATTTTTAATCTTTGTGTGATTTACATTTTTTATTTCTAAGCCATCTTGAATTTGATTTCATCATAGAATTGTCAAAATAACACATGCACGCACACGCACGCACGCACACACACACACACACACACACACACACACATGCCCGCGCACACACACACAGAGAATCTTCTTAAAGAAGGCTGCCAGAAAAGGAATCTGCCATTACGTTTGATTTCTGCTCTGATATGGTGCTGTTATGATGCATACCAAAATATGTATTTCACAGATCACACAGGCATGTTCCCATTCTGCCTAAAGATCCTGGACAGGCTGAGGTGCTAAGCAATAAATCAATAGCTAGAGCCTAAAGAGGATGGAACAAAGATTTGTGTCCTGGGACTCCACTGTTAATCATCTGCTTTATATGGCACATCAGCCCTGATATTCTGACACTGCTCATTTGTCAATTGTTATAGGGTTGTGGTTGTTTTTTTATTGTTTCTTAACTTCCTTCATATGTTGGTTATTCACTATGCAAAACTGCAAAGCAACAACCCTTAGTTTTGCCAAAAACAAACAAACAAAAAAACCACTCACATTTGCATCCTCTTCAAAGCACATACATGCATATAAATTCAGCAAACTGCAACTTTCCAGCCGAATACCATGGTTTACACATATCATTTCCATTTTTTTTGGCACTGCCCATTATCTAAGTGGGCCTGTGCACATTCAATGTTAATACAAAAACTGGATAAGTGGAGTTTGGAGCTGTGGGAACGAAAAAGTCATGGTGGTTTGATGAGGTAGATATTTGTATATTCACAGTTTAGATTACATGTGTTATACAGTGCTGTGTGTGTGTGTGTGTGTGTGTGTGTGTGTTGAATTTTTATCAGATCAGATTCAACCTGCAAATTTCATCCAGTTCTGTCAAGAAGTAAAGAAGTTAAAGGCAGCTCTCTTTTTAAAAACAACCTCAAAATATAAAGGCATGTAGCACAAAAAAACCCTTCACCTATTTTTCTGAAATTTGGCAAGTGTAATTCCCTCCTAAGGGGCTACCGTGTCTGAAAAGTTCATCCAATTTAGACAGAGAAAAAATGGTAATAGCCAGGGTTTTACTTATTATTATTAGTTCTGATGACACTCAATAGGAGGCATGAACCCTCAGATTTCCAAGTCTCGAGTTTGGTACCCAAGACAAAGCAGGCAGCCTCCAAATCAGTCTAGGCCCAATTGTGGTGTTTTCTGAAGGGCTGAATGGAGGTCAAAGTTGAATCCCCCAATCCTCTGATGCCGTGCCCCCAATCTTCCTCCTCTTTGCCTCTCCCTATGGCAGAGCCTTCGCAGAAGATAAGAGCTGAAGAAGTTTCCTCAGAATGCTGCAAATATATCTGAGGTCAGATCTCACCCTCCAATAATGGACCTCTCTCTCTGCCCTCAGAGGGGAAGATCCAAACAATTATATGGCTGAATTTTGTGGTCAGTGCACACCTCTTTTAAAAACAACCTATATTTTCTTTTTCAATGCTTCATTTTTCTTGCACTTTTCTGAGCTACCAGTATGAAACAAAAACCTGTTCATTGAACTTTTCCAAGACAGAACAACTTCCAGCTCTTTAACAGAAGCTCTAATACTGCGCAACAGCCCTCTCCAGCTTCTGCCACTTTGGATATTTCAGACCAAGAACAGGGAGGATTTTGCCCGGTCAAAATGGTCTGAGGTGAGTCTGCCTCCCAGGAAGCCCAAGAAAAACATCACTCGGCAGCTCATCTTGGGCTGGGACACATCAGCATTGGCTGAAGCAAGATGTAGAACTGCAGGGTGGAGGTGGCAACACCTCCTTCTTGCCACCACCGAATGCCATGGTGGATAATGGGAGAGTCAGGCAGCAGTGCAAGCGAAGGAGGAGAAAGGAGAGATTGAGAAGGAGAGGGCCTGTAGCAGGAAAGCAGGCTATCTTGCCCCTCTGGGAATAGGGTGGCATAAGGTTAAAGGTGGTTGGGGGCCCTGAGTCATGGCACCTTACTCTATGGGGCTAAGGAAGCTAGGTGTGATGTGGCTTTAAAGGTCAGGCTCAGCCCAGGTTAAAAAACAAAAAATGCTGCTATCACCAGAGCAGTAACTAGGAAGTACTTAGCTGCTTGTTATTGGACAAGCAGGGAGAAACATGACATACTCACCTGTGCCCCATGTTGTCATTTCTGAAGGGCGAACATTACAGCCGGCCCACCTACCATGGTCACAATCTATCAAAAACTATTATTACACAGGGGAGCTAAATGTACATGCTCAAAGGCAGACTACCTCTCAATGGATGCTGGAAATAAGAAAGGGTGGCTGATCACTAGCTTCATGATCTTCCCTGGGGCTTTTATCCTTCTGCTCCTGATAGAAACAATTTCCTTCCTGGCAGAGATGGATTGAAATGGCCATTTCCCCATGGGGGATGCTGGTAGATGTAGTCTGAGTTGGGGCTGGTGCCACAGTTCTGGGTGCCCTTGGCCATGGTGCTGTCCAAAGCCCCCCCAGCTCCCTCTTGCTTTCACTGCCACCACTGCCTACCCCCTCCCGCTGCTGCTGCCCACCCTCCCCACTCCACTTGCCTCCTCTGCCCACCTCCACTTCTCCCCTCCCCTCCCCCTCCCCCTTCACTCCCCCCTCTGCTTGACCCTCCCACTCACCCCCACCACTGCCATCCACCCCCTCCTCTCACTGCCTGGATCTGATGGGGTCCTTCTTCAGAGCCAGGCATGATAGACACTGGAGAGGTCGGTGTCCCAGGTGATTGCTCTAAACAGAGGATGGGCAACATAGGCAATCTTCTAGTGTCCCAGTCTCCACAATGCCTGGCTCTGAGGAAGGACCCCATCAGAACCAGTCATTTGGGTCTGGCCAGCTTTCTGAAGAGCTCTGTCTGCCACTTTCTCCTGCTGACACAGCTCTACAGGGGACAGGTGCTGGTGGTTGTGATGAATGGAGGGTCTTAGCGGTGGGCAGGGATGGGCCCTCTGAGCCTGTGGGGCCCCGGCAGCTGCCTGGCCTTGCTGACACCTGATGCTGGGCCTGGTCTGAGTCCTTCACATGGAAAATGGATGCTCCAAGTTTTTCCGCCACCACAGCTGCTGCTGCTACCTCCCTTTCTCCTGCCATGCGCAAAGTTTGTGGGCCCTGCGGTTAGCTGGAGAAGGGGGCAGCAGCAGGTTCTCAAGCACTGGACTGTGAACCAAATTAGATTGGCAATGGCATATAAAGGGCTGGGCCTACAATGTAGTGGAGTAAGATAGCTGACTGAGGTGTCACTTTTGTGTGTCAACAGCAATAAACAGTATTTGCCTTATTAGCATACTTTTACCACAGCTAGAATGTTACTGGGACTTTCTGTCTCTGGCTCCAAAATTTCTTAGGATGACTCTGGCTATATTCCAAACTAACAAACTACCTGTATCTTAAGATCTTCAGAGGGGGCTCTTCTCTGGGTTCCTTTGACTGGGGAAGCTTATTGTGTAGGAACTAGACAGAGGGCCTTCTCTGTAGTGACAACCTGTCTCTGGAATGCCCTTCCTATTGAAACCTGACTGGCGCCAACACTGCTATCATTTCAGCACCAGATTAAAACTTACTTATTTGCCCAGACATTTTGAAGTATTGAGCTCTTTCATTTCCGCTGCTATTTTTATGCCTTCTATTTGTTTTTGTTGTGATGTTTTATGATTGCACTGTATTATATTATTCTGGTAGGGTTTTTATGGCCCTTGTATACCGTTCTGATATCCTAGGATGAAGGTGGGTTAAGCTATGGTAAATAAATAAATAAATAAATAAATAAATAAATAAAAAATGCTCTTCAGAATAGGTTAAACTACATTATCCTAAATAAAATCCTATAAGGATAGGGTGACCCAAAGTCATTCATTCTCCATAAAGAGGAGGAATAGCTTCTCCTCTGCATCCTCTGTGAATGCATTTGTCATCATCCTTCCTGCCGCCATAGTCAGTTCCATCTCCTGAGAGATAAAGTAGAGGAGGAGAGGTGCAATTGCCAAAAAAGTGGATATGCATCACCAAAGAAGAGGAAAAAGAAGACACCTATTTGCATAAAATGTGTATATGCTATATTTATAGATGCCTATTTAGAAATTGTTATTATACTTTAAAGAGAAATACAGTACATCTCATCATAGTGTGGAAGTAGCTGGCCTTTGTACCTTGCTTAGTCTGCTATCCAGGTGTTGCAGATGGGCAACATCAAGGCCCAGCTCTTCCTTCTGGTGGTTCTTTTTCTTTATACCAGACATGGACTGGACAGCCCTTCAAACAGAGGATGCCTTCAAAATAGAGGGCTGTTCTCTGTAAAGAGGACACATGGTCACCCTATGTCAGTAGCACTGTGCAGAAGTTCCCCCTCCACATGTCCACACCAAATGTATGAGAAAACGGGACTGTGTCTGCTGGCCACCCAATCAGCCATGTGATCTGTGTTTGTGTAAATGGGAGTCCTACCTTCACACAACAGTATGGCTGTATGGTTCCTCCACACAATGCAGAACGCTTGTTGATCACAATGCAGAACGCTTGTTGAAAGGGACCTCTAGGGCCCCTTTCACACAAATGCTAAATGTGTGGCCGTGGGGAGTGGGGCATGGTCAGAAGGCAGGGTCCTGCTTCCTACTCTTTGATATATGTGGGGGGGGGCACACTTATGCACAAACTTAGGGTTTCCATGGATTGAACATGGAATCTCTCATAGCCTGCAGTTAGGATCTATCCTACTAAGTGGACTATATGTGCTCAGACATCAGTGTCCTGTTCAGGCACAAAACAGAATAGCGGTATGCAACATCAGTCACAGTGATTGGAAGGCAGGAATGTGACTCCTGAATTGGCTAATATAAATACCAGGAGCCTGGCTTTTCTCTTTTTCCTAGTTGACAGTGTGCTACCTTCTGCTTGCTGCTCTTAAAGCTCCAGCATAAACCCCTGACCCCAGGGACCCTGAACTGGAGAACACACCAGCAGGCCTCTGTTTGGATGAGGTACTCCCTGGCCTGGCCCTGACGGACTGTAATGTACGACAATATGGATTGTTCCCTAAAGCTGAGGCTTGAAGGAGCCCTATTGCTCATAGGCACTCCTGTCATTCTGGAGCTTGTTCAGCAATCTACTATTGTAACTGAACAGCAGTTGTAATTTCACCCAAAGTCATTCATTCTCCATAAAGAGGAGGAATAGCATCTCCTCTGTGAATGCATTTGTCATCATCCTTCCTGCCGCCATAGTCAGTTCCATCTCCTGAGAGATAAAGTAGAGGAGGAGAGGTGCAATCTGTAAGGTTTCTAGCTTCATATTTCAAAGCAAAGAAGAAGTCACCTATGCCTAGATGAGACAGGACTCTTTCCCTGGAACATAGTGAGCACTTACTGTTGGATCTTGCCATGATGAAAAACAAGAAACCTTGTTTCACCCAAAAGAATTGTGTGTAAATGGCATAATACACACACACACACACACATGCACACACACACACGGGGGGGGGGGGAGGCTGGTGACTTCTATTTCGGTGGGGCTCCTTTTCCATTGCAGGTTTTGCAGGTTTTCTTTGGAGCTCCATGGGAGCTATCCATGGTGATGAACTCCGTCCCCAAAATAGGTTCACCACCATGGAGCACCATGGATAGCTAGTTTAAGCCCGGCAATATTTCCAGTTGTAAATCCGTGTTGCACCCTGGCTTAACCACTCTCCGTAAATAACATCTTATTACCTTGCTATATTTCTTGGTCTTGTCTTTCTGTTCCGGCTCCCTTGTCATTAATCTAAGAACCTATTAGTTTATTTTGGCCCTCATGGCTCCCAATGCTGGGAGGGTTTCATTGCATTGCTGCAGTTGTCGGGTTCTTTCAGCCCAGCTTGTCTGGGACCTGATAACCGCCCTCAACCTTCAATGTAATTATTGCATTTTTGGTTCCCGTGACTTACTTAAATTATGGGTCGCGGGCAGCCCCATTTGATCTCGGTTGGGAGTAATTAGATGGTTGTTACTTCAGGTATTGGCCCTTGGCTATGTGCCTCCTCCATAGGGCTGATGGTTACCTGCCCTTGGGTTACTTAATGATTCCCATAGGGCAACTTATTTCCTAGTACAGTTGGTTCCACCGTGCCATTTTACAGTGTCAACAGCCGAAGGGTGCCAGATGTAAGGGTGGCAGCCTCGTATTCCCATCCATGTGGGAAGGGCCCCACTCCATTTCCACCTGCCAGTAGTAATGCTCCCATGATGGGTAGGCTGGCATTCCTGAGACGTGGATGGTAATTTCATGTCTTTACGACAGCATTTGGGGTCTGCTGCCATAAGCACCCTTTCCTCTCCTGGCCTCCTTTCAGCTCGTGGCTGTTCCTTTGCCTTTAATTCTTCTTTAAGGAGGTAGGAATTTTGCAAGGGCTTCGACTGTTCTGTCAGTGGGCAACTTACTTACATAGCTGCTCTTGACGAAGTACAATCTGACCTATGTTCTGCCCGCGTAATTGTGGCTGGTCTAGATTAACATATTGTCTCGGTGGCCATTTTCGCAGGCCCAGCTTTTGCTTCATCCACACTGTTGTAAAGGTGTGGTGTACTTTGGAACTCCCGTCGGACAGTAGTGAAGTCCAGGCCACGTACTTAGAGCTTTTATAGTGTACGAAAATTGCTTTATTGGTGCTGCTGCTGGTTTTGAGGGGCATGCCCCCGATGATAAAGGTTGGGTTAGGTTCGGTTTAATTCTAATGTATTTTATGCTGTTTTTAACATAAAAAACAAAGTGCCGCTTACGCAAATCGCAGCCGTTTAAGGAAGTTTTCTCTTTTTTTACATAAATAACGTAGCGCCAGATACCCGGAAGTCTGGCAAGCACCTCGGCAAGTGCCTCCGCTGCCGCTCATGGGGTGCTCGGGGCGGATTGTGTGATGGGGGTGCTCGCCAAGCGCCGGGGTAAGTGCACAACCCTACAAGTTGGAGGGATAGGTTTTGCGATTCCTCATCCCACATTAGGGAGGCTTCGAATGTCCCGCAGTTATGGCCCATTCCTGTTGATTATTGATGCATTCTGTGTCCTTTCCCAGGAGCGTGGAAGGTCTTCCCGGACCATCAGAGGTAAGCTGATTGATTTGGCCCACTTTTTCTCTGACGCCCAGGGTCTTGCAGTTCACCGGTGCTTTGGGGATCAGGAAGATGCTCCTGGGATGGACTCAGGAGTGCCCCCAAGCTGGGGTCCCAATGTCACTGGAAATATGTCAGGTTTCAGAGCCCAATGGCCTTTTGTATGCCATCTTCATTACAAGGCCGCCCTATTTCATGCAGCAGCCTTAACGGCATTCTGTGGAGCCTTCCGTATTTCAGAATTGGTGGCTGTATCAAAACCGATGGCTCAGGTAGGGCCCTGTGATTCTCTGAACAGTTTCATAGCTTCTGGCATTTAGCTCCAGTGGTGTAGGTCCAAGTCTGACCAGGGGGCCTGGGGAGCAACCATACCCCTTAACTCACCTTTCAAGGAGAATTGTGCCCTGTCATGGCCTGCGTGCCTTCTCATTGTTCAAGGACCCAGTGCAGGTCTATTACTTTGCCATGAGGATGGCTTCCCCCTGATGGAATTCCAAATTTGGGCTGTTGCCAAGTCTGCTGTGAAGGCACTTGGACTAGTCAGTATGTGTTTTGGAACCCATTCCTTTAGGATTGGTGCTGCTTCTACCGCTGCTGCTCTGGGATTTCCCGCAGCATAGGTACAGGCAGAGGATCAATGGTGCTCGCAGGCGCATCACTCTTATGTGTGCAAGCTGCCATGATTGGTGCTAATGATGTTGTCTTTTCTTTCCAGATCACTGGTGTGGACGGAGGCTGGTTCGTGTCCTTGTGTGGGCGCAGTATGGTGTTTTGGGCAGCGCAATGAGGTGTTAAGTTGGGCCAAGGATCTCAACTCAGGATCGGTCAACTGGCTGACATCCAGTGGTGGTTGGGTCAGTGTGGAGTGCAGTGGCAGAGCCTCCTACCCACATTATTTCATTCTGGTCTGGTGCACCAGCCCCGGCAAGTGCTTGTGTTGCATCAGGGGGAGCAGGGATGATTTAGGCTTGCTGAAAGGCAAGGCCTTGATATTGCAAGCGTCTGGTGGACCATGCTGTGATACATCTGTGTTGGCTGGGAGTCCAGTTCGTCTGGTCTCATAATTGATTTAGGCTTGCTCCAGGGCAAGGCCTTGATATTGCAAGCGTCTGGCAGACCTTGCTGTGATATGGCTGTGTTGGCCAGGACTCGGGATCCCAGCTTGTCTGGTCTCATATTTTGCTGCGCTTCTTTTGGTGGGGTGGTGCTGACCCCAAGGCCTTGAACGAGCGGGCAGGAAAGTGAACAGAAAATGTGCATGAGCCTCGGAGGGATAGGTTTTGCGATTCCTCCTCCCGTGATATCCTTGGCCTGGAGGGAGCTGTCCTGGCCGGGCGGTATACAATTGTCTGACACTGGAATGATTTTTTCCTCATCAATCTGTGATGGGCCCTGCTGGAATTTATTCCTGGCAGGTGGGGGAGAGGAGATTAAGCAGAGGCTTGTCTCTCTCTGTGGCAGGTGAGTGCGGGAATAGGCAGTGGGTTAGGGTTTGGTGTTCATCTGATGGCATCTTTTAGGTGACTGGTGTGACCCGATGCTCCCTCTGGCTGAGTTTTGTGGCACAGTTGAAGGAGATAAGGCTCATCTTTGAGGCCAATTCACCTCACCCAAATCGGAGTTGTGTGGCCCTGAGATGGGGTGACTGTGGGAAGGCCTCCCAGCACGCTTGCAGTGTAAAACTGGGGGGATGATGAGTTACAGTGCCACCCCCTCGGAGTTGGATGTTTCACCCATAAACAGCCTACTGGTCAATGGCCGGTTTAGTTAGCATCCACACTTCTTCCCTTTGCAGATCTTTGATTATTTAATAAATGTGGCTAGGCATGCATTCAAACCTGCCGGGGGGGCGCCTCACCCCCGCCTTGACTCTCCGCGGGGGTGGCCCCCCCACCTCGATTTTCTGAGTGGCGCAGAGCAGTTCTCTGTGCCGCTCGACCCACCCATCGCGTCATGGAAGTGATGCGACAGGACCCTGCGCAGGCACAGTATGCGCCACGGGGGTCCAGCACACCTGCGCAGGGTCCCGTCACGTCATTTCCGGTGCCGGAAGTGATGTGACGGGACAGGAGCTTGCAGCGGAGAGGCGAGCCACCCAGAAGAGAAGGTAAGGCCTCGCCGGGCGTGAGCGTTTTGCCCAGGCGAGGCTCGAGTGCACACCGCTAAATGTGGCCCTAATTTTACACCATATTTTGTGTCTCTACTCTTTATTTCCCCCTTTACATGCACAAATATAAACGTTCTTCATTAATAGTAAGATCGGTCGGAGGGAGGAAGCAAGTTAGTTTAAAGTCAAAGTTCAACAAGTTTTTTAAAGGATGAAATCATTGATTTGATTATCCAAAAGGGTGCTTTCAACACTGATTTTCAAAGTTTAGAAAATCCCTTTCAGCTATATTTTAAAGGAGATATTGTGTGTGCCTGAGTAAAGATCTCATCTGCCTGGTGGAGACTTTGAATGGCATAGGTGAAAATAAATAATAGCTTAGCATATTGTGAAACATGAACTCTTTGCCTCACACAGGTAGTTCCTGAAAAATTTAAGAGATGTTTCGCATGTTTCTTCCATGTCTTTGAGCTTTGGATCTCATATTGGAAGAGAACAGGAAAGTTATTACAGCATGAACTGTTTCACTTGAACCCTCAGGATGCTTCAGGTTCCTGTCTAACACAGTGAATGCAGTTAGTGATGGATTCCTGCAATATATCAAGACTGAAGAACTGTAGCCTCTGTGACCCCTATGCATGACTACAGTGGAAAGCCCAGAGGAAACTGCACAGTGACTGACATGATACAAAAAAAATAAGAAAGGACTGAGCTGCGTGGGATTTGGCAAAATTGCTCAAGTTATGTGATAAAAGAAATAAAACCTCATAGAACAAGAAAGAATGTTCTTTGATTCAAAGCAAAATGTGATGGCCAGTCAACTACACTTTCTGAGCAAGGTTGTTCTAATTTAGGGATGAGAAATGGAGTGTGGATCTGAAGAAATGGAATGAGAAAAGGAATATGGAACAGTCCATGGAAGGCCACCCCAGATGCCATTAAAACAACAGCCTTTATATTTGCATTAGAACTACAAACATTTCTATTATTACAGTTGTCCGGGATGTTCATTAATTTAAATTTCTCACCACACTTGTAGTCCATGTTGAAAATACACAATCATGCGATCTATGAAGGAATTAAGAACTAATCCAACCTCCTGAACTGTAGATCCATTTGCAAAAGTCTGGAAACACAATGATATCATTATAACACTTAGCATTTATTTAGCAGATTTGAAATTTTCAAAGCACCACATGCAAATTATTTCAGCAATCCTTACAATAGTTCTCTGAAGCAGTGCAGTAGTGTTATTCCCATATAGCGGGGACTCAAGCAGAGAAAAAGAATAGTGCCTTGCCTAAATGTCACCTAGTGAGTTCATGGCTGAGAATTCAACCAGTGACTTGCTTCCGGATTCACAACTCAATCATTATGCTACAGCAACCAAGATGCTTCCAGACTTGTGGAACTCCCTCCCCTTATAAGTCTGCTTGGTCACATCCCTTGTGGCCCTTAAGCAGTTCCTAAAGGCTTTTAAAAAAAATGTCTGCCAAGCTTTTTACTGATCCTATTGCTGCCTTACTATATGTTTCTAACCTGACATTGTTTTTATTAAGTTTGTTCTATTGCTTTGTTTTTATCTATATTTCAGTCACCTTGAAAGGGACCAGAGTGTTGCAGACCCACAAAACTCAACATCAATCTTACACCACATTGCTTCTGCCAGATGATCAGGTGTCTGTAATGCACCTGTTTATTTGAAGGACCACCTACAAATAAGGCCATATAAATCTGCCCAGGCCCTGATATCAGCCTCAGAGCCCCTGTTCTCCGGCACTTCACTAAGAACAATTGGGTTGGTGGGTACCAGGGACAGGTTTTCACTGATCCTATTGCTGCCTTCCTATATATGTTTCTAAATGGACATAATGTTTTTTCCATTGTTATGTTTTTTAAAAAAATCTTTAGTGTAAGCCACTTCAAAGTCAGGGTAGAAATATCTGCATTAAATAAGTAATTCGTATATATGAAATATATAATGTCAATGTTTCTGAGGTTCGAATTATGGGAGGGGGGCTACTTTAAGTTTTGTTTGATTTTCTCCCCCCACTAGAATTCCCATTCCCACCAATGTGTTTGAAAGTTATTACAGAGCAAGAGTGCAATCTCTTGACAGTTAATGTATAACAAATTACTGTTAAGAAATCCTAACTCTGTGGTCTTTCTTTGGGATGTAAAAAATGCCTTGCTGAAGCAGACCATGCCGCCACCACCCAGTCCAGCATCCATTGCCAGAATCCCAGCCACCAGAAGGTGCTAGGTTGTGGTCCACAAGAAATTGGCCAGGGTGGTCCACTGTTGGACTGAAGCCTACCTTTTGCCCACCACTAAGCTGATTTTCACACTCTTATCTCAGCTTTGTTTATAAGCCTTCAATATGTTTACATGTTAACACTAGAAAAGTGGTATCAGGTCGCAACATGAGCTACTCTGACATAGACATTATTTGCGACACTCCAGACAGAAGACATATCAATACAATTTACTTGCTACTCCTCACAGCAAGCTGTCCAGTGTTCTTACTTAGTAGGCTCCAGGAGCTCAGCTTGACCAGCTTGCTTCGAGATATGATGGAGCAGAGGCAGAGAGATTTTCTTTAAGGAAAACTGCAACCAAGAGGTGTTGGATCACAACTGCCATCATCCCCAAACATTGGCCATATTGGCTGAGGCTGATGGGAGTTGAAGTCCAACACCACCCCTACTTTAAGTGCTAGGCTTGTAGGGTCTTACACTAGGGAAACTTGCTTCATTTACTTACTTAATTATAGAGCAGGCATGCAGAACCTCAGGCCCAGAGGCCAAATCTGACCCACTTGGGCTCCCAATCAGGCATTCCCCAGATGACCATGCCAACTTCACTCCTTTCCCCTGACCACCAATCATTTGATGGTTTCCTGGCTTTTGTGCAATTTCACCACCACCATTCTAAAAGATTGGAGTGCCTCTCCTAAGGCCTAGTTACTGTAAAAGCTTTAAGCTAAAGTAAAAGCTTTAAGCTAAAATATGCCTGTTTGTATTTTGGCCCTACCCCTGTTTGCCTCTGGCTCTGCCCACCACTGGAATGAGGCCCGAGATCTTCTCCAAAACCTCAGGCTGAAAGAGGTTCTGCACTCCTGTTATACAGGATGTACCGTAATTAGCTATAAACAGGGATGGGGACTCGGACTTGAGGACTCGACTCGTGAGTCGGACTGAGTCCCCCCTCTGACTCGACTCGGACTTGAGTCCCAATATTTTTAATGGGACTCGAGACTCGACTCGGGACTCGAGACCAAGGACTCTTCAACATCCCTGGGCTGTGCCAGAAGGAGTGGAGAGGAGTGTGATTACCAGCAAAGAGCGAATGGAAGCGAGGTATGCCGCTGCTCGGCCACTATGGACGGCTACCAGGAGTGCAGCCCCAACAGTGTGTCAAGATTTATTTTGATGGATGTGTTGCGTACTTGGGAGAAGCAGAAGAAGGACCTGAGATTACTCTGTGTGGCTGCTCTGAGTGTGTTTCTGGTTCCAGCAAGTTCATCACCAGTGGAGCGGGTGTTCAGTGAGGGTGGGATTGTGATGAGATCTCACCGTTCCAGAATGGGGGCCAAACATTTAGAAAAAATCGTGTTCCTCAAATGCAACATGGATAAGTTTTAGGAAGTACAAGCAAGTTTATGTTTTAAAATCATTTTTCTAAAATGCAACCTTTCAGACATTTTGGGTTTGGCTGCCTCTGCCTGCCTGTCTGGGGTTCCCAGCCTCCTCTGCCTGCCTGGTCTCTTCTTGACCAGTTCAACAGTTGAATTGTCCAAGACAAACGCCTCTGCCTGCCTGCTTTGGGGTTCCCTGCCTCCTCTGCCTGCCTGGTTATTTTGGGTTTTTCTGCCTGGTCTGTTCTTGCCAAAATCAGTTGCAGAGTTTTGAAATAAAAAGGCACACTTGTGCCTAGAATTTATTTAAACCACACATCTGAAGTAGCCTTATTTTGTTGGGGAAAAACTCCATTGATTTTAACAGGGACTCGTGGAGTCAGCTTTGGGAGTGACTCATGACTTGTGACTTGTGAGTCACCATTTTGGACCAAGGACTCGGACTCGAGACTCGGGTCCAAAGACTCGTGACTCGACTCGTGACTCGAGACCAAGGACTCTTCAACATCCCTGGCTATAAATACCTTCGCTAAGATGTGAGTCTCTGGATAAGACAGGAGCAAGATTGGATTTTTTATTTTTATTTTTTGGAAATTGTTTCCATTTCAGCATTCATGAGCAGTCCCCGTTTGCTATTTATCTGGGATGGTTTGATTCCAGAAGAGCTGACAGCTTCTTGACATCCCTAAAATTATTGTAAAAATAACTCCAGCAGTGACAGTGTCATTTAGGAATCTAGTGCATCCTCTGTCTGAATGAAGTTACAGATCTACTGTAAGTAATAAAATAATGGGAAAGCAAGTAACTTAGTGAAGAGAGTTGAAATTAGATTGTACTATAGTACCAGGACAGAATGCAGAAATGTTGTAACTTGCACTAAATGCTGTATTGGTTTAGAGAGTTTGGCTTACCTACAATGCTTATGATTTATGGACCATGACATATTTTCTCCATTGTGGCACACAGTGGTCTGCATAGCATATGTTGATCAAGCGGGAGGAGAGCCAGGGTATGTGTGGTATATCCTTCTTTTGGGCCTCTGAACAAAGTAAGGGTACAATCCTTTGCATGTTTAGACAGAAAAAAAAGTCCTACAACTCCCAGCCAGCAATGCTTCCTGCGGAATGTTGGGAGTTGTAATATTTTTTTCTGTCTAAACATGCATAGGATTGCACCCAAGTGACCTTGATGATCAGTGATATAATTGAGCCCACAAACTGGAAAAAAGAGGCGAGACACATATTTGGGTGAAATAGGGTCACAATATATTTTGGTTTGTATAGAAGATCTTCAGCAACACCCAATAGCTTTGCGGGAGTCAGTCAAAGCAGGGGTAGTATACCTGATACCATTCCCTCTTCACTGCAAATTTTGAGGGCGAGCAATCCCTACCTCAGACACAAGTGGAATATTTCCACTTCCACCCCGCAAGCCACCTCCTGGTTGAGGAAGGCTCTCCTGGCTCACCAACCCCCCCGACTGGGGGTGGGTCTCCTCTATACCCCAGGTCCCTATGGATGGGGGGTGTTGGATTTTATATCTCAGGTGCCAAAATGTCTTGGGCCAGCCTTGAAAACAGTTCCTTATCCTCATTATTTTATCTGCTTTTATGGTAAAGTGTTATATGCTGCCTTTCTGCTCATTAAGCATCCAAGGCGGTTTATTCATAATTACATCAATTAACAATTAATTATGAACAATTAACTACCAACTTCTTAAGTGGTTGCTATGAAACAATAACTAGCATTGAACTGAAAAGCAATGACAGAGTGGGCAATAGTTGCAATTAAGGATGTGCGAATCAGCAAACTTGAGCTCTCCAAAGTTCTCCGAATTCCATCTCAAAGCTCATTCTCAAGTTCATATCAGATAATGAGCTCTTCTTCTTCTTCTTCTTCTTCTTCTTCTTCTTCTTCTTCTTCTTCTTCTTCTTCTTCTTCTTCTTCTTCCTTTTCACGTGAAAATCTGGGAGTACTTTCATGACTATTTTTCCCCCAAATGTGCATCAATTGTGCACATCTTTGAAATGTATGCATTCTTCTCACATTGATTAAAGTGTATTTGTGTGTATTTTTCAAAAGCACACTTTTTTTTCAGGTGCATTTTTCAAATGTACGCCTTCTGTTGCATGCTTCTTCTTTTGTCCACAAATCACATTGCAGGCTTGGAAAGGTACAGACTTTCACTGCAGATAGCATCCATATTCAGTCCAGAAGGTGCGAATTAGGTAAATATCCTGTTCAAAAATGAAATTTCTCATACAACCCTATTTCAATCAATGCAGTATTAGTGGAGGAAAAAGGCAAATCAGGCAAAATCTGGAATTTTGTGTTCAGTTCTGAGCACCACATTGTAAGAAGGATGTAAACAAACTGGAGTGTACGTAAGTGTAACCAGAAGGAGGCAACCAGGATGGTGAGGGGGCTAGAAATCAAGTTCTGTGAGCTGGGTTGAAAGAACTGGGTACTTGTTTGTTTATTACAATTTTATCCCACGTTTCTTCCAATATAGAACTAAAGGTGGCATATATAGTATTCCCAGTTGGTCACCCATCAAGGCACTAACCAGACCCATGTCTACTTAGCTTCTGCAAGCTAGCTGTATCATGTACAGCTACCTTGCAGATTTGTTCTCTGTTGCTTCAGAACGCAGGACGAGAACCAATCGGTAGAAATTTCAGGTAAGCAGATCTCTGCTAAACATTAGGAAACACTTCCTACTGTAACTGTAAGAGCTGTTCAACACTGGGACAACCCGCCTCAGGAAGTAATGCTCTCCTTCACTGGAGCTATTTAAACAAAGGCTAGATGGGCATTTGCCAGGGATGCTGTTGAACTTGTATTGCAGATCCTGCATTGAGCAGGAGGTTGGACTAAATGGTCTCCAAGGTTCCTTCGGATCCTTCCGATTCTATAATTCCATGATTCATGTTTGTGCAAGGGCAACATGGTGAGAGAGTTCTGACTGACTGATTAATGACATTTGATTAATGACATTTCTATACCGCCCAATAGCCAAAGCTCTCTGGGCAGTTCATAAAACAAACAGCAAAGGCTGAAATAGCTGTAGAAGTACGAAGTCTTCTGAGTCTACAAATATGTAGTATATTCATTTCCCGTCCCTCAGAATTTTTCTTGTATTCTCAATGGACTTTTCAAAGGTGCATTTAAAAAGCATAGCACCCTTTAAACTTAATTATCAGGAACATTTTTCTGGAATTTAATAAAGTATGAAGTAGCCTCACCAAATCCTTCAAAGGAAACGTGAAGCATTACAGCCTGTTACATTTTCTTCTCTGGCAAGATTGGGATATAAATAATAATGATTTACTGTATTCCTGAATTAGATAATGATCCAGCTATGATGCATCATAGGCACAGCTGAAAGCAACGGCAAAGCAAAAACTTCCAGAAATAAATATGCAGCTGTTCTATTTGCTTCCAATGTAACAATTTCCATTTAAGTAACATACGAGCTCCCATCACATTTATACATATATACTAAAAAGTAGTCTACATTTATTTTACATGTAAGATCATCACTTAGGGGTGGTTCATACATGATGGTTTATCCTAGGAATGTATGAGAAATTTGTTTCAGTTCATTTTTGATCAGAATTTACCCAGTTCATGCCTTCCAGAGTGAACATGGTCTTGGACACAATCTGTGGTTAAAGACAGTGCATTTCTGAGCTTGCAATGTGATTTGTGGACCAAAAAATGTGTGTTCGACAGCATGCATACATTTGAAAAATGTGCATGAAAAAATGAGTCCTTTTGAAAAATGCATACAAATATGCTTCAATCAGCGGGAAAAGAATGTGCATATTTCAAAGATCATACAATTGATGCACACATTTGGAAAAATGCGAACAAAAATACACATGGATTTTCATACAGAAAGAAAAAAAACCAACCCAAATATGGATTCAAGTCCAAGAGGGCTTCAGCGAATTCAAGTTTTGATGATTCACAGATCCCTATTTATCCTTAATGGCTGCAGCATCAAAGCAGTATATACTCGTTCACTTGGGTCCCCAATCAAATATGTACTCTGACACGTGTGTACATGTGTAATAGACTGACACACATAATTATTGATCTTGAGCCTAGAATGAGTTGCATTTGGGGGAGGTTGTGCTTTATACTTGTATCAAAGGGATATTGACGATTAAACACAGGCTAAAATTTGAATCACATAATATAAGCTTTATTACCAAATATGAGATTACTATGTATATGACTTTGATATAGAATATAGATGTTGGCTCAAACTCCAAAAAGCCAGGAAATGGGAAGCAAAGGCTCTGATGCCTTAACAGACATGCCCTGTGAATAGTGATGATGTTGTGCAATGCCACAAATGGTGCTTGCTTGCAATTTACTCTCCATGCAACCACATTTTCCCTTGGCCTTTCAGGAGCAGATCCAGATGGGGAGGATGGAGTGCCTGGGACCAGCAAACATGCCCCACGTTGTCCTGGTCCTGTATTGCCTTATGGAACCCCAGAGAGAGAGAGAGAGATTATAGTGTGGATATATGCCTATTTTGGAAGAGGAGGAACACAAAGAGGAGATTTGGAGCGCTCCCGCTGTACGTCTCATTTCCAGGTTCTGGAGTTGCGCTTCTGTGATTCTGCAATGGGGAACTGGGGCTAGTAGTGAGGCCCTTGCAGGTCACTTTAGCCTTTGCACATCTAAGGCTTTTTGTTGAAAATCTTGGAGGGGAAACACGAAGTTGTATTCCCTAAGAGCTGCAACCAGTAGTAAAACAAAAAACACTGATGTGGGGGTGGGAAACTAGGAGAAATAGTTAGGAGGGAAGGGGGAGCAATATCCTCCACTGCACTTGAAATCAACAAGATTGTTTAGGGGTGCAGAGCAGGCTGCATGGTACACAAACTTCTGTCCTCCTACAAGGCTACAGGAGCTAAGGAGGAATGGTTGTGGTGAGCCTGCCACCACTGCCTCTCCACGTCCCCCAGCATCCGCTGCCCGAGGCAGCCATCTCACTCTATCTAATGGTAGGACTGGAGTGGTTTCACTCCACAAAATTTTGAAAGATATTATGGAATGAACTATAGACACCAAAATGGATTCTACAGTCTATTCCAGGCATGCGCAAAGAGGCCTAGCTGGCCTCTGAGTGCACATATTCAGCTCAGAATATGTGGGGTGAGAGCATAATGTGACTAGAAACGTCCATGGATGCCCTAAGAGGCCACATCACATGTTCCAAAATTCTCTGATACAGCCAGCAGGTTGTGCTTTTACTGCCCAGTGACTGGGCATACCCTAGGCCAGTGATGGCGAACCTTTTTGAGCCCGAGTGCCCAAACTGCAACACAAAACCAACTTATTTATTTCAAAGTGCCAACACTGCAATTAAACCTGAATACCGAGGTTTTAGTTTTAGAAAAACAACTCATACAGTTGTCCGAACTAATTAACATCTTTTGTCTTAAAAGAAAAACATAATAACAGAGCTTTCAATGATACAAACAGTTTTTTTGTTGGAAAAAAAATCAACTCAAAAATTATTATAGTACTACATTGTACACATAGCCTGAAGGGAATTTATACAAACTTTTAAAATAATTAGGCACATGTATTTTTGGATAAGGGATTCTCAACTTGTAATATGATTATATGCCAGACTGAAATTGTATGGGGCAAGCTTTACCCCGGGTCCTTTCCCTGCTTTCTACAGGTGTCGGATTAGTAAAAGTAAAAGTCAACCTGTACTAGGATGAGCAAGATAAACAAGAAAACTAAACGTGCTTAACACATTTTAAACACTTTATGTCTTGGACTGCAAACACTGCATTAGGTAAAAGTTTGCATTGGGCATGCTTTTGCACAATTAATGTGATTTTTGCTATTGCATACATGCTGATAATTTGTCAAACCTTGGCTCATACTCCGTTAGTTTGAGAGCAACATGTGCAGCACTCAGGCCATGTTAGGGCTTTACATCCAAGCCATGCTCTGTGCATCATTCTTCAAAATCTTTTAAATGTGATAACAATGAAGAAAAGAATTCTGTAGCAGGAATTCTAGAACAAAATCATTCTGTTCTACACTGTGAGAAAGAACAAGATCATTAGTGTTTTTGGTAATTAGGATCTATACTTGGTAATCCTGAATTTAACATGTAATTTAGGCTGTACTACAGTGTAGTCCAGAGTTATCCAGTCTGCTAATGGGCTGGGTTTTATTTATTGATTTGATTTGTACCCTGCACTCAAGGGGTACAAAGAAAATTGGCACTCAAGGTGGCTTACAATCACAAATAAACTTGATAAAAACAGTAAACTAATACATTCAAACACATTAAAAACACAGCAACAGGTGGGGACTAGCATCCAGGTCTCTTACCACTACACTGGCTCTCATATTTGTTTTGCCTTTCCTCCAGGAACAAATGATCTCTCCATTTTTACCCTCACAACAATCCTGTGAGGTAGGTTAGGTTGAGAGGTAGTGACTGGCCCAGATCATCCAGTGAGAAATGCGAGGCATTTGCCATTCCCCTTCAGGCAGCAAAATGTCCTGGGCCAGGACTGGCTGTGTATGTATGTGTGTCCTGTTTGGCTGCTATTTCTGAATGAGGCATTAGGTCAGTCTCTGCTTCTTTCTTGAACGTGTGTGTGTGTGTGTGTGTGTGTGTGTGAGAGAGAGAGAGAGAGAGAGAGAGAGAGAGAGAGAGAGAGACTTTTCAGAGCAACTGGGCCTGAAGAATCGGTTTTGAAGTAGGCAACGCTGGAGGAAGAGCTGGAGGAAGAGGAGTGTGCGTGAGCGCGGGGATTTAAAGGAGCAGCCCAGCCACTCCTTTGCAGGCAGGCAGGGCTGAGAGCGAGCTGCAGAGAGGAGCCGACCTAGCATTTAAAGCAGCAGCTGCCCACCGCCTCGCCTTGCCTTTCCCCGCTTGCTCTCCCTCCCCTCCGGGAATCTTCATTTAAAGCGGCAGCTGCCCTCCCCACCTCGCCTGGCCTCTCTCTGCTTGCTCTCCTGCCCCTCCCCTCGGGAATCCTCCAGGGATGTTGAAGAGTCCTTGGTCTCGAGTCACGAGTCGAGTCATGAGTCTTTGGACCCGAGTCTCGAGTCCGAGTCCGAGTCCTTGGTCCAAAATGGTGACTCACGAGTCACGAGTCCTGAGTCACTCCCAAAACTGACTCCACGAGTCCCTATTAAAATCAATGGGGTTTCCCCCCAACAAAATAAGGCTACTTCAGATGTGTGGCTTAAATAAATTCTAGGCACAAGTGTGCCTTTTTATTTCAAAACTCTGCAACTGATTTTGGCAAGAACAGACCAGGCAGACAAACCCAAAATAACCAGGCAGGCAGAGGAGGCAGGGAACCCCAAAGCAGGCAGGCAGAGGCCTTTGTCTTAGGCAATTCAACTGTTGAACAGGTCAAGAAGAGACCAGGCAGGCAGAGGAGGCTGGGAACCCCAAACAGGCAGGCAGCCAAACCCAAAATGTCTGACCCTAACCCTAACCCAACCCCCCCACAACAACACATCAATCAAAATAAATCTCAACACATCGTTGGGGCTGCGCTCCTGGTAGCTGTCCATAGTGGCCGAGCAGCGGCGCACCTCGCTTCCATGCGCTCTTCACCGGTGATTGCGCTCCTTCTGGCACAGCCAGAAGACTCGTCAACAGCCCAGGGATGTTGACGAGTCCTTGGTCTCGAGTCCCATTAAAAATATTGGGACTCGAGTCCGAGTCGAGTCAGAGGGGGGACTCAGTCCAACTCACGAGTCGAGTCCTCGAGTCCGAGTCCCCATCCCTGGAATCCTCGCTGCAATCCCTGCCTGATCTCGCTCCTCTCGCGTGTCCACAGATTGGTCCCTGTGTGCCAGCTGTGGCACGTGTGCCATAGGTTCGCCTTCACTGCCCTAGGCCACACCAGGAGCTCATTACACATGATCTGAACCTCCATCATGGCAAACAAGCACTGAAAACAATGTTCACTGCCCATCCCAGACAAAACTGGCATCTGGGAAACACCCTACTGTGGCCACTAGGCATATCTGGGCCACTCTAGGAGACCACCTCGCTTTCTACAAACTTCCTGCACAGCCAGGTGATATGGTTTTTATCACCCACTAGCTTTGCCAGACACAATTAGAGCATTTTGGGACCAGGCTAGCATTCACTCCAATGTAGGAAGTCCTGGCCCCACGCCAAAAAATCTTCTGTCTCTCTGTGAACCCCTCCTGGATCCTAATTGAGGCAAAATTCAGGAGTATTCCTATCTGCCTGAACTCCTCTGTAGATGCACTGACATGAAGGTTATTGTAAATGTTGGCAGGATGTAATTCCTAACGACAAAGAACTACCACTATCTTGAAGGAAAACAAGTATTTTTGTATTGTAGATAGCTCAGTTCCTTAACCGCTAGAAGTACTGCCCAAAGCCCTGCTTGGTTTTCTAGATTTCATCAGACCGTGCTTCAAACCTTCCTCCTTGCTTTTGAGCAATCCAATCAACCTGGATTGAGGATTTAGCAGGGATGGGGACTCGGACTCGAAGACTCGACTCGTGAGTCGGACTGAGTCCCCCCTCTGACTCGACTCGGACTCGAGTCCCAATATTTTTAATGGGACTCGAGACTCGACTCGGGACTCGAGACCAAGGACTCTTCAACATCCCTGGGCTGTGCCAGAAGGAGTGGAGCGTGATTGCCGGTGAAGAGCGCATGGAAGCGAGGTGTGCCGCTGCTCGGCCACTATGGACGGCTACCAGGAGTGCAGCCCCAACAGTGTGTCAAGATTTATTTTGATTGATGTGTTGCGTACTTGGGAGAGGCAGAAGAAGGACCTGAGATTACTCTGTGTGGCTGCTCTGAGTGTGTTTCTGGTTCCAGCAAGTTCATCACCAGTGGAGCGGGTGTTCAGTGAGGGTGGAATTGTGATGAGATCTCACCGTTCCATAATGGGGGGCAAACATTTAGAAAAAATCGTGTTCCTCAAATGCAACATGGATAAGTTTTAAGAAGTACAGCAAGTTTATTTTTTAAAATCATTTTTCTAAAATGCAACCTTTCAGACATTTTGGGTTTGGCTGTCTCTGCCTGCCTGTCTGGGGTTCCCAGCCTCCACTGCCTGCCTGGTCTCTTCTTGACCAGTTCAACAGTTGAATTGTCCAAGACAAACGCCTCTGCCTGCCTGCTTTGGGATTCCCTGCCTCCTCTGCCTGCCTGGTTATTTTGGGTTTTCTGCCTGGTCTGTTCTTGCCAAAATCAGTTGCAGAGTTTTGAAATAAAAAGGCACACTTGTGCCTAGAATTTATTTAAACCACACATCTGAAGTAGCCTTATTTTGTTGGGAAAAAACCTCATTGATTTTAATAGGGACTCGTGGAGTCAGCTTTGGGAGTGACTCGTGACTCGTGAGTGACCATTTTGGACCAAGGACTCGGACTCGGACTCGAGACTCGGGTCCAAAGACTCGTGACTCGACTCGTGACTCGAGACCAAGGACTCTTCAACATCCCTGGGATTTAGAGAGAGGAAGGTAGGGGGAACATTCTCTTTCCATTGCTCAGGAGTTGATTACCTGATGGTTTTTGGTCACTCAATCTTAACAAAGCTCCATTTTCTTCTCTTAATAGGAAGGTCAATAAAAATAGAGAACTAGGGAAGTCTGAGTAAACACCTATGACCCAATGACAGTCTTTGAAATCCATCTGGTTCTAGCAGTAATATTGTTTTTGCAAAGGGGAAGGTAAAGGGGGTGAACAGGTCGGTACTCCAATTATTAATACAGCACACCTGGCCTTGCCTGTCTGCATTCTAATCTAATGCACTGCAGAAAAAGATAGTAAACCAGAACTCAGTAGGGAGAAAAAGCTGAGGCTCTGCTTTACCCAGCAGGATTTAGGTTGGAACAATGTTGTTTTCCTATACTCTTGGAGATGTCTAAGAGCTGGAAAAAAGAGGGGTTGCAATAAATCCTCCAAAAAAGAGCATGAAAAAGCTCTTTATGAAAGTGTGTCATGATAAAAATATTTTTTAAAATACCCACTGATTATCAAAAACATATTGGGTTGTATCCAGCTGCGTGTCCTTCCATTCACAGAAAGCTTTGATTCCAGCAGGGGCAGAGGCAATTTTTGCTGGTTCCCTCCTTCCTCAAACCTACTCCAAAAGGATGGGATACACTCTAGAACTGTGTGAGAGGTGGCAGAGGATGGCTGCAGGAGAAAGGAAGAATTTGAAAATTTGCCTTCCCCCCCCCATAGAAATCTCCACTGGATCAAAGAGCCTTTGGTAAGCAGAATGACACAATGAGATACAGTCCATTCTATTTAACAAGCCTGTTAATGGGTATTAATTAAATGGCACCACCTTGCTCTATTATGGCTTGAGTGTGTAGCAACATCCAAGATGATGGCATTAATTAAACCCAAATTTTAGTTTCAAACTCTGCCAATCACCACCATCCCTGAACATTTTTTCAAACTCGGAAGCTCTCATTGAGCATTTTATCCTGAGAGACAAGAGATCAAGGTTGAATAGAAGTGGTTTATAAAGGCGCACGAAATAAGGAAGATTGCTAATACCGTACCCATAACTATGGTACAAGTCTTTTAAGACTGGGCAGCTTGTTGCTTAATTTGAGTGGACAGCCAAGGATTTTTATGGAGATGCCATCAAACTCCCAGCCTTCTTTTATTGCAGTGCCTTTTCATCCTAATATTCTGAGAAGTAGACATTTGGCTGAAAAGCAGTTTTTGAAAACAACACTCTTAGACTGGAAGGCATGGGCAAAGGTTTTGGCCCTGGTGGTGTCCCATTTCCTGATCACTGCTGATTACAAGGATAAATAAAATCCTATCCATATTTCTTCTTAGTCCCCAATCTCAATAACTACAAGTGAATTTCTATAAATAGAGCTGGAACACTGGTGTGCTCAGCAAACATTATTTTAGCATATGAAAAGAAGTACCTTAGAAAAACTTCAGCACAGGGAAATTTCCAAGGAAGATTGGCCAATCGCCCATCTTTCTTTTTTCAGTAAGGTCCTAGAACAAGTAGTGGCAATAGAAATACAGTCTTTCTTGGGTGAAGCTGATTTTTTGGGTCCTTCCAATCTGGGTTCATACCTGGTTTAGGGACAGAATCAGCCTTGTTCACTTGTTAGATGACCTACACCGAGAACAGGATGGAGGAGTGTGTCCCTCTTGATTCTGCTGGGCCTGTCAGAATCATTCAGTACCATATATTTTGGGGGCAGTTGTCCGGTACTTGGGGCACCATGCTGCAGTGCTTCCAGTCCTATCTGGGTGAATGTGCCCAGAAGGTGGTGCTGGGGGACTATTGTACAGCCTCTTGATCATTATTAGCCTATGCCATAGGATTCCTCAACTCCTTAGGGCTTACCTCTGAATACACATGCAGAAGATTGCAGGGATGGGGACTCGGACTCGAGGACTCGACTCGTGAGTCGGACTGAGTCCCCCCTCTGACTCGAGTCGGACTCGAGTCCCAATATTTTTAATGGGACACGAGACTCGACTCGAGACCAAGGACTCGTCAACATCCCTGCTTGATGCCACCTGCAGGTGCTGTCTGGACCTAGTTGCAGTAACAATCGAAGTTTATTTTTTAAAATCATTTTCCTAATGCAACCTTTCAGACATTTTAAAATTTGGGTTTAATTAATGCCATCATCTTGGATGTTGCTACACACTCAAGCCATAATAGAGCAAGGTGGTGCCATTTAATTAATACCCATTAACAGGCTTGTTAAATAGAATGGACTGTATCTCATTGTGTCATTCTGCTTACCAAAGGTTCTTTGATCCAGTGGAGATTTCTATGGGGGAGGGGAAGGCAAATTTTCAAATTCTTCCTTTCTCCTGCAGCCATCCTCTGCCACCTGTTTGGGGTTCCCAGCCTCCTCTGCCTGCCTGGTCTCTTCTTGACCAGTTCAACAGTTGAATTGTCCAAGACAAAGGGCACTTCCTGTCTGCCTGTTTGGAATTCCCTGCCTCCTCTGCCTGCCTGGTCTCTTCTTAACCAGTTCCACAGTTTGAATTGTCCAAGACAAACGCCTCTGCCTGCCTGCTTTGGGGTTCCCTGCCTCCTCTGCCTGCCCGGTTATTTTGGGTTTGTCTGCCCTGGTCTGTTCTTGCCAAAATCAGTTACAGAGTTTTGAAATAAAAAGGCACACTTGTGCCTAGAATTTATTTAAGCCACACACATCTGAAGTAGCCTTATTTTGTTGGGGGGAAAACCCATTGATTTTAATAGGGACTCGTGGAGTCAGCTTTGGGAGTGACTCGTGACTCATGAGTCACCACTTTGGACCAAGGACTTGGACTCGGACTCGAGACTCAGGTCCAAAGACTCGTGATTCGACTCGTGACTCGAGACCAAGGACTCTTCAACATCCCTTGGAAGATTGTACTGTTACAGTCTGCTAAGGGGGAAACTGAAATTGGAATTAAATAGACACATTAAGATTAAAATAAAGTGGGTCTGAGGTAAATCAGCTTGAGACCTGAAGTTTTCCAGGATTAAAATGTGTGGTAAAATCCAGGGTGATTAAGAAGGGGAGGTTGAGGATGTGTCACTTTGTTACACCCAGACTGTCCTTCTGTATTTTATGTTGCACATTTAATTCTATTGCCCGTGGCACTGGAACCTAAAGGACAAGGCAGAGAGGTAATTACACAGCCCAAATGTTGTCAAACTTTGAAATAATGAAATGTCCCTGATAAAATGTCTTGGAAAGAAGCAACAGCACTGATATAGGTACCCTTTCTGCTAAAATAAAATAAAAAAAACTTTCAACTGAGTTTTGCTAATAATAATAATAATAATAATTATTATTATTATTATTATTATTATTATTATTATTATTATTATTTCTCACAATAACTTGGTCACCTCTATTATTATTATTATTATTATTATTCATGTCTTAATTGTAGCCATTTTAGATTCATAGGAGCAGACACTGATAGAGATGTTTAGAAGTCTAAAAAAATAGGGATTTCAAAATAGAGTGGAATGATACATACAAGCTTTTGGAGGGGAGATTCCAACGCATGCCTTTTTCGGATTGCTTGTGCCCCTGTAACAGCAGCCAAGTCGAAACTGTGGGGCATGTTCTCCTATACTGCCTTTTTTATCAAGATTTGTGTAGGGATCTCGTGTCTCCAATTATTAATAAACTTCCTGGGAGACCTGATGAATTTTATGTTAAGCTTCTTCTCTCTGACAAGGATCCTCATATCACAAGTCATGTGGCTAGATATTGTACAGCAGCGATAAATAGCTTGCCACAGCCACATGACTTTGTAATTGTTTCTGGCTGGCTGTGTGGTGGACGGTTATTGGTGCAACCTCTTTCCAGTGGTTTACTGATGATTATACACCCAGACTGTCCTTCTGGGTGTACACACTTTTGTATTGAATTAGTTATAAGGGGTGAAATGCTTGTGATGTTGCGATGTTTTGGCTGAATCTAACGATCCTGTTTTAATCTTTTCTGATTCAGTAGTGCCAATGGCTAAGGGACAGTTTTAAATTTGTTGTATCTGTATTTTATAACTGGGTTTTAGTATATGTGTATAATATTTATAAACAATGTTTATTTAATGGTGCTTATTACATTTATAATGTAATGTTTATCTGCTGGTCATTGACCGTAATAAAGTAATTCATTCATTCATCCCCTCCCCTGCCTCCGTATTTATAATTGGATAGAGTGCACTTACACCTCTTGTTCATTGACCCTGCATAAGACTGAACAATGGGTTTGATCCATCCCAGAGCACCCAGCCTGTCACTCACCAGCAGCCCCTCTTCCCATCTACTTCTGCACAATTCACATTAGCCACTCATCTTTTGGGGCTGACTACGAATATTTTGGCTCCTGTTCACAAGATGGCCACCAATTAGATGGGTTTAAAAGGGGATTAGAAAAATTCATCGAGGATGAGGCTATCAATAGCTACTAGTCATACTAGCTATATGCTACCACCAGGTTCAGAGGCAACATGCCTCTTGATAACAGTTTCTGGGAAACAAAAGAGGGAAACGGGCTATTGCTGTCATGTGCTGTTGGCTTCTTATAGGCACCTTGTTGGCCACTATAGGAAACAGGATGCTGGACTAGATAGGCTTTTGCTCTGGTCCAGCAGGGCTCTTCTTATTATGTCCTTATGACTTACGGATCTGGAGTGTTTGTTTTTACTGTTCTCTACTGCTGGAATAGTGGGTGGTACATTGGGCTCAGGATTATTGTCACATTCTTAATTGCACAATTAGATCACAACGGGCAGGTTGAGTGCAGGTGGGGATGGGAGACTTAAGGTATGTTGGCATCTAAATGGTGAAGGGCAAATTATCCTAACAAATCTTTTGTGGCTCACCAGGTAGAGGTGAGCTGGGATAATGGGTCCTGGTAGCCTCACTGGCTAGGCAGTGGATAATGAAATCAGGGTGTCCCAACCAAATGACTTGAGGTCGGTAGCTAGTGCTACTAAAGAGATGGCAATTTCAGTCATGGCTTCCTGGTTGTGGAATGCCCTCCCTAGAGAGGCTCGCCTGGCACCTACGTTGTGGTCTTTTTGGTACCAGGTGAAGACCTTTTTATTCTCCCAGGCACTTTAGTCCTTCAACTTTTGCTGTTTTTTAAAATGGTTACTGTATTTTTAGATCTTTACACTATTGCTGGCTTTTACTTTGGCTTTATATTGTAGTTTTAAACCTTTAAAAGTTTTGTCTCATGTTTTTTCATGTTGTTGTATTTTATGGTTTAGCTGTTGTGAACTGCCCAGAGAGCTTCAACTATTGGATGGTATAGAAATGTAACAAATAAATAAATAAATAAAATAGTAGCAGGCCTTGGCATGTGTGGGTAATGAAGTGTGAGGAACTGGATATTCTCTGTTCTAAGGTTTGGAGCCAAGGAAGGATCACGCAAACAAAGCTAGTGGCAGGCTGGCAGCAGGATATGCTATCACATTAGCAGCAGCAGGTGTACCTGCACTGATTGAGGGAGGGAGCATGGCCATTAAATAGTTAAATGCATTGCTGATTGGTCAATAATGCAAGGTGCATCATATGCGTGTTTACTCGGAAACAATGCCCACTTGTGGTAAAGTGCATGAAAGAATGTGGTAAATGAAGAGTTGATATTTATAGGCGGGGGGGGGCAAAGGCAGTGTGGGGAAAAGAGCCCCTTGTTGTTGGCTGTTACTGTTAAGGTGGTGATTGTAGTCAGAGGCTCTAGGCCTCTGTTGTGTTTTATACTCAAAATAATTTACATTAATTCCTATGACACTGTGTCTATTCTTAATGGAAGCCAGGGGACACTCTATTACAACACTACTGTAGGAACTTACCCCCAGGAATGTGTGCATAGGAGTGTAGCTTTAATAAAGTTGTGGCCCTTAGTTCAGTCCATATAGTGTCTCTTTTATCTACATTCTGAAGCACATGGGCACTATGTGTCTATGCGCAGGGCATTCTTTTCCAAATGCTAACTGTTGCTAGGCCATACGTTTTAAGACTAAAAAAGATAAAAAGAAAGAACACTGAAGTGGTATGCTGCATTTTCTTCCAATTACAGACCACTGATAAACCCAATCACCCACCAAGGGTCCATTTCCCTCTCCAGCAATTCTCTCAGAGAAAGTTATTATTAACATTGTGGAATAATGCTAGGTGTGCTCACCAGGGATAAGGTGATTCAAGTGCATATTGTACATAACAGCACAAATAATATTTCTTCGGTAACAAGTAGCATGTGGAGATTTCTAAGACACAAGAGCCTGCTGAGTTCTTCTAATGGACACTCTTTTTTCTGTAACAAATCACAGAGTAAAATGGAAAATTTCATTTTCCCATTGATATTGCTGTGTGGGTTTTGAAGCACACAGAAACACACAGGTCTAAAATGATAGGCTGAACATCCCTTTACAGGCTCCTGAAAAATAATCTTCATTTTATGTCACATTTTTGTCTCTTTTTATGCCTCTTTTTTCCCCCTAATTAACAAACCAGATTAAGCCACTTCTCTCCTTGCCTTTATGCTAGGAAAATAACTGAGAAAGTCTGCAATATCAGCAGCTTGGATGGCAGCATTTGAATGTCATGCAATATCAGCCAAACTGGAGAGTGCTTGAACATGAGAGATATTAAGTAAGCCGTCGATCAAATGCGCGCTCACAGTCTCCTCCAGGATGTGCATGCAGCTTCAGGTAAGACCCAAACGTGCCGGAATTGTGCTGCTTCAGGTGGTCAAATCTGAAGCCTCAAAGTGTCTACGTAGGCAGATCCAGGCTGTTTCATGTTATGTACCTCACTGCCTGAGCTCAGTGAGCTAAGTTGCATCTTTACTAGAGATGGATGAATCTGTCATTTTTGGTTTCTCTGCATTTCTCACTTTTCCAATCTTAAATATCCTCCTGAACTTTGAGAATTCGTGTGAAGTAATAATTCCCCTTTACTCAGCACTGGTTAGGCCTCATCTTGAGTACTGCGTCCAGTTCTGGGCACCACACTTTAAGAAGGACGTAGACAAACTGGAGAGGGTTCAGAGGAGGGCAACAAGGATGATAAAGGGACTGGAAACAAGGCCCTATGAGGAGAGACTGAAAGAACTGGGCATGTTTAGCCTTCAGAAGAGGAGACTGAGGGAGATACGATAGCACTCTTCCAGTACTTGAAGGGTTGTCGCAAAGAGGAGGGCCAGGATCTCTTCTCGATCATCCCAGTTTGCAGGACACGGAATAATGGGCTCAAGTTACAGGAAGCCAGATTCCACCTAAACATCAGGAAAAAATTCCTGACAGAGCAATAAGACAATGGAACCAACTACCTGGGAGGTGGTGGGCTCTCCCACTCTGGAGGCATTAAAGGTGTGGCTGGACAGCCATCTGTCAGGGATGCTTTGACCTGGATTCCTGCATTGAGTAGGAGGTTGGACTCGATGGCCTGGTAGGCCCCTTCCAACTCTACTTTTCTATGATTCTATGATTCTAATTTTTCCAGAGGGCAGAATCTAACGGGACACTTACACCGCCAATTCCCTTATGCCCTGCCAATTCCCATCCACAAGCGGGACCCACCGCTTGTGGAAGGAAGATTTAGCGCTTATGGGGCAACCAGAAATGAGCAAAAACACTTGTTTCTGGAATGGGGCAGATCGGCAGAGCTCACATAAGGGAGCTCTGCTAACCTATCGCTGTTAAGAAACGAGTGTTTCTACTAATTTCCGGGCTTCCTCTGGGAAGAGCTAAATCTCTTAAAAATTTGAGAATTTTTAAACGATTGCATGAAAATTCATATGCATTTTGTGCACCTTTCACCCAATATATGCATTTTTGTATGATATACATTTTTGCAATTAGTTTTCCTAATATAATGCATTATTAATGTTATTTGCACTAATATACACCTTTTTGTGGGGATAAATGAGACTTGCTATAAGTGATTCACACACTAAAATAGCTATTTATAACATAAATTAGTTATTGGTTTCCATCTTTTGGTCATGCTGTAGCATATTGTGATATTTTCATTGATTTGTGCCCTCATTCAGGTTGAGTTTAATTTTATTTCTCTCCTTTAATGGGAAAAGTGGTGCCCTTGCAATTGGTGCTGCCTTGAAGGTTTTTAAAGTGAAAAGGTGAGATTTACATTTATTAAGTATGAATGCGATTGTTTTTACTTTTATTTTTTTATTTTCGTGTGTGTACTCTTTGATGTTGTGTACACTGCTGTGGTTTTTTTTTTTTTTTTAATCTTCAGCAGTATATAAATTTGCATAAATAAATGAACTAAGAAGGGATGTATCCAATTGTCCACTCTGCTGACGGAAAGCTCTTTGATCCAGCAAAGGCTTTCAGGTGTGGAAAGCCTTTGTGGAATTAGGTAGAAATATGTAGTGCCAACACCTGCAGATCTGCATTGTTTTGCTTAGGACAATACAAAGTTCAGAAACGTTTGGTTTTTTTTTTTTTAGAAAACTCTTTTTAGAAGAAGAGACAGGGGGAGAAAGGAGCCCAGAAGCATTATTTCCTCCGCTCCCCCCCCCCCAGTGCCACACACAGGATAAGAGATCGTCCGCAAGCTCATATTAGTCCAAGAAATGTTGAAGCCTGATGTGACAGTGGGTGGGTGAATAGCAAGTGGCGAGTGTGATCTGGAGGCCTGAGAGATACAGGCAGATGCTTCTATCATGAAAGAAAAGTGGGCAAGAATAAAGAGGAAGCAAAGACAAAGATGGGTGCAGAGAAGCAGCTTGCAGTGTCCTCCTTGTGCTATTTGGAAGGAAGAACCAAGAGGTGCCACTTAATATTGTTCAGTCTCTGCATGGCATTCCCTCAACTTGGAGACTGGGGGAGTAGACCAAAGAAACCTGGGGAAGCCAATCTCTTCCCATTTGTCAGTTGGCTGTTTACATAAGAGACCATACTGAGCCTAATTTGGGGCTTGTGGTACTGGTTGGGGTGTGGAGTAGGCACCTGTCTCATCTTGCAGGCTCAATTGCTTGGAATAACTTTTCTCTTTTAGATGAGCCCTTTTTAGAACCTCATCAACATTTTTATAAGTCTAAGGAACCCATAACAGAAGTGTAGTACTGTCAATAACTGGATCTATGTCAAATTTCCTTCCCTCTCGAACATAGTAAAACATAAACGAGGGGAGATTCTTTTATCTACCTCCATGTAATACAAAGACATGCCTGCTCAAGGATTTTCACTCAGGCATTTTTAAACTACCTCCTAGCCATTTTTCATTTTTGTTTCATTCCCTCAGGCATAATTACTGTGTATGTATATGTGTGTAAGTCTTGGGCTCTTAAATATTGTCACACTAAGCTTCCTCAAGTTGTGGGGGTGGGGGGATTGTTGAGCTTCCACGAGCATAATTAGCCAACTCCTATTGCTTGCTGCAAGTATATCCTACCAAAATCAATAGAACCAAATGATTGCAATCTTGACAAAGTTAAGTTTGCTTGACATCCCATTAGGAATAAGTACAGTATTTTTCCATGTATAAGACTATACTTTTTCCTAAAATCGCTAGACTAAAAATTGAGGGTCGTCTTAGACATGGAAGTAAGCCAAGGAGAGAACCGTGCAGTTGCAAAACTGCCCAGTGGGGGGCGTCTTATACATGGGGGCGTCTTATAGACGGAAAAATACGGGTATCTCCCAAAGATTGTTGAGCCAGCAGTAGGCAATGGTGATCTTTATGACAGACCACAGTGCTGCTATTCTATTTGGGGGAAAGGGCAACAAGAATCAGTCACCCCCACAACCATTCACAAGAGGTGATTGGTGCTGACACTTCAGCTATGTATGTGTGGCCACAATCCAGCTAAGGATGTTGGGTATAGAACCAACACGAAAAGGAGCATACAGATTGTGGTTCCTAGACTGGTTGAATGGATTTAGGATTGGAATATAAGACAAAACAAAACAAAACAAAAACACCTGAGGCTAGTCATCAGCTCTCACAATTGTTTTTTCACAGTTGTTTTATAGGAATGGGATATAATAAAAAACAAACAATTGTAAGAGCTTATGGCTAGCCTCAGGTGTTTTGTTTTTGTTTTGTCTTATATCCCCATCTGGTATCTTCCATATCTTTGGACTACAGCTCCCATCAGCTCCAGCCAGCATGTCCAATGGTCAGGGATGATGGGAGTCCAAAACATCTGAAGGGCAGCAAGTTGGGAAAAGTTGCAAGATGTCTCCAGTGAAATATCCCAGCAAAAACGACAACGAAAACAGGGAAGTGGTTGATCCACCATTTATCCCAGTGCAATGTCAGCCTAACCAGTTATCTATGTTGAACTCTGGCAGATGTGGGGTAGGAGAAGAAAGTAGGGCAGGACATCTTGGCCCAATACACACATACAAATACACTAGATGTGGCCAGCGGGAATTAGGAAGCCACTTGTCCTCCTTTGCAAATTGCTTTCCTGTGTATCCTAGTCCTTAGGGAAGCCTAATTCATCATTTAGTAACCTTAGATTAAAATAATTTAAAATGTGCAAAATCATTGTCTCCCTCAGGGAGAGGTGGCAATTCTAGCTCTCCCTGCAAGATAGTCTTCTTTTTTAAAAAAATAATAATCATGACATCACTTCCATGCCAGCCAACTACAAGATACAAAAGATAAAATCTTGGCATTTTAGTATCAATAGAAAAATCACAAAGACTGAGTTTTTTAAGTGGAGAGGAGATATGAATATGTGTGTGTGTGTGTGTGTGCGTGCGCGCGCGTGTGCGCGCGCGCACACACACACACAACTGTGAAGGTGAGATGGATTTTCATATGCAAACTGAGTAGAACTGACATGAGGTATTCAAAGCAACAATCACATTTATTGAACTTAATGAATTCTCCCTGGGTACATTTTCATTTTCCCAGGGCAAAGTGAAATGTGGTTTCTCATTACAGTTGTGAGCACTGCACATCAGATTTGCAAAGAAGTTATTCATGATTTTGTGCCTTTATTCTTCATAATGTTATATTTCAATATTTTAGTGAAAAATGTTTTACCCAGGTAGCATGTTATTGTAACCCACTAAAATTTTGGTCGAATATGAACTCATTGCATAAGCAGAATGTAGAAGTAAGTGCTTGGTACTGGAAAAGCTCGTAAAACCACCTGATGATACATAGACTTATAAAAGTTAGGTCTGATTTAGCCCTGATTTGCATCTACATGGAAGAAAGACACACAAATAATAGCTTACAGGTGAGCTCAAGCAGGAGGGGAAAGACACAGGGCTTGTTAACAACATACCAAGATGGGTAGAGGACAATAGATGTATTAATAGAAAACACATAAATTGGGAGTTCTTTCATGCAGGAGAATCACTTGGGGGCAAATTGAACAATACTCTTCTCTGATATTAACTGGACCTACCCATGTAGCCGGTCATGCACTGGACTTGGTTTTTGTTTCTGGAGAGGGGGGAAATGATCTGGAAATCGGGGGTATATCACCACCCCCTTGTCATGGTCAGATCACTATCTGGTGGGGTTGGATTTCTCGATGCCACAACCCCTCTGCAGGGGTGAGGGACCTATTAGAATGGTCCGCCCCAGGCGTCTTATGGATCCGGATGGATTCCTGAACGCGCTTGGGGAATTGGAGCACACAAACGGTAGCTCGGTCGACACCCTGGTGGACGACTGGAATGCTGCAATAACCAGGGCATTAGACCGAGTTGCCCCGAAGCGCCCTCTTGCCTCTTCGCCTAAACAGAGCTCGCACGGCGCCATGGTTCACTCCGTCGCTGCGAGCTCTGAAACAAGAGGTGAGAAGGCTAGAGTGCCGATGGCGTAATTCCCGCTCCGAAGACAATCGAACAGGGGTTAGAGCTGCATCTTCAGCCTACCGGGTGGTGGTGAAGGCAGCAAAAAAGAATTTCTATGCTGCCTCCATTGCGTCTGCGGAGTGCTGCCCCAGGAGGCTGTTCCAAGTGGTCCGGAGTCTGGTCGGTCCAGTCGCTCCGGACCCACTGGAACAGTCTAAAGCCTCCTGTGAGGCTTTAGCGAAGCACTTCGCAGATAAAATCGATCGGATTAGGAGTGGGATATCGTGCGTCATGGATACAGGGAGTGAGCGGGAGGAGGCCAATGGCAGACCGGTTTTGTGGGATTGGTTCCGGCTTCTTCCTTCTGATGAAGTGGACAAGGTGCTTTCATCTGTGAGGCCGACCACCTGCTTGCTTGATCCTTGCCCGTCCTGGCTCATAATGAGCTGCAGGGAGAGACTGGGTGAGGGGATCAAGGCGGTGGTGAATGCCTCCCTCGAGAAGGGAGTGATGCCATCAGCCCTCAAGGAGGCAGTAATAAGACCGCTTCTAAAGAAGCCCTCCTTGGATCCCCAGGATTTAAACAACTTTCGCCCAGTCTCCAATTTGCCATTTCTGGGCAAGGTGATCAAGCGGGTGGTGGGTGCTCAGTTGAAGGCACACTTGGATGAAGCCGATTATTTTGATCCGTGCCAGTCGGGCTTCAGGTCTGGACATGGGACGGAGACGGCCTTGGTCGCCTTGGTGGATGATATGAGGAGGGCTTTGGATAGGGGCGAATGCTCCTTTCTAGTCCTCCTCGATCTCTCAGCGGCTTTTGATACCGTTGACCACGGTATCCTCCTGGACCGCCTGGAGGGCTTGGGCTTGGGAGGCACTGTATTGCAGTGATTCTGGTCCTTCCTCTCTGGAAGGTACCAGAGGGTAGTTCTTGGGGAGGAGGCTTTGGACCCTCGGCTGCTCACTTGTGGAGTGCCGCAGGGTTCCATCCTCTCCCCGATGTTATTCAACATATACCTCAAGCCGCTGGGAGCTATCATCAGGAGGTTTGGGGTGCAGTGTCATCAGTATGCGGATGACACGCAGCTCTACATCTGTTTCAAATCCTCACCGAGGTTGGCCGTTGAGACCCTGTCCAAGTGCCTGGAGTCAGTGGGTGGCTGGATGGGAAGGAACATGCTGAAACTGAACCCCGACAAGACCGAGGTACTGCTAGTGGGGGACAAGGGGAGGTTAGGGGATGTTGACCTGGTGCTGAATGGGGTACATCTACCCCTGAAGGACCAGGTCCACAGCTTGGGGGTCATTCTAGACTCCCAGCTGTCCATGGAGGCTCAGGTGTCAGCTGTGAGCCGGGCGGCGCTGTATCAACTCCATCTGATACGGCAGCTGCGCCCCTACCTTCCTAATCACCTGCTCCCATCAGTGGTTCATGCCTTGGTCTCCTCTCGCCTAGACTAGTGTAATGCGCTCTACAGTGGGGTTACCCTGGAAGACGGTCCGGAAGCTGCAGCTGGTATAGAACGTGGCGGCTCGCCTGGTTAAAGGCAGCCGCCGGCATGATCACATCACTCCAGTGCTTAAGGAGTTGCACTGGCTACCAGTTGCTTGCCGGGCCGAATTCAAGGTGTTGGTTTTGACCTTTAAAACCCTATACGGCTCCGGTCCAGTCTATCTTAAGGAGTGTCTCCAGCAACACCAAGTGGGCTGCTCAACAAGATCTGACATGGATGGCCTTCTCCTTGTCCCTTCAGCCAGAGCAGCTAGACTGGTGGGGACGAGGAAGAGGGCCTTTTCTGTGGCGGCCCCCGTACTGTGGAACTCTCTCCTGAGTGACCTCCACCATGCCCCCTCTCTGCTGAGCTTCCGTCGCTCATTAAAAACTTGGTTGTTCAGGCGGGAATATTGGGTGGCTTAAGATTTTAAAATTTTTATATTGTTTTAAATGTATTTTATTGCTTTTATTCTGTGTACATCGCCCAGGGTGGCCGGTTGGGGTGATAAATAAATATAAATAAATAAATAAATAAATAAATAAAATACATTCCCAGAAATCATTTTTTTCAATGATTTGGGAAGTAGGGGGTTACACTCTGTGGCCACCATAAACGAAGCAATTAAAAATGGCATTGGACAAATTCAGTATTTGATTATTTATATAATACTGTATAATATAATACAGTATTTGAAAATTTATATAAATTTGATTATTTATATTTATATTTATATAACACTCTCAAGGTATTTTACAATCCTCATCTTATTCATCCTGACCCCAACCTTGTAAGCCAGGGTGGGGAACCTCAGGCCTGAGGGCAAATCTGGTCCTCCAGGGATCCCAATCCAGCCCTCTGGGGTTCCCCAGATGTCCATGCCCCTACCCCTGGCCACACTCCCTCCCCCAAAACCCTCCTTTCATGATTTCTCAGCTTTTGTGCAGATTTCCTCCATTCTAAAAAGCTGAAATGCCTCTCCTAAGGCTATCCTATGACCCCTAGACAGCAACTAGAGGGCTATAGGATTCTTTGGATTCCCAGAGCTGAGGTTGGAAAAGAGACTCAAAAGAGAAAAGAGTGGATCACCTTGGAGATGGGGATCCACACTAAGATCCCCCTCCACCTGCCTCAGCCAGCACAGAAAGAACCACACCATCTGCTTCTCCAAGGTTGTAAAAGTGACCTCGGAGAAGAGGTAAAGGGGGGGCTCCAGGGGGCAGGGAGGGGAAGGGACAAGGACTGCCAGAATACAACGTATGCTGGCAGCGCTCCAGCCTCCTTACCTCCCCCTCCAAAGCACCACAGCTAGATGGCTGAATCAGCCATCTAGTTGACATGCAGGGCAGGAGGAGTGGGGAGGCGAAGATCGCCTCCACGCACCTCCTGCTCTGCATAGGATGTCCATAATTCCTCATGTTTGGACGCTTACAGACATCCCCGTTGGATTAAGCCCTTAGTTACTATTAATAAGAGCTTTAAGCTATATGTTGGTGTTTTAGGAATTTCTGGTATTTTGGCCCCACCCCTTCTGCCTTTGACCCTGACTCCTTTGCCTTCAGCCCTGCCCACCACAATGTGGACCCTGAGAGTTCCACCAAAATGTAATTCAGCCTTCAGGCTGAAAGAAGTTCCTCATTGTATTATTCCCCAAAGTGTTGATGAATTAAATGGCATACAATTTCTGGAACTGTATCATTTCAGACTGTATGAAATAGATGGCAAGCTTTTACACCCCTATATTAAAAGGGGGGGGGGAACCAAACATTTCCAGGCACATATAAAACTAGAACATCAGGACTAAACTAGAACTCTTTCCCTATAATGGCATGTGTGATTTTTAAAGTTCTTTTTATTGACTTTCATTGGCTGAAAGATTATAATGTGAAGGACCATTCAAACCTCTATCCCACCCCCACCCCACACACACAGATAGTCTGAAATGGCACAGTCCGAGTAACACTTTACCACATGTATCTGAAAGTCTAGATTGGTCCTCAGTGGAATCTGCTAGAATATGGAGATTTCCTCACCACTAACTTTCATAGCACTAGAACTTTGAGTTATCCAATGAAATTGATTGGCACTAGACTCATGATATACCAAGTTGTGTTCTTCACACAAAACATAATTACGTTATGGAATTATCTGGCAAATGATGTGGTGAGGGCCTCTAGTGTAGATGGCCTTTAAAAGAGGATTAGAAAAAATGATGGAATGGCTTAATCATGATTGCTGTATGGAACCTCTATGCACAGAGTCAATGTTCCTCTGGATACAAGTTGCTGGGGGGACGACGACAGTAGGAAAGGACTATTTGTTGGTGTTATCGTTGAGCAGAGTGTGTGCGAGTTGGGAAATTTATAATCCTGTCTCTGTGTGCTAGCAGAGGCCTGAAATACCACACACAGATCTTCCAGATCTCACCTCCCCCCGCGCAGCGTGCAGCGTGTTGTGCCAGTTTCTCCAGCCCAGTCAGCCTTGTTGTCAGACTGTTTTCAGCTTCCCCGTTGCAGATTAATCCATGGAGTCAGGAAACACTCTGGAACACCACAGGTCTAATTCTACCTGTTTATTCACTTAGCAAGTAAAGTTCTACAGAGTATACATTTCCTAGTTACAGTCCATGTGCAGAGTATAAATGCATAGCAAGCATTACACCCAGTGGAGTAAGTTGAGCTTCACTCCACCTCAGCAAAGATGTTACATTGTTGCAGTAACAAAGTCCAGCAAGAAGAACAAAGGAGAAGAGAGAAAGCACTAGTCCTGCTTCTCTCGAAGATGGCTTCAGACAGAAAACAAGTTAGCTCGTCATCAGAACATACAAACCATGTGACTAGCTCATATTGCTCTCAGAGTTCAGGTTCCCATGCGAAAAACACGGGAATCCAGAAAGACATAACAAACCTGTTTACAGCCATTCTGTCCCTTCCATGTGTAAACAGTGTGCTGCAGCTGGTGAAGTGATACATATCACAACACTATTGTCTTCATGCCCACCTTGGGGGCTTCCAGGGGCAACTGGTTGGCCACTATGGGAAACCAGATATTGAAGTAGATGAACTTTTAAAGCAAGAGGGTCCTTCTTATATTCTTAGACCAGCTCACACTTAGATCAATCAGTGAAGCTAGTCCTTCCATGGAAATTTCAAACATGCACTTTAGAAGTTGCCTCATTTGATCATGTCTTTATGTGGCCTGTCCTAGAGCTATATACATTTATAATGCTATATGGATACAAGTGATAAGAGAAAAAAGGGTTTTGGTGCATCTGAATTCTGTAAACAGAGTTAAAGATCAGAGCAAAGAGATGCTTTATTTTGAGGCTTTTATTCCTTAAGTTATATAGGATATATCAGAAGAATTTGAAGCAATGATAACTGTAAGAAGTTCTTTACAAAAGATCAGATGGAATTACACGTCACTCTCCAAGCCACAGGAAAAGAAATTTATCAAAGATTAGAAATTTCCTTTAAACTAGAGGAAATAAGATTGTTTGGGCTATCATAAGGCCACCTGCCTGAAGAAGCAGAAAAAAAGCTCTGTGTTCTCAGATGATAAAAATAGACATCTAAAATAAAACAAACACAAGCCAATCTTCAAATAATAATGAGCTGCCTTTTCCTGTTGCTCCTTTTCCTTAATCAAGTTCTGGAAATTAATGTTCGTAAATTGGCTGGAAATGACTGCAGATGCACTTCTCTGTGCTATGCAAATGGTGGTATGCAAGTCTGAGATGTATAAATTACTGAGGAGGTCTGTTGGAGCTTTGCCAGAGACAGGTTTCAAGCCAGTCCCTCATCATCAACACATCTGCAGCCATTTTAAGAGCTTCTTATATGAACATATGAACTACTGGCACTTCTCTGTTTTGAAACTCGTGTGTGTGTGTGTGTGTTTGGCATGGGGGGGTGGCCACTGTGCAATACAAACCTAAAGTAACCCTTTCTTGAAGTCCATGATGTTACTGCAGGCTCTATTGGTTGAGAATCTGGGGTTTCAATTATTTCACAGTAGTAAGACAAGAAATTGGCATGGTCTGATATGGTAAATGCATGGGAAGATATAATGCAAAGGGGCACAAACCCGGCCTACAGAAGGGACCTGTGGATACAGTTTGGATTCAGGGGTCCCCAACCTTTTTGGGCCAGTTGGCTCATTTGGAATTTTGACCATTACACATTTTTGTTATGTTCAGGAATTATGGTCCAAGAGCTGATCATGAGGACATGAACTCGGATTTCTTTCTATACTGCATCACAATAGTGCAGCATGAGGGACTTCCCATAACATGGTGTAACTTCTCTCTTGGCCAGATGTCTACTCAAACTAAGCATGCTCTAAGAAAGTAAATGAGCTGAGGGAAAAACAGCATGCTTTGACCAAAAAACAAACAAAAACCACCCAAAACAAAAGAATGCCTGAATATCAGATCTGTCTTTTGAACTGTGTATATGCCATCATTTATTTATGTGATGGAAGACTAACATGGTGAATATACAGCTACTGGGTATATCCAGCAAAAATGGAGAGTAAGGAAGTATGAGAATTTCATTTCCACTCACAAAACACTCAAACAAGTCCCGCTGGCAACCCCAGATATAAACATGTGCATCTTTTTTTGGAGAAAATGTTCACATTTCAAAACTTGCATTTTGAAAAATGCAAATGTTCACACTTTGCTGAATGGGGGAAAGTGCACATTTTAGGGGTGCACTTTTAAAAATGCACACTTTTCTTGAGGGGGGGAAGACGCCCATGTTTGGAAACATGAACTAGGGGAACCAAGCTTTGAGGATGAATTTGGAGAACTTCGACAAATTGGACCATTGCATGTTCCATAGTGGAGACCATTTCCCATCCCTAGAAGAAGACAACTTAAAAGAATTCTGTCAGCAATCCATCAGTTCCAACCAACTTCTAAACACCATCTTTGTGAAGCTTGTCCATCATTATGGATCTTCTCATAAAGGAAACGCTGATAAGCTTCCAGACAATAGAGTGTGAATACCCACAGCACTGGGCAATTGACTTCATTCCCTGAATTGCACATCAAACAGCTGCTAAATGAAGGATGGCTGCTTTAAATTTCTCCCTGCTGTGTCTACCTGTCTGCACACAGCATGCAATTAATGCCTAGTAGTTCCCCATATCGTGCTCTTTTCTCAAAACCTGTTGCTGTTTTTGTTATTGTTTTAAAAAACTGTGCAGTTTAATGAAGAAAATTCCTGATCCATATTGGCAAGTGTTCAGTTTGATACAAAAAGTAGCCTAACTGGCTAGAATGCAGAGCGATCAGGGCTGGGAAATGGGCCCATCCTTCCTTCTAAGGAAGTGAGATCATGAATTAGGATAAGTTACTGCATGCCCAGTAGCATGCAGATCTCTTTTAAGAAGAGGGACTCCTTTAAGAATAAAGGGACACTATTTGCGGCCTTCCAGATGTTGTTGGACTCCAGCTTCCAGTAGTCCCAGCTAGCATGACCAATAGTCAGGGATGACTGGAGTTGTAGTCAAACAACATTTGGACTGCCACAGGTGCCACGTTTCTGCCTTATAGAGGAAAAAGGCAACAGGTGGCTATATTCTTTTATTTTTGAAGCCTGGAGATGGTTCACTGCAGGTGTACCCTGAGATTGTATTGTTTGCTAGAATAAAGTGTGTATTCAGTTGTATTTTTGAAGCCTCAGTGAGCTTCACATGAGGCCAGGGGATGGGGAACTCCTCTGAAGAAAATTGTAATTGCTAGCAAGAGTGGAAGGAAAACTTTGTTTCAGTTAACAAAATGAAAATGCAGTTGATAGCCACCAATGTATGGAAAATCATGGTCGGGGAAAAGAGCAGATCAATGTTTGGTGCATCAGGACCATGCTGGAGTGTTTTGTGCTCCTTCATCTGTTCCCTCTTAATATTGGGTAGGCAAACCAAGAAAGGGAAGAGAAAATCAAGGAGAGAAAGGGAAACTGTGAGCAGAAGGAGGGAATATGCAAGACTCTTGCACATTCCTAGGATCTGAAACCATGGTTTGAAAGATCAGGCATATGGGTGCCTGAATTGAGCTAATGCATCAGGGAGTTTATAGCCTCAATGCAGAATAAACAGGGTTGGGGGTTTTTCACACATGCATTTTGCTTATGCTTACATGTTTTGTAGCCTTAAAGTTGTTTATAGATGTTGTTATTCTTCTGCTACTAGCCCAGTTAATACTGGGAGAAAGCAGAGTACATGTAGTACCTTAATCTGAAGATTTTTTGAGCCATTTTGCTGTACTGTACAGAGTTCTGGACTGAGGGTAATAAGGTGTACACTGCTTCACATACTTGTTGTGAGAAGGACTACACATGTGCAAGTTACCATTTTGTTTAAGCTGGATCTGGGATTTAGTGAGATTGCATTAGATATGCAGTCTGAATTCTATTGAAGACATTGGTGGTGAACTCATCCTATTTGAACATGCTATCATGCATTCACCTCTTGATTTAGTATGTCACATCATAAAAGCAGATATGTTGTGGAATGGGAGGACTCTGAAAATATCCATCACTGACTTGTGCAGACTGTATTCGCCACAACAGTCCTGTTATTGCCCCATCAGTCAGTGCTCAGGGCAGGCTGAACATCCATGGGGTAGGATGACCAAGGGAAGAAAATATTTATCTGAATGCCGCCTCTCCTAAAAGTCCGATGCAAAAATAAAAAGGTCATAAAATAGGAAGGTGGTTTAAGAAATGCTTCTAGCTTCTTGTTTTATGTATTGCCTAAAAGTGGTGGTGGTGGTATGAAGCATTCAGATGACTAATTTTAGGATGACTGAATGCAGTTAGGGTTGTGTCATTAATTTATTAGCTTCCCAAAATAAAAGTATTGCTTAAAAAAAAAAAAAAAAGCACCATGTTTCCCTTCCCCAAAGAAAAACGCTCAGTATGAAACTAGGAAGTAGTACCGGCAATCAGAAAGCCTACTGGCTGGCAGCCTGTGCAGTCTTTAAACAATCCTTGATTAAACATGCCAGCTGCAATTTCCCAAATCCCTAATTTAATTTAACCATACAAATTCAATACCAATTTTGGCCAATTTGAGGGAATTCAGTAAACAACTGAGCATGAAACTAACATAAAGATGCCACTGGTGTGTAAAGAGATGGGCAACTGCCTCTAGCCAAACAAACTTTGTCCCCAAATAGAACATTGTGCCACTATCACTTCCAATCATGTTGTTTGGAAAGTTGTTGCATCCCAAGCAATGAGAGTAGCAAAGTACATTAGGGTAATCCTTTTTATTGGATCAGGTTCTGTGGATGAAAATTTACACTCTTTTGACATTTATCAAAGTCTTCTTCAGAAAGACGTTAAAAGACTGCAACTAGACTTCAGCTGGCATACACACATACAAGCAAGCAAGCAAGCAATATTTGATTTGTAATCAAAATGTTGACATTTTCTACAGAAAACTATCAAATTAACTATTGGCAAACATATCCACTTTGGAATTTAAATTCTGTAAAGGCATTTTGAAATATAACCCCTGAATTGTTCTCTTTCTTTAAAAAAAAAAAATGTTTGAAATTTAATCAATCAAGTACTCCTCTGTCTCAATTTTATTAACATCAGTAAGGACTATTATTTTAGTTTCAGAATAAAAAACACTCCCGGTTCTTCTAATCTAGAAAATTACTCATTGTTGAAAAGCCAGGATCATGCCTAATTCTTCACCTTGCATCATACCTAATTCTTCACCTTGCATCCTCAGATGGATCATAAAAATGTTTACATAAAATGTAAATGGATCATAAAAATTGTAGTAATCATTTGTCACCACACTAAATGGGAACTTAATAATAAGCACAATAATAAATATTTTTATTTGTTCCTTCTAGGTGGAATCATAGAGTTGGACAATACATCAAAGGTCATCTAGACCAACCTACCTGCCAATGTAAAAAGGCCACTATTACAGCACCCCGGTGGATGGCCATCTAGACTCTGCTTAGAAACCTCTCATGAAGTAAGTCCACCACCTTCCAAGGCAGTCAGTTGCACTGTCAAATAATTTGTACTATATAGTGTATATATAGGGTAACAGAAGATCCAAATCCAGAAGACATGTAGCACAATTCTTTTAAAAAATAGGTGTGTTAGGAAATCAGATCACTTGGAATTCAAGCAAAAGAAAATACATAAGAATGCAAAAAAAAAAATACATAACAGAAAATACATTTCTAAAACTACCTCTACCCCATGGGGTCCATACTTGTGCTAGTTACAGGATTCTGATAGGATTTAGGATTCTGACCATTTCCAAGGTATATTTCCACAATCCTAGGAGCCAGCTGGACAACTTTCATTTATACCTCAAGTATAAAGAGAACAAAAGTTATTCCATAGGAAAAGAAACCCCCAAAGAAGCTCTATGGGAAAGAAACTGGGGTTCTGTACTTTAACAGGGAAAACCCTTTAAGACTGGGGAAAAGTTGGCCACCTACCACTTGAGACATAGTACAGGGCAGGTTCTGTCATTAGGCAGAGAGAAGTGGCTACTTCAAGCAGCTGATCTGGGGTGTCAAGAAAGGGCAGCAAATACTTATTTGATTATACAGGCCTGTGGCTGGCTCATGCTGGCTCAGCTTGTCTGAGCGTGGAAAGCTAAGCAGGGTCAGGCCTGGTAATTCCTTGGATGAGAGACCCCCTCCTCTAGTTTCCTGCATTGAGCGGGGGGTTGGACTCGATAGCCTTGTAGGCTCCTTCCAACTCTATGAATCTATGATTTATTATTGATGCATGTTTATTGCAAGGGAGGGGAGAGGCATTTGTGTATTCTCTGCCTCAGGTGCCTCAAAAAACATGATTGGCCTTGGGTACTATGCACCCTACTGCTTCACCTCGGACAGCGAAATATCTTGGGCTGGCCCTGTATGGACTAGGACCAAACAATATCTTACAAGTCATGGAAACTTCAAGAGTTGGGGCTTTTGAATTGCTGGTCAGGGAAGCTTATTCTAAGATGAGAAATCTCTTCCCCTAAAGTTTGATTAAAATTAAAGATTCTAAATGAAGAAGCATTTGATAGTTCAGGAAGGACTGCATTTCAAATGTAAACTTCTCCAGGATAATATGAACAGTTTCCTCTTGGGCATTTCCAGGTACTTAGGGGTTATTGGGCAATTATTAACAAGGAAGGATGGAAAAGAGAGAGAGCTAATTGTGGCGTGACAAAGAAATACACATAAGGAGTCAGATTGTGGACAGCCAATATGGAGTTTTGCCCTTTTAAAATGGAAACCAGTGATCTTTGACAATCATGGATAATATACACCAGGTTCATCACAAGCATAATGGAATATATTTCTTGAGTAGTTAACTTGTTTTCTCCATGGAATCATGTACAGTAATACCTTGGATTGCAAGCATAATTCGTTCCGGAACCGTGCTTGTAATCCAAAACACTCTTATATCAAAGCGAGTCTCTGGCGGGCATGAGCGGGGCCGATTTCGGCCCACTACGCCTGCTTGAGGCAAGCGGTTACATCTCTACGACTTGTATTGCAAGATGTTGCTTGTTTATCAAGTCAAAATTTATATTAAAAAAATTGCTTGTCTTACAAAACGCTCTCAGACCAAGTTACTTGCAATACAAGGTATTACTGTATGTCAATACATGATCACATGGACAAAAATTAGTATGGATTTGCCACAACTGTAAATATTTGTATTATTGTGTTGGGTGGATCTAGAACCATTTGCCTCAGGTGAGAAGGTAGTAGCCTCATGATTTATATTGCAAGATACAATTTCTCTGATTATTAATGGAGTCTCCTGTGGCAGCTCAGAATTAATCAATATCTTTCTGTTGAGTTGCAGCACCTGCCAAGCTGAATGGGCAGCAAGTACATGTGTTGCTCCCCTCAATCACTTCATTCGTACTTTAAATTAAACTCAGTTAAAAGGCAAGATTAACTACTCCTCATTAAGGCAGCCACACAGGTCTCCCTGCAGTTACTCCAACTCCATGCAAAATCGAAGACAGTCAATTAGTTAATTGCACAGTGTGTGGCAATGCAGATTAAAATGGAAGCCTCTTTCTTCACCCTCTCTTGAGTCCCCCCCTTCTGATCATCCTGAGAGGTGCAGGCTTTAGACCTTTTTTAAAAGGCAGCATAGAGTTTATATCTTTGAAGACTACATGGCCAAATCGATGGCTATAAAAATCTAATCTTGAGTCAGTTCACAAAATAAGCAAGCTGCAGCTCAAAGGCAAAGAAATCCCAGGACCTCAGTGGAATTGAATCCAAAGGGGGTGGAAATGAGCAGAAAAATCATTAAATAAGTTGATGCAATTTTAATGAAAAAAATTATGGTCCATTTGAAGTCTAAGGCAAGAAATCTCACCTAATAACCAAAGTCTTGGGATGCACAACATTGATCCAATTGTTATTTTATGGAAAGTGGAAATGGCTTTCTATCTAGGCTTTGCTTATTTTGGTCATTTAGGGGGAATACTGGCATTAATTAAGGGCCATTGCGCAACCCACCGGGGCAACCCTGTCAGTGCCCAGAGTGCACTGACCTCTGGCTGTGTGCAAGAATATGATTTATTTATTTACAAGATTTCTATACCGCTCCATAGTCTGGTATGGAGATTCTGGAGCGGTGAACAATAAAAGATAAAACAGATAAAAGAATAAAAGAGTATGTTAAAAACAAAATCAATAAAACCATGGCTGGTTAGTTCAGGACGGCTTCCTGAAATAAGAGTGTTTTCAGCCTGACTTCGAGGCAGAGAGTTCCAGAGAAATAGAGCCACTACACTGAAGGCTCTTCTCTGGGTGGATTTCAATTGGGCCGTAAGTCCATGTAGAAGCACCAGCAGCATGCCATCCAATAACCTCAGTGAGCAGGCAGGTTGTTAGGGGAGAAGGCACTCTCTCGGGTATCCTGGTTCCAAGTTGTTTAGGCTTTGTGCACTAGTACCAAAACCTTAAACCTGGCCTGGTAGTGAATAGGCAGCCAATGCAGTTCCCTCAGCAAAGGAGCTGCATGCTGAAAAGGGGCAGCTCCTAATAACAACCAAGCTGCTGCATTCTGCACTAGCTCCAGCTTCCAGACCAGCCTTAAGGGCAGCCCCACATTGATCTCATTACATATTGGTGTGGGAGATAAATTTGTTGCACCAATGATCCTATAATCTGAGGTGAGATGTAAGTTTAGGCTCCTCTGAATTATGTCCAAGATAAACCTGTTACCTCTACTAGTGATGAATCTCTAGTTTATATTTACCTGGTTCATAAAGCACCAACTCATAATGATTCGCCTGCATTATGAATCAATCAAGAGACATTTCCTGAAGAAGTTCTTAGAATGTAAACCAAGCTTCTGAGCATGTGTAGTTCAACAAGAAGCACTACAGTGACATGCCCCAAAGAGTAGACCCTCGTGTCTGAAATCCTGAAATGGAAAAATGAAAGGGGGAGCACACCAACCAACAAGGACAAGAACAAAAAAATGAGGGTGAGCCAAAGCCTTAAAATGATGCTTGAAGTAAAATAGAATCTCCTGGCATTACAGATACTGGCCATTCAGCATTTCAGGTACCAAGTAGGAATGGTGGCCTCACAAAGATGGAAGTGGAGAATGGGCAGAATTCAGGGCCTCCTGAGAGGATTGGTGTAGGGAGGGAGGATGATTTTATTTATTTATTTATTTATTATAAATATTTATACCCCGCCTTTTTTCCTGCAAGGAACCCAAGGCAGCTTACATAATCCTCCTCCTCTCCATTTCATCCTCACAACAACCCTGTGAGGTAGGTTAGGCTGAGAGTCAGTGACTCACTCTATTTACGATCTGTGTCACTTTCACATTTGTTCATACTCCCATCCTATTTACCCATTTATCTGTGTGTATGTGTGTGTGTGTGGGGGGGTTAATCCGCACAAAAATGTGCATTAAATACTATTTAAATAATTATTTTAAAACTTATTTGCTCTCAAAACACGCATTTCTAGAAGTTTTTTCTCTCGGAATACACTTCTAAAAATTGATTTTGATACCTTTTTTGATGGAGCAGCAAGAGGGAAAGGCACTTGTGTGTGACAGAAACAACAGGAGAGAGAAAAGAGAATATCATCAGGTGCCTATTAGGGATGTTTATTATGCCTGACGCGCTTCGGAAAAATCACTGTTCCTTCGTCAGGGGCCGCTTATCTCCTTTTAGGTGTATGAAGGAGAAAGTCCTTTGAGTGTCTCTTCTACATGGAAATGTTCTACATGGAAATGTTCCATGTAGAAGAGACACTCAAAGGACTAACTCCTTAATACATGTAAAAGAAGATAAGCAGCCCCTGATGAAGGAACAGTGATTTTCCAAAACACGTCGGGCATAATAAACATCCCTAATAGGCACCTGAGATACTCCTTTCTCTCTTGAGTTGTTTCTGATACCGTTTTTGAGATGAGAATTGTGTCAGAACATTCTGGAAAGGTGAAAGCCAGTGGATAACTAAGTTCCAAGCCACACATTAATCTGGGATGTCCAGATCAGGTCTGTCTGTCTGTCTCAGAATTCACAAAGATCAAATTCCTCAAATATCAAACATTGTTGGGTTCACAGAGATTTGGGGGGTATGTGGGTCTGGGTCTCCCCACATTTCACTCTAAATGATATTATCAGGGGTGCATTGGAATTTCTGAATTTTGGAATTGGGCTCTCGCCGGAGCGTCACCTTGAAGTGGTGAGTGGGCTTGTGTGTTCCGATGAACCCTGTGAGCAATGCCGTCGGGAGCTATATACTCCCGGTAGGGTCACCCATGGTGGTAAGGTCCGGGGAGAGGAACCAGACAAAGAACGATCCAAAACAAAAAGTCCTCAACGGCAGAACAGGCGGAAGATAATTTAAACCTAAATTACAACGGCTGTGAAGGTGGATGAAGGCTGCAGCAGAGAATGGTTTTCCAATCGTCAGGGTAACCATGCAATTGGATCGCTGCCGCCCTCTGTCAAGTTTGTGTGGTGATTCGTTGTGCACCGATCTCCCCACAGAAAACAGCTTCACGCACAGGCGTCTTCCAACACAACCCAACCCAACCAACCCAACCCAACCAACCAACCAACCAACCAAAAAAGTCCCATGGCGACTGGCAAATGGCGACGGGGGCAGGACTGTGAATCTGGAAGCCCCTAGTCACGGACCAGCATATGGGCGGTGGATGCAGACTCAGTTGCCCTGTTCGAGGAACGAGGTAGTCGAGCAGCTCGGCAGCTGTATCCATGACTGAGCAGCCCTATTTAGGATCCACTCTGCTCACCCTGTATGGGGAGGGGGCTAGAAAAGGTGCCCTAAACATAGTCTACCTCTTTCGCCCCTGACTGGATTACCGCGTCCAGTCGGGTCACCATTTTCTCATAATCTCACTATCACAAACAAGCTATTTCGACAAAAGAATAAGTTTAAAACATTATGGCAGCACCCTCGGTCAAAGCACTGGCATCTTCTGGATTATGTAATTGTCCGTGTTAGAGATCGCCGCGTTGTACTTCTTACTAGAGCCATGGTGAGTGCCGACGACTGCTGGACAGACCACTGACTAATCCAGTCCACTATGGTTATCAACATTGCTCCCCAATGTAGGCTTCAAGGAAGGTAACCAAGGCGTAAAATGAACATCCACGCCCTTCAAGATCCTATTAAGCAAACTCGTCTTCAATCACTTCTTAAGGAACATCTACCTACGGAACCTCCTGAGAACATTGAGGACCATTGGTCTAAGCTGAAAACCTCCATTACTGCAGCTTGTGAACAAACTATTCGATATGAAACTAAGAAACATCAGGATTGTAAATATATAATTGACCAAAAAAGGAAAGCCTTCCAAATATGGCAAAATGATATTAACTGCGCTGCCAAGAAAAAAATCTATGCTAGTGCAAAGGCTGAAGTCCAAAGAAGAACAAGAGAACTTAAGAACGCCTGGTGGAAAAAGAAAGCTGAAGAAATTCAACAATTTGCAGAATCTCATGATGCACGGGGCTTTTTTAAGGCCACAAGGGCCATTTATGGACCAAAAACCTATGGTACACACCCTTTACAATCAAAAGATGGCACCAAACTCTTAAAAGACAAAGAGTCTATTGCACTGCATTGGAAAGAGCATTATTATGACCTTTTAAATCGTAAATCTAAGGTGGATAATGAGATTTTTTCGCAAATCCCGCAAAAACAAATTAGAGAGGAACTTGCAATACTCCCCACTTTGGATGAAGTAAAAAAAGCCATTAATCAAATGAAGAATAACAAAGCTAGTGGACCAGATGGGATTCCTGCTGAAATCTTTAAAGAAGGGCCCCCCGAACTTGTACAACATCTTCATAAACTCATTGAAAAAATCTGGATAAGAGAAGAGATCCCAGAAGACTTCAGGGATGCCATAATTATCACCCTCTTTAAGAAAGGTGATAGAACAGACTGTGGAAATTATCGGGGCATTTCTTTCTTAGCTACCGGAGTTAAAATATTTGCCAGGATTCTCGCAAACCGTCTTCTATCTATTTCAGAAGAGATCCTCCCTGAAACTCAATATGGTTTCCGCCCCTCTAGAGGGACAGTAGACATGATTTTTACTGCACGTCAGCTCCAAGAAAAATGCCGGGAGCAAAATCAACCCCTTTATATGGCATTTATTGATCCTGCTAAGGCCTTTGATACTGTAGACCGAACAGCTCTCTGGACTATCCTTATGAAAATTGGATGCCCCAATAAATTTTAGAATATCTTGCGACTTCTCCATGACAACATGACGGCTACGGTCTTGGACAACAACAGCTCTCATGGTGCTCCATTTAAAGTGGGATCAGGTGTTAAACAGGGATGTGTTATTGCCCCAACATTATTTGCTATTTTCATCGCCATGATTTTACATCTTGTCGAGGGGAAACTTCCCACTGGTGTGGGAATTATATATCGAACAGATGGAAAGCTTTTTAATCTCAGCAGGCTGAAAGCAAAAAGTAAGGTAATTGCAACCTCCGTTGTGGAACTTCAGTATGCTGATGATAATGTGGTCTCCGCACATTCAGAGGATGATCTCCAAACTATCCTAAATGCTTTTGCAGAAGCATACGGAAAACTTGGTCTCTCACTTAAAAAACCCAAAGTGCTTCATCAGCAAGTGCAAGCTAACCCTTTGGTGATGCCATCTATCCAGCTTGGCGGGACAATACTGGAAAATGTCGATCATTTTCTCTATCTTGGCAGCTATCTTTCTGTTACAGCTAACATTGACAGTGAAATCCACCATCATCTGAGCTCCGCAAGTGCTGCGTTTTCTCGAATGAAACATAGAGTGTTCGAGGATCAGGATATTTGTAAGAAGACCAAAACACTGGTTTATGAAGCCATTGTATTACCAACTTTATTGTATGCCTGCGAAACATGGACTATCTATAAACGTCACCTCCAACTCCTTGAAAGATTTCATCAACGTTGCCTCCGGAAAATCCTGCGAATTACTTGGGAAGATAGGCGAACAAATGTCAGTGTACTGGAAGAAGCAAAGACTACTAGTGTTGAAAAAATGATCCTTCAACGCCAACTTCAGTGGACCGGTCATGTTGTCCGAATGCCTGACTGCCGTCTCCCAAAGCAGTTACTTTATTCCCAGCTCAAGGATGGAAAGCGGAACATCGGTGGGTCAATATAAGAGGTTTAAAGATGTTCTTAAGGCTAATCTAAAAAAATGCAATATAAAACATTGAAAACTGGGAAGCTCTGGCCCATGAACGATCTAACTGGAGGTTGGCCTTTCACAAAGGTTCTATGGACTTTGAAGAAGCTCGAGTGCAAGGTGAAAGGGAGGAACGTGCTAAGCGAAAAGCACGTCAAATAAATCCTTTACAGGACCATCTTCCATCTGGTAACCTGTGTCCTCACTGTGGGAAGCTGTGTGGATCTAGAATTGGCCTCCACAGTCACTTACGGACCCATCACTAGAGTCTACACAATTTTCTTTAGAATTTTCCTCCTTTTAAAATCTCCTTTTTGTAAATTTTCTTTTTTTTTTTATCCTGGAAGACAATCTTACTCGGTCACGAGTGATCGCCTGACTGACTGACTGGAATTTCTGAATTTTGGAATTGGGCTCAGAAAAGAAAACATTTTTTCCCAATTTGTTCAAAAGCTCATATTAGCTGAACATAGGTCTGAATTGACCTAACCGAGGGTCCACCTGTCACTAAACTCTGTGTCACATTTCTGAAGCATCTAAAAATAAATGATAAGAGTTAGGATATTTGCTTATGCGTCAACTCCTACCACAAACTAAGGCAATGGGTATTTCAGGAATTGAACAAATAAACTGAGCCCAGGAATTCCCAAGCACTTATTGCTCATGAAGAATGAATGAACAATGAGCATTGGGAAATCCCTTCTCCCTGTGCCACAGAGATATTATGAGCAGAGAAAATGGCAATTAAATAACTAATTTAATTTCTAATGCTCTTATTAAACATGCATTTCAATGTATTGCGATTCAATTATTAACAATGTCTATGGAATCTGATTGGGGTTTTATGCTTTATTAATTTATTCCCTCTGAGGTTCTATCTTTATCATTTGTATTCCCCATCTTACTGTGTAAATAACTGATTTACTCTTGCATATTCACAAGGGTGTTACTAACCTTTATAACAACCATTATAGTAACAGACATCCACTGACAAACCTATTCATATTTTCACAAGGTCCCACAGCATGGGTTTCAGAGGCATATTTTTTTTGTGTGTGGTTGTTGTTACATAACTTGCCCATTTTGCAAGTATATCATGAACTTTTTTTTCAGGAAAAGAAGTAAACAGTATTTTCTTTGAACCATTCCACCTTTGAGATATATCTGTAAGTTCTCATGATGCTCAGCTGCCCTGGATGCCCCATGCATGTTTGGGAAAATTCACGGCCTAATTGGTCTCCATATCACAAATTGTGTCCTCCCAACCACCTATCACTTCTACCTCCACTAGGAGGAAAGGTAGACTCCCACCCATCCATCCCTTCTACCTTGTCAAGTAATGGGAAGGGGTGGAGAGGACCCAGTTCATAGAAGGTTTCAATTCTCCAAATCCAGTATACAGTGATAACATCATTGTTGTGTTTCTTGCATGCCTGAAATTCCAATGTGGACTTAATCTGGACATCCAGGTAAACAATCTGGTTGATCCAAACTATTTCTACATCAGACTGGGGATGGGACAGATTGCCCATCTCTAAAATCCATATAATCAATGTCATCAACTGTAGTTGCTTCAAGTGATGACCCAATACACCCAGAGCATGTAATGTCTGCAGCCACTTGTTACTTGTTTGTAAGACAATTGACTCCTATGCATGCATATTATTTATTTATTTATTTATTTATTTATTTATTTATTTATTATATTTATGAATCGCCCATCTGGCAAGACATCCGGCCACTCTGAGCGATGTACAATGCAATAAAATACGGGGGGGGGGGGGACACACACAGTATAAAACACAATTAAAAATCCTAACCCACCCCATATTCCCGCCTGAAAAGCCACGTTTTTAATGCCCGGTGGAAGCTAATCAAGGAAGGGGCATGGCGGAGATCACTGGGGAGAGAGTTCCATAAATTGGGGGCTGCCATAGAAAAGGCCCTCCTCCTAGTCCCCATCAGCCTGGTTTCTCTGGCTGATGGGACAGGGAGGCCATCCATGGCGGATCTTGTTGAGCGGCCTACTTGATGTTGCTGGAGGCGCTCCTTCAGATATACTGGACCGGAGCCGTACAGGGTTTTAAAGGTCAACGCCAACACCTTGAATTCAGCTTGGCAAACAACTGGTAGCCAGTGCAATTCTTTGAGCACCGGAGTGATGTGATCACGCCGGCGGCAGCCTTTAACCAGGCGAGCTGCTGCATTCTGTACCAGCTGCAACTTCTAAACCGTCTTCCAGGGTAACCCCACGTAGAGCGCATTACAGTAGTCCAGGCAAGAGGAGACCAAGGCATGAACCACTGATAGGAGCAGATGATTAGGAAGGTAGGGGTGCAACTGCCGTATCAGATGGAGCTGATACAGCGCCGCCCAGCTCACAGCTGACACCTGAGCCTCCATGGACAGCTGGGAGTCTAGAATGTCTGCATATGCATAGGGCTAAAATGGGTAGGGGCACATGGACATATACATAAGCCCCACCCCAACATTCCCACATTTCCAGCTGCTGTTGAGACTTTCATGCATTGAACATGAAGATCTGAAGAAGGCTTTGTACTGAATGTGCTTACAACATTCCCATGATCGGGAACCCTGCCTTTTCAGGGTTTCTAATCATGGGAGCTTTGTAAGCACATTCAGTCAAGCACACTTACAAAGTCCTCTTCAGACCTTCATGCTCAATGTGTGAAGACCTTTAAGGCAGCTGAGCTTAGGGTGTGAGGATGTTTGAGGGGCAGGGCTTGCACATGCACCCTCACCCTGGCCTCACTTCCCTCCTAGATCTACATGTGTGTAGGCAAATGCCTGCATAAACCTTTAGATAACCTTTTAAGATCAAACTTGGAATCACCACTAAAGAAAAGAAGCACATGAGTAGCCATACTGCACCAAAACGATATCCATCAAACTCCCAGGATTTCTATTTCTATTTCTATTAGTGGAATGACATCCCTTATGTTTTGCCATAATGAGCAACCTAATGCAAATACATTTTGTTATCTTTCACTGTGGTACATATGCCTTACTGTTATATTTTTTATCTCATACCTTTTCTTCTTTTTTGCTACAGACACTAATTTGTAACTCACACTGAGCCCTGTCTGTGCATGAAATCTCTAATCAGACAAGCTTGCTTCTTTGAAGATGAATGATGAGGACAAGTGCAGGCTGTGTCTCTGATTCTGCTTTAATTATAATTATTTGTTAGAGAATGTACTGCTACCCTTGCACCTTTGTGACACATTCAGTAGAATAACCCAGGCTGAACCTTCAGCTATGCCCATTAACAACTCCATCTGTTAGAGGTGGGCAGCACTGACCTTTTGCAGTGCTCTATCATTCCAGCAGATTTAAGGGCAGCCTTCAGCTGCAGTCATATGTGCAGAATCAGATCCCCTTTCTTACTTCTTTGGGGGAAATCTAGGCTGCCCATTGACTGTATGATGAAACCATGTCCAAAGTATATTATCTATTCATACGTGGAAGCTGTTCATAATTTATTACTATGGCAGCATCATGTATGTGTTAAATAAACACATCAGTTTGTTTTATTTTTTCCCCGAGTACTATCCCAGAATCCACTGAGATTCCAGAGAGGAAACAGTTAAGTGTCTACCTTGCAAAAAGAAATCTCTCTAGATGTGTTTGCAATTTGCAACTATTGACTATAGGACAGAATGGGCTGTGGGTGCTTTGTGACATGTTATGCTCTCATGTATACTATGAGCTAAGTCAATGGCACTAGAATGGTAGAGTACTACACATGTCTTAATGTGGTTGACAACACCATAGGATGGAAGTGAAGTATGAAACCACAATTATTGTACATTAAGCATCTAGGGATTGCTTACACTCGAGGTTTAGTGCAAACTCTATTTGCAGCACCCAGTCAATCCTGAAAAATTACATACAACATCCTTAAAAGTTAACTTTTGTTTAATTCCTAGCTTGGGATGGGGGAGAAATTCGTTGGTTCATGCTTTAATGTGAACTTACCAAATTTGCCCTTCCCGAACCTACACACAGACTGAAATGCGATATTTCCCTAATGTTGTGATGCAGTTTGCAAACCAAAAAAAGTACAAAAATGTGTATAATAGGGGGAAATGTACACAAAATTGCACACCATAGGGAAACGCATATATAAAGACAGATAACTTAGGGGAAATCACTTTTAAAATGTGTATATTCAGAAAAGTGCATACAAAAATGTGTATGGTTAGTTACGCATGAATACATATGAATTTTCACACTGATTCAATCCCACCCCACCCCACCACACACACATTTGCAAACCGATACTAAAATAGGATGGAATGAACTTAATGTAGGAAAAAATGAAGAACTGAGCAGAATCGAACTTAACAGGTTTGCACATAACTTTTCCTAGTTCTTCAGCCTCCATTAGTAAGCCAGGCATAATAATACTTAGCATTCATATGGTGCTTTAGAATGTTTAATGTATGTACTTTATCCATTGTCTCAGCAATCCTTGCAAAAGCCCTGTAACTTATATGGCTGAAAGTTGCAAGGCTGTAACAGCCCTGCAAGTTAATACTTAATACACTCTTTTTTGGAAGCATGTAGCTTAAGAACTAGGGTGGCACAGAGCTCCTTTTCCTGGAACTATGATTCAGAAGAATTTTGCATTTTGGCAGGTGTAGCTTTTATCACCTCCTCATAAGGTGGTTAAAAGTGTTATCATCACAATATATTTTTTTTGTATAACAATTGCAGCAATTATATGAATTGTATATTTCTCAGACTTTTGATACAGCAGTATATTTCTCCCTCTCTTTCTTAATCATTATTACTACTATCATTATTATAATTACAATTATTATTATGATTCTTTTTATAATTGCTATTACTACTACTAAAATGTTGTTTCTTAACAGGAATAATGGACATATCTGACAATTTCAGTTTCTCTCAGTTTCTCATTGTACTAATTTTAAGTTGGGTTCATCTCAACCTTGAGAATTTTTCCAGTCTTAAATTCAGTTCGTCCCAAACTTGGAGTATATTTTTTTTAAAGTCTGCATGCAGCATGAACACTTATAAGCATTTTTCTGCACATTTCATGATTTTTTGCCTAATATGCACATTTTTTGCAAGCAATTTTGCTAATAGAATGTATTTTGAACACTATTTTATTTCCCTAATATATGTTTTTTGTCTGCAATTTTTTGACTGGGAAACTCCATGGATAATTGAGCTTTGGTTCGCATAGTAGTACAAAATTGCAAAATTAGGTAAATTTGCATTAAAATGCAGACTGAATGAATTTCTTCCCCATCCCTATGAAATAAAATAAAATTAAATTAAAAAAAAAAAAGACATGCCACCTCAAACAGCGGAGGATATGAATATTTTAAATTTATTTATTTATTGTCTTTCTGATGTGTTCCTTTCCTTGTCTGAGCCTTTTTCTGAGTCTCCTACTTGAATTCCAGCTCTCTCTCTTGTTCTGCCTGGTTTACTGCCTGGTTTACTGCCTCACCACTTGGGGGAGGGCAAAGTAAAAACAAAAAAGAAAGCCCCCTACATTCTGAGACAGCAGAAGACCATGCAGTTTCTGCTGTCATTTTCTACCAGAATACATATTCCAAGATGATGCGCGGTTGCCAGCTAGTAGCAAGAAATTCTGGTTCACTCTTTAGCTTTTCATAGTTTCTGTCCATTTGTGCATGTAGAGGTGAAATAACGACTCAGACACAGTTGTAGGGTACAAATTGTGGGAAAAGTAATGGGCCACATTTATTATGAATCATCAATTGGAGATCTACGAAGGGGAAAAAGTGTGGGTACCAATTACACCGGCTATCAGCCAGTCACCATTGCTATAGGGCGAAACATCCAGCAAAAGAGGGTGACGGCATCAAAGTCATCCCCTCCTTGCTTAACACCACACAGTGCTGGAAGGTCTTTCCTGCAGTCAGCCTCGTACGGACCGTGAGGTACCGATACAGGTGAGGAAGGAAGACCGCAGAGACATGCCTTATCTCCCCAAAACCGAGCCGTGAGGCATTGGCGGCGGAAGCCTCAGGCACGCCTCTCACCTGAAAGGTGCCATAGGATGATCACTGAGCCCCTAAAACTGCCTAATCCCGCACTTAACCACCAATGTGACCGAATTGAAAATGCCACTAAGCACCCAAAACCTGAAATACAGTGTAGAGTAGGCGAAATGCGAACATTGCCCCTGGCCAATTAGGACAATGAACCAAAATTCCTACTCGGCCCCTGGAAACAGGCGACTAGTAAAACCTACACTGCAAACAGGGATGGGAGGGAGCCGGGTTAGAAAGGAGCCAGGGGGAGAGGCGTGCGAGCATAATAACGGCTCTACCGCCCCTCCCACTCTGCCTCCTGATTGGAAGATCAAAAATCAGACCATTGTGGTCTGATCCGTTATTCCCCTGTGTGCAAATTGTCGTGTGTGTCCCTCCGCCACAGCTACGCGTGGCTGGGAGGGGTATTCTGTCAGTTTCACATTCACACCAATTTATCGGAAAGATCAGTTGGGATTGAATTGTTTCTTCTGTTTCTTCCATTTGAAAAGAATAGTTGGCTGAAAATTCTTTCCCAAATGAATGCATTTAGTCCAAGCCAAGGACTGAAAGTTTAATGCTGGGCCTATTTTTGCATGGTAAATTTTTAACAAACAACTTAAACCTCATTGATGACAGTGCTGATTATTTTGCAGTAATTTGAAAATATGCTTTATTGCCATCTGGTACCAAATTTTTCATCAGTGCAATAGGGGAAAATCAAATTAGCGGGGTGGGTGGGTTATATAAAGCTTTGATGTGATCGACATCTGAGTAAAAATCTGTTCTAGAACATGACACTAGAACAAAGAGAGGTTTTAAGGCTTGGATTTCTACATACATACATTTTGCATCCTCTCTGAAACACATCACTTGTTTCCACAAACCGAATATCATTGCAATGCTCCAGATTAAACAGTAACCATCATCTGTACCTGAAACATACTACTTATATTTCATTTTACTTATATGTACTTGTGCAATAATAAACATGAATATGAGACAACTGGATGGGGCATGTTTAATAAGGAGCTCAGATGCTTTTCTCTGGGCCTCTTATGGCTCGGGCCTCTCAGTCACTCCATAAGGTAAGCCTGTGTAAGTTGAGACTCACCAGTCAAAACCACAGTCCAGCTCCCTCTATTGTTGTCTTCCAGATATCATAGGGAATGCTTGAGGATTTTGTGTGGCCCACATTTTTAAGCAAACTGACCTAATTCTCACTTCCTGGACTAATATGTTGATTGTGCATATCTGAATGTTGTGATGCAGTTGCTGGCTTGAAAATGCACACCAAATTCATATTTTAGGGGGTAAAGCTTACAAAAATGTGTACTTCCATGTGTTCCATTTAAATATAAATTTTCAGGCTTAAAAAATAAACAAACCCTGGTTGATGGAAAAATGGAATGGAGTGAATGAATTTATGATGGAACACATGCAAACTGACACAGATTAAGAATATATTGATTTGTCCATCCCTAGGTGCTTGACACCAACCCTGTCCCATTTTTTCAGTCCCAGTAAGGTAGCCAAAACAAGAGTTTCATTGAGCCCCTGGTGGGCTACCATATAAGGCTACTGGTACATTCAAATGAATAGGTCAAAAGTTATGCAGGCCTGTCATAAGGCATTATGATAAGGCATTATGATTGCCTTATCCTACTTTAACTCTGAGACCCATGGTTTCACAATCCTTTACTAGGTGTGTGAGGAAGCACTGCATGGGCTTTGCTGATAGTAACTTCGTTACCATCAAATTCCTGCATGGTAAAGCTATGCTCTCAAAGGCCACTTTGTGGGTTAGGGAAAGGGCAGTATCCCTACCAGCCATATTAGGTGGAATTCTGTGGGATGTTAGATTCACAGGAATCACCCAGGACAGATCAAAGATGCACAAGACATAACTAATAGTATTGGGTGTTTCCTGATTGACAGTCAGGACAGAGCCAGCTAGCTTTGCCCTACTTCCTGAGTATAGAATTATTCTTCAGCTGTAGATACACTGACCTACAGGACTAGACAGAATTTTCTTAACCCAATAGGATAAGATGTGTCCTGCCCTGAAGTCTGTCTAAACTGTAAAGAAACATCAACTCTGTATTTTTGTGGAAATAATATTTTCTATGGAAACAGACATAAAATTGATGTCATTTCAATTGCCCTCATGCCCTACTTGTGGGCTTCCCATGGGCATCTGGTTGGCCATTGTGGGAACATAATGCTGGACTAGGTAAGCCTTTGATCTGATTCAGCAGGGTTCTTCTTGTGTTCTTATCCAACTATATGCGTAGTGGTGAGAGTGTTGGACTGGGACTCGGGAGATCCAGGTTCTAGTTCCCACTCGGCCATGAACCCACTGGGTGACTTTGGGCCAGTCACGGACTCTCAGCCTAACCTACCTCACAGGGTTGTTGTGAGGATAAAATGGAGAGGAGGAGGAGGATTATGTAAGCCGCAGGGATGTTGAAGAGTCCTTGGTTTCGAGTCATGAGTCGAGTCACGAGTCTTTGGACCCGAGTCTCGAGTCCGAGTCCTTGGTCCAAAATGGTGACTCACGAGTCATGAGTCACGAGTCACTCCCAAAGCTGACTCCACGAGTCTCTATTAAAAACAATGGGGGGTTTTCCCAACAAAATAAGGCTATTTCAGATGTGTGGCTTAAATAAATTCTAGGCACAAGTGTGCCTTTTTATTTCAAAACTCTGCATCTGATTTTGGCAAGAACAGACCAGGCAGACAAACCCAAAATAACCAGACAGGCACAGGAGGCAGGGACCCCCAAAACAGGCAGGCAGAGGCCTTTGTCTTGGACAATTCAAACTGTGGAACTGGTTAAGAAGAGACCAGGCAGGCAGAGGAGGCAGGGAACCCCAAACAGGCAGGCAGAGGCAGCCAAACCCAAAATGTCTGAAAGGTTGCATTTTAGGAAAATGATTTTAAAAAATAAACTTGCTGTACTTCCTAAAACCTATCCATGTTGCATTTGAGGAACACAATTTTGGAACACGAGTCCTTGGTCTTGAGTCCCGAGTCGAGTCTCAAGTCCCATTAAAAATATTGGGACTCGAGTCTGACTCGAGTCAGAGGGGGGGCTCAGTCCGACTCATGAGTCGAGTCCTGGAGTCCGAGTCCCCATCCCTGGTAAGCCACTTGGGTTCCTTGCAGGAAAAAAGGAAGGGCATAAATATAATAAATAAATAAATAAATAAATAAATAAAATTTAACCCCACTCTCCCTACCAGTAACCATGTGGGGTGATAGAAAACTATGGAACCTGGGTTTATACAGTAGTGGGTGAGAGGGAAAGATGCTTACTACTAGCATGTGGTCCCTCTCCAGCCCACCAGGATCCTATTTCCTGAAAAGTAATTGAGTCCTGGTAGTGGTGGGGAAAACAGTGAGAAACTTAAAAAACAAGAACTAAGATTAATTAAACAAGGAAGGGGCAAGGGGAGCAAAACAAACATTCAAATGAATAGATGATTTCAAGTAAGTCTCTCAATGAGGGGTGCAGAACCTCAGGTCCGCAGTCCAAACTGGCCATCCAAGGATCACAATCCAGCCCTTCATGTTCCCCAGAAGGCTATGCCCCTTTCCCCTAACCACTGATCATTTAGTGGTTTCCCAGCTCTTGTGCAGTTTCTTCCCCATTCTAAAAGGCTGAAATGTCTCTCCTATGGCTTGGGTACTGGCAGGAGGAGCCTTAAGTTAAAATACGGTGATAATTTTGGCCCCACACTTTTTGCCTTTTGTCCCCACTCACCACTGGAATGCAGCCCCTGAGAACTTCTCTGAAATGGAATTTGCCCCTTGGGCTGAAAGGGTTCTGCACTCCTGCTCTAGACTATTGAATGGAAGGGAGTCCGATAGCTATATGGTCTATGAAGGTAAATTATTTCTTAAAACCTGTCTGGGCAGTAAAGGACTCAGAAGTAAATGTAGGCCTCAGTTACTGATGGTTGGTTGTCTACTTACACCTACCAACTGGTTACTGTGAGAAGGGCAGGATGCTGCTACTACTTCTCTGTTTCCTCGTCTTGTCGCAGTCTCCTCGGTACCTCTATTTTCTGTCTCCCTCTCTCTTCCTCTTCATAGTTTCCGAAGAACCTTCCTTCACAATCTCTGGCTCCTTTTCTGTCCTCACAGTCTTCTCAGGACCCTCCTTCACAGTCTCTGGGCTGGTTCATACAACCCAGGCGGCGAGCGGGGGAGGCACCATGGGGCGTCTGCAGGGTTCGGTGGGGTACCATAGATGACCTGTGCCTCGCACGCGTGGGCAGACCGCAGTGGAGCTGGCAGTCCCCACACCGCAACGCGGGCCTCCTGGTACTAGAGGGCGGCAGCTCGGGATGCCCAGCAGTGCCATTTGCCCCTACAGGCCGGAGGGGCCACAGCTCAGGCGCTCTGGGCTGCCGCCTCTGTGCGACCACGGGAGGCCCCTGCGGGACAACTGCCCACTGTTCGCATGGTAGGGTGGCCACACGCGGTAGGGGATTACCCCTCTACCGCCCATGGTGAGTTTCCGTGCTTCTCGTGCGTGGCTGTCCTGTGGGGGCGCCCCCGGCCAGCGTTCACACAACATGGGAACCATGGGGGGCTTCTGTTCCCATGCAGTTCCCGTGTTGTGTGAACTGGCCCTTTCTCTCTTGTTTTAGTCCCCTCAGAATCTCCCTACAGTGGCTCATCAGGGTCAAAAAGGGTTGAGCTACTGGCATTCCACCAGAGGGCTGCATTGCGCACGAACGTACTATTGACAGCCTGTCTATACTTTATGGACTTTTTAGAAGAGAGACCTTTAAACTTACAGTTGCCCAGACAATCCACAAAATTAAATATTTTCTACTTTCACTTTGGTTTGAGTCAGTAGTTCCTTCTGTTTTTATTCATTCATTCATTCTATTTCTGTTTGCTTTCCAGCCAGCAGATTCCATAAGCCAAAGCAGCTTACCTAAACAATCTAATTAAAATACAATATAGTGTAATAAAATTTCCATTAAAATAGGACTAATAAACAATCAACTAATCAAATGGCAGGAGACCAGTACAAGTAAACAATGCCAGCTATATTAATTCAACTAGAGTACCAGAACAACCTGGCCTAGACCATGGAAGCTTTGGGCATCATTCCCTCTTCATTTACAGTATGTAAAGCACCTGCAGTCTTTAAGATCTTTTATTGAGTTCTAAGTGTGCTCACAGAACTCTGAGCCTTAGCAATGTGCAGTGAGGGAGTGGCTCCCCCCTGAGACTTCCTGCCTCTTAAGACTTCCTGTTCCCTTTCCCAGCAGCTCACCCCTCAACATCGTGTGTCAAGGCAGCAATCCTACATACACACAGAAGAAGGTTATACCTTCTTCTGGAAAGGACTACCTGAGCAGGACTGACGAATACATGGAGTAGGCTTTGCCATCAAAAATGGGCTAGTGAACTCTTTGTCAGAAGTTCCTACTGGCATTAACGAATGCTTGATAACTCTTCGATTAAAGCTCACCAATAACCAGCAGCTAACTATTTTGAGCGCTTATGCGCCAACATTAGATGCTGATGAAGACATCAAGGAAAGTTTTTATACCCAGTTGGACACTCTCCTGTCAGAGATACCTAAGGAAGATAAAATTATCCTCCTGGGTGACTTTAACGCAAGAGTCGGGCGTGACTTTGATTTATGGCCAGGAACTATTGGAGAAAAGACGGAGTTGGTAATAGCAACTCGTACGGAATTTTACTTTTGTCTAAATGTGCAGAGCATAATCTCACTATTACAAACATGCTCTTTCGACAAAGAATAAGTTTAAAACATCATGGCAGCACCCTCGGTCAAAGCACTGGCATCTTCTGGATTATGTAATTGTCCGTGTTAGAGATCGCCGCAATGTACTTCTTACTAGGGCTATGGTGAGTGCCAGCGACTGCTGGAGAGACCACCGACTAATCCGGTCCACTATGGTTATCAACATTGCTCCCCAACGTAGGCTCAAGGAAGGAAACCAAGGCATAAAATAAACATCCACGCCCTTCAAAATCCTATTAAGAAAACTCGTCTTCAATCATTTCTTAAGGAACATCTACCTACGGAACCTCCTGATAACATTGAGGACCATTGGTCTAAGCTGAAAAACTCCATTACTGCAGCTTGTGAACAAACTATTGGATATGAAACTAAGAAACATCAGAATTGGTTTGATGAAAATGATAATGAGATTACATATATAATTGACCAAAAAAGGAAAGCCTTCCAAATATGGCAAAATGATATTAATTGCGCTGCCAAGAAAAAAATCTATGCCAGTGCAAAGGCTGAGGTCCAAAGAAGAACAAGAGAACTTATCTCAAGGAGCGCCTCCAGCAACATCAAGTAGGCCGCTCAACAAGATCTGCCACGGACAGCCTTCTCCCTGTCCCATCAGCCAGAGAAACCAGGCTGGTGGGGACCAGGAGGAGGGCCTATTCTGTGGCAGACCCCGTACTGTGGAACTCTCTCCCCAGTGATCTCCGCCATACCCCTTCCTTGATTAGCTTCTGCCGTGCATTAAAAACGTGGCTTTTCAGGTGGGAATATGGGGTGGGTTAGGATTTTTAAGTTTTGTACTGTTTTTAATTGTGTTTTATACTCTGTGTGTGTGTTCCCCCCCTCTAGTATTTTACTGGATTGTACATCGCTCAGAGTGGCTGCATGTCTGGCCAGATGGGCGATTCATAAATATAATAAATAAATAAATAAATAAGAATGCTTGGTGGAAAAAGAAAGCTGAAGAAATTCAACAACTTGCAGAGATTCTCATGATGCACGGGGCTTTTTTAAGGCCACAAGGGCCATTTATGGACCAAAAACCTATGGTACACACCCTTTACAATCAAAAGATGGCACCAAACTCTTAAAAGACAAAGAGTCTATTGCACTGCGTTGGAAAGAGCATTATTATGATCTTTTAAATCATAAATCTAAGGTGGATAATGAGATTTTTTTCGCAAATTCTGCAAAAACAAATTAGAGAGGAACTTGCAATACTCCCCACTTTGGATGAAGTAAAAAAGCCATTAATCAAATGAAGAATAACAAAGCTAGTGGACCAGATGGGATTCCTGCTGAAATCTTTAAAGAAGGGGGCCCTGAACTTGTACCTCAGGTATTTCTGGCTGTCTCGATGGATCCCTATGTGAAAATAGGCGTCCTGGAGATCAGGTTGTCTACCAGCCATGGTTTGCATAGTTATTTGATTGGGTGGGAGTCCTGACTTCATTTCTACATTTGCTTTGTTAGTGACAACTGAATACACATTTCTCTGAATATGATTTTTCTTCATTTATACTATAGTTAATAAATAATGCCCATTAGACCAGGTTTGAGTTCTGTGTGTTTTAATACTTTCCTCCTTACATTTAAGTCTTGTAATTTTTGTTTTCTTTTGTTCTCTGTGTTTCAATGCCTTCATAATCCTTGAAATATGCAGTTGATAATTGCCAAACCATTTAAATGTTAACGCTGTCTCCATTATCATTATCTCTCACGCTCTGACTGTGGCCTTAGCAAACCAGGCAGCTCTCCCAAAGTCCAAACTTATTTTCCATAGATGAAGGTCAAGAAACACTTTGAATGTTGCATGCCTATAACCCCCTAGAGACACATGCTGCTCTGGTTGAATATCACCAGTATACAGACTCACTAGCATCTCTGGAAAATTCTTCTCTGAACTGTTTTCAATAGCAATGACATTTTCTTTCCCATCATTGTGGTAACTCATCACTTGCACATTGCAGGTTGCTGGACTGCATACATAGTACAACTTAAGCCACAGAATAAAATTCATGTGGCAGAATTTTAGATGCTTAATTCTTCTTTCCCCTGCTATCAACCAGCAATGAAAATGGAGTGAAATATTGCTATCAGGGACCTTTCATTTGTTCATTCTACTCTTTAGTGACCTCTTTAACAATAAAAACTGGATGGTATTTTTTAACAGGCAATATAAAAAGAGTTTGTTTGTGGTTCATGGAACTGTTCCCTGGAGAACAAACCTTTATCCCATTATTTGCTCGTCATCTAGATATTGAAGCCATAGAAGTTGTCAGAGATGCTCCTTATATGGCCTACCTTAAGTGCTAAATTTTCCCCAGATCCCACTGCAGACTGCATATGAAAATAAGCGACACTCCAGCAAAACTTAGCTAACTCATATTGGTTAATTCTTTTAAGTAAATATGGTTTTTGGTAGTGCGCGGGGAGAGCAGCAAATGTTGACTGTTAGTTTTTATTAAGATAATAGTCTCTCTCTCACACACACAAAAGGAGGCATGAAGAAAGATAACAAGATATTTTGCAGAACATAGGAAATGTGTTATTCATTCCATTTGTACTGATAGATGTTAACCAAATCTTAAAACTAAACTTTAAATTAAAACATGATAATATTTTGTGCCTGACTTTTTGGTTCTTAAATTGGCTTTCTGGTCTTTTTTGAGGTATTTCTTTTTACATCATTACAGCATTTTTAGGATCATAGCTTTCCAAGGGACCCATGTTAATGGAAATGTGAAGGTACTCTAACTGCTGTACTGTTCCTTAACGCTGCTTTCTGAATTTTGGCCCTGTGTCATGATTTTATACAGGGCCGGTTCGCACGACCCAGGCTGCGGGCGGGGGAGGCACCATGGGGTGATCCGCGGGGTCCGGCGGGGCACCGCAGACAACCTGCGCCCCGCATGTGTGGGTGGACCTGTGAGAGCTGGACTGACCCGGGTTCAAAAGCTTACCTAGCCAGTGACCCTCAGTCACGCAGACGGAAGGAGGAGATAACAGCAGTGAATAAAGATTAAAGAGTTTATTTGTAACACCCAATTACATGAGATTAAGGCAAGCAATGCATCTCTTACTCACTACATGATTGCAGATACAAGTTCAAGACCCCAGTGGTAAGGCTGAGATGAAGTGACTGACTTGAAGTAGAAGTCCAGAACAAGAGAGAGTAGAGCCAGGAAGTCAAGAGAGGAAGTCAACAAGTGTGTCAGTCTTTATACCCCTAGACCCTGTACCTATAAATAGGATATTACTCACCAGTCATATAACCTATTCATCACAACATGTTTACCCCAAATCTGTCCCAAGGTTGCTGAGTCATAAACCTTGAGACTCTGTCTGGTGTCTGAAGACCTTGTGCACTTCACCTCAAGAGACATCCTCCATGTCAGGTGACAATCTTCGTTCTGCCCACTATGCAAAACCTAACAGGACCCCGGTGGAGCCGGCAGTCCCCGCACCGCAGTGTGGGCCTCCTGGTGCTAGGGGGCAGGGGCCCGGGATGCCCAGAGGGGCCATTTGCCCCTACAGGCTGGGGTGGCAGCAGCTCTGGCCGCTCTAGACTGCCGCCTCTGTGAGGCCCCCACGGGACGGCCACCCGCTGTTCGCATGGCAGGGTGGCCACACACAGTAGGGGCTTACCCCTCTACCGCCCATGGTCACTTTGCATGCATCCCATGCGCAGCTGTCCCGCGGGGGCACCCCCGGTCGGCGTTCACATGACACGGGAACCACGGGGGACTTCTGCTCCCCCGCGGTTCCCATGTCGTGCGAACACACCCACAGTAAGAGCCTTAAATAGTTCTGTTAAATTCATCCACCCTCTGTTGTAACTACTTGTCTTTTGATACTTCCCTGAATTGCAAAGAAAAATCTCTTGTGATCCAATTTGCTCTCTTTGTCTCAGAATAATTACATTTTGCTTAATGCCTTATGCTGAATTAAAAAAAAGGATGAAATTCTAAGCAGGAATGAACAGTTAATTTAATGTCAAAAATATTTAATTTTATTCATCAGTCAGAGCAAAACCTCAATGATCCCAAGTTCGATGTGACTATATTGGCCATCTATAAAGAGATAATGGGCACAATTCAGCTGAAATTAGTCATGAGTTTAGTTAATAATGACTAAGAACCATTAGAAGCAATGGCATAAGTCAGCCTCAGCTAAGTCAGGAACAGTCATGCTGAATGTTTGCCAGATTTATTTTATGTATTTATTTAGAACACTAATATTCCATCTTCCCCCAAGGCAGTTGGCAACAATCATTAAAATATAATTCAACATAGAGCCATAATTTAATATAAAGGGAGATTAAAATCACACACACGCAATCACACAAAAAAAGAACCTCATAAAACCAATCAGAACAGCAGGCTGAAAAATTAAATTCAAATCAAAGGACTTGAGAAATAATTAAAAAGAATATTTTCACCATCTGCCTAAAGACAAGAATAGCTTCTCTAGGGAGAGAGTTCCACAATCTGGGTGCCAGGAAAACTCCTGTCCCACATCCTAAATCAACACACTTCAGAAGACAAAGGACCATGGAACATGCTTAGAAGATGAATGCAATTTGTGTGGGCAGGTTTTTGTGGGAGAAGGCAGTCCTTCAGAAAACCTAGTACTAGACCAGTATGCTATCTGGGAGCTGGAGATAAGAATACAGAAAGTGAGGCATTTGATTGTACATATAAGTAGGAAGGCATTAAAAATGAAAGCAAAAGCATGCTAGGAAAAGGCTGATCATTAGTCCATGATTATTATTTTTTCATCACAGGATGTGATAGAAAAAGCATGTGATAGAGAAAGCACATTTTACATGGTGCAGGAACCTCTCTCCTCATTTCTTGTTTAGTCTTGGTAAGGAGACAGGCCTTCCACCTCTCTTTTGTCCCCATTCAGTATTCCCAGGTCTCGGGGCAGATTACAATGAGAGGCAGGAGTGAATTCAGAATGGGGGAAATTGGGAATAGTATCCAGGTAGCCTCTCCTGTATGAGAATTTTGGTTTTGCTTGCAAAACATGCAAGCATGTCCCGTTCGAAGCTCTGAATGTGAGCACGAGCACGTGTCTGCCGAAAACATTCACAAATTGTCGAAAACATGCTCACGTTCATCTCGTTCCCGATTCCCATTTTGATTTGCAGAAATTTCCTCAGTAGACTGAATCAGCCCCACTTTAGTCTATGGAGGAGATTTGTGCAAATTTGGGGGAGATTTGCACAAATCTCCTGTTTGAACACTGCTCATTTTGCATAAGTTTCCTGTTTGCACAGAGCAAGTAGCGATCTCAAAGGCAAACAGGAATCGGGCATCCTTGATATAAGGGCAATACAACATGTATATACTAATACACATTATTAGTGAAGCCTAATATGAAGCCATTGTTTGTCCCTGTTGATACTGCTGGAAATGCAAAGGATGTTGCAATTGCAAGTTAAATACTGGTTTTAAGAAAAGAATTTTTATTAATATGTGTATGGTAAGCCTGATTATAATTACTGGCAATGACTTGGAGGGGAAAAGTGAGATCTGGGGACTGACAACAAATATTGCCATCATGCCTAGTCCGCAACCTGCCTGCCCAAAACATCTGTCTGGCCACTGTCAGAAGAGAGGGCACTGAGATATAGGTTTGCCCAGCATGTTCTTATAAAAAAGACATAGTTGTTCCCATTTCTTTGCCTTCTCACTGATCATTTTAACCTGATGAAGATATTTAGGCTAGAGACAGACTATATATTTTTTTTCTATGTGCGGATGGTGGTATGATGAAGCCATTGTTCCCCATGGTGTTCACAGTCACACTCATTTATTTTGTCCCATTATCATATCTGCGCAAACAGGCTTTTGAAGCATTGTGAAAACCTGCAAAACCTGTTTGACCAGACATGATTGTGGGCCAAATGTACACACTATGGACGATGATACCACTAATCATACCACCTTCAACTATCTCAAAAACTGCTTCTGTCTCCAGCCACGGCAGCCAAACACATTTGTGTTCCAAGAGTGAAGCTTATCAAATGATTAGCATTCCTCTCTAGAAGTAATGTCACACAAATAGTGAGACTCAGGGTACCAATACACAAATCACTTCTTAAAGTGATTGATTCTGGCATTTTATTGAGAGCAATACATTATAGAGCAAAATTGTGCTTTGTTTCTTTTTAGCAATTCTTTCCTCCCCCTCCAATTCTTTAATAATGCCACTCAGTTAGCAGGAGCACTGTTCCACGTTTGCTTGAATAAACTACCACAAAGTGCTCAATGACCTACAATTCCATAATGTTCAATTACTCCCTTGGACTGAATGACAAAAGAAAGGTGACTATTAATGACTCTAAAAGCATCAAATGAGATCAATAAACCATCAAAGCCTTGATCCCAGGGGACCTTTTAACATCCTTCTCTGCACACAGTTTCTTTTCAGAGGAGATTGTAGTTGAAAATGAAATCATCCATCTGTTAATGGCATTTTTAGGCCCCTTCATGCGCATTAAGTAAAAGATAATTAGCACCTGTACATCAAGGAAGGTTTTGGAAAACGGTATTTGACAGAGCTGCTATGCAATATTTCCTTGTCCGCATGCTGATAGAAGCTACAACCTTTCAGCCTTTTGCCATAAAAACAAATATTCTGGGAAGATGGAAAATATGAAAAATGGTTTAAGAACTGACTCATGGTTTAGATTGCCCAACTGTTCAAAGTAACACCATTGTCTTCCTGCATGAAAGATGTTCATGGCTGAAAGAATAGGATTTTCATGGTAACAACTTCCAGAGAGGTAGCCATGTTATTCTGTTGCAGAGTGTGTAAACATTTTCATTATAACTTAAATGAAGTGCATTAAGCCAAACTCAGCCCACCAGCTATGATTCATTGAGATCAATACAACCCACCCACCAACAGGGCAGGGTCTACCATAAGGCAGAGTGAGGCAGCTGCCTCAGGAAGCTAGTGTTGGGATTCATAAAAGGGCAGAAAATTATTAGTTCTTTAATGTATTAGTATTGTATTTTTACTGTCAGAGAAGGGGAGAGGTGTTGGGGGGGGGCATTTTTGCATCAGGTGCCAAAATACTTGACTGGTCTTGGTTACTACTATATATCAGGGGTTATATGGCAGAGGGGTCCCATATACATCATATTTTTGCTGCATGGCCAATATTGCAAATCTAACTAAGCCTAAGGAAAGGCATCCCAACCTTATAGAATTGGAAATAATATTGTGCAAAAGCCGGGAAACCACCAAAGGATTGGTAATCAGGGGAAAGTGGTGAGGCCTTCTGGAGAAACTCAGAGGGCTGGATTAGGCCCATGGACCTGAGGTTCAGCACCCCTGGTATATAGTAAGCAAGACCAGTCAAGTATTTTGGCACCCGATACAACCCCCCCAAAAACACCTTTCCTTCTCTCTGACCGTAAAAATACAATAATAATAAATTAAAGAACTAATAATTTTCTGCCCTTTTACGTATGATACTCAACATTAGCTTCTTAAGTCAGCTGGCACACCCTGCCTTATGGCAGAGCCTGCCCTGCTGGTGGTTGGTAAATTGTGTTGATCTCAATGAATCACATATTGAGAAGGTCTGTTTTAATCTGTTTCTTTTTTAAATGTATAGGTTTGGAAAGGGTCTGAATATTCCCTGGTCCAAAACCTAAACCTGGGGAAAATCTTCTGCATACAAATATCCCTAACATATAAGCCCATAAAAGACACTTAGTCCTAGTAATAAAGCTGGGCTGAAGGCTATTGGAGATAATAGTCACCATCCATACTGAACTGGGGCAAATTATTTCCCAGCCATTCCTGAAATTCATGGTGTATGCTCCCATGGGACAATAGGGAAGGTCCATGTCTCCGTGGTAGAGCACACGCTTTGCATGCAGGTGGTCCCAAGTTCAATCCCTGGCATCTTCAGGTAGAGTGGGCAAAATTCCTGCCTGAAACCACGTAGAGCTGCTGCCAGTCAGTGTCAACAATACTGGATTACATGCCAGTCAGGGTCAACAATGCTGGATTAGATGGACCAATGGGATGATCACCAGAGCCAACCATGACTTATTTAAGCCACAGTGGGTTCTGGCGCATGCCAACACATGCCAGGCGGTTTTAGAATATTGAAGCCACGACTATGCTTATCATCCGAACCCAGTGAGGGTGAGTTGTTAGCATTGTTAACAAACCACCTAGAACTGATAGGTTGTTAGGGTTGTGGGTGGTCTGTTAACCATGCCAACAACCCGCACTCGCTAGGTTCGGATGATATGACAAGCCATGGGCACAGCTTGAATATTCAATATGGTTGCCAGCCTGTGCCACAGCCCTCCATGGCTTAAAGAAGCCATGGAGGGCTGCTTGATCATGCGAACAGACCCAGTATAAGGCAGTTTCTTATGTTCCTGATGCCAACTTCGATATACATGAGGAATTACTTCACATCAAAATCTCTGTGTGAGTGCAAAGCTAGGATATTAAGGAGAAGACTTCTAAATGTAGTTTTCTCCCCGATATGCTTTGTACAGAGAGGGAGTTTTTGAGGTCGGGGTGATTTTGAACAACTGAAGCTCCACAGATATCGGAAGAGATGACATAGTACAATGTGCCCTGCTGAACTTTTAAATCTGCTCTTTTCCGTTTAGTATAAAATCTAAGAAAGGTCAGCATTTAGACTGGTAACTTGTCAGTACCAGCCCACACACTTGTAGCTGAGTTGCTGTCTGTTACCTTTTTCTATATCTGCAATGGCTTTTTTGGGACTCATGCACTGAATAGGATGGCTCAGACCAAAGAATCCTGACTTCATCATAAACAATGCCTCAGAAAGACAGGAACAAATGTTGGGCCCATTCCTCCCCACTCACCTCCTTCTTTCACATGCCAGCTTCAGCAATTCACATGCCAGCTAGCAAAATGACATTAACCCAAAGTTCCTTATTTCAGGGGCAATAGGGAACACTGTTTTAAACAAACCAGGACTGGAGGGTTGGAGGTGATTTGAAAAAGGTGAAGGTAACAACAGGGGAAAAGGCAAGGGCAGGGGAAGGTAGGAGCATGCAAGCCTGATGTAATTTAGAAAACTGGGATCATTATTTCTGAACTGGCCCAACACTTCCATTGGCCACAAGAACCCATTCTGATTATTAAACACCCCAGCTCCAGTCAGAGTGGGACTCTGGGAAGGAATTAACAAGTCACTCTGGCAATTTCAACCAAAATTACACAATAAAAATGTTAAAAAAAAAAAAAAAAGTCAATCTGGCAATGTAGTATGCAAAATGGAAAAGTTTGCAATGCAGAACTAGAGGCAACTCCTAACACTAAAGAGGCAGAACAAAATCATTCAAGAGTCTCAGGTCATCCTTGTAGGAAAGGATGGAGGAGAACATACCCTCCAACATTTCACAGATGAAAATAGGGACACACATGTGAATTTGTAAGAGGTATAGTTAAGCAACATGAAGGTGTGATCAACAGGGTGTGGCCAGGCAACATGAGGGCGTGGGCAAGGGTATGGCCAGGCAACCAAAGAGCATGGTCAAGTACAAAAGTTAGAAACACAAAAAATCTTATATTTTATAATTATTACATTATTATATTATATATTATTTTATAATATTTTATAAGTGGCTTTTGTAATTTTTTTAACCTTACTTAAACCTTTAATTGTTGATATCGGGGTTTTTTCATGGGGTGTGCATGTCAGTGCTTCCAGGGCAATCTCTTTCTTTTTGTTTTAAAATTATCAGAATTGGCACAAATTCAATAGGAGAAGCTTACCCACTCACCCCACACCCCCAAACATGGAGCTTCAGAGAGAAGGGGAAGTTTCTTGCATTTCCTTCTGACACTGTACCACACCTGTTAGAGGCACAGAGTCAGCTCTGTTAGGAAATAAAATCTTTGGCAATATAAAGATAGGAATCATGTGATTAATTCCCTCATTCACCTCTCCATCGGCAGAGGCAGAAGGTAGAGCGCACGCATGCACGCACATCCTCGGGTCTTTCCCCTCCCTGCTTACTGTGGGCGGCTGTTCAAGCCTAAGCAGAGCTATCTTAAAGGGGCCAAGGGCAAAATCGCAGCTAAGCTAAAAGTTTTAGCTTAGCTGCAATTTTGCACATGGCTCCTTTAAGAGCAGCTTAAAGTACCTTGCGGGAGGCAGGGGAATTCGGGACTCTCCATAACAAAGTGAGAAGCCATGATGACTTAAGGGTTTTGGGGACGGTCTTGGCATTTTGGGGGCAGTTGGAGACTATGGGAGAATTACATGTTACAAATACACTTTTGCTTTCTCTCACAGCCATTTTTTTAAAATCTCAAGGTTTTTCTATCGTGTTTATGAAGAAATTTGTGGATTTTCATACATTCTTATCAAACAAGGAACTGAATGAAATTCTCACCCATCTGCACCAGCCAAAATCAATATATATGGCTAGGGATGTACCGTCTCGCCTCATGTGGGTGTAGCGGGCCAAAATCAGCCCCGCTCACGCCCTCGCAAGGCTCGCGGGGACTAACCGTGTCCCCTGGGCAGCTCGCCTCCTCACGGCGAGCCGCCCATGCCACCCGCGCAGGTCCCGTTGCGTCACTTCCGGCAGGGCTATTTAAGCCCTGTTGCCCTGGTTTCCACGCAAAATATGTAGCGCGGAGGTCCAGCGCACCGGCACAGGGTCCCGTTGCGTCACTTCCAGCCTGCTGGAAGTGACGCAACGGGACCAGCGCGGGCAGCGCAGGGGTGGCACGGGCGGCACGGAGAACTGCTCTGCGTTGCTCAGAAGATCGAGGTGGTGGCGGCGGCGCCACGGATAGGAGAGGCGGCGGAGAGGCGGCCCCGCCTCCAGGTTCATGGCCACCACTATATATGGCTATCTCTATCACAAAGCAGACCTTGTTAAACCTGCCTGCCATATAGATGTTATAGATGAGGTGCCTGTCAGAAAAAGAGGTGGCAACCCTAACTTATCCCTACAAACATGCTTGAATATACAGGGATTCAAATGCAGACTTTTAAGAGCTCATATAGCCCTCTGCCTAGATGGATGAATCTCTCAGTTTCCCCACATTCAAATTGTTTTAAACTCAAGTTGTTTCCATCCCATTTACTGAGAAATCTGCAACTTTGGGTAAGTTCTTATAAAAGAAATGAACTAAACAAACTTCTCACTGATCCTGAGCTGCTACTATAGAGAGCAGACTGATTTTTGTACGTCTGGCACCTCTTACAACATCACAAAGTTTTTAGAGAAACATTACCAAAACGTATTACACTGTTGGCCCTACTGCATTCCTCTCTGTTTGCACAACATTGCAAATAACTAAGTTTTTATGTCTAGCTTTATTTTTGTAAAAAAATGCAGAAAAGTGGGCAATTTATTCATGGGCACTTGAAAGATAGGGCGGCACTTCAGTTGAAATATAACACAGCCAAATGTATCTGAACAGCCTATAGGACATCTGCAGCCCTTTTGGGCAGTGTGATGTTTGGATGATTAAAAATGAAGTATTCATAAACAGGGAGCTACTAGGAAAAAATTACACTGTGAATTCAAAGTTGTCTAATAACCAGTATTTCAATAACATGGATAGCTCTGTAAGTATTTCAGTCATAATGTGGTTTCACTGTAGAGAGTTGACAACTAGGGCACAATACTTTCATTTCAATGCAGGGTTTATTATCCACTGAGGTCCTGGCTCCTTTATCAATGCAGCTCTTGACTGAACTAAACACACACACACACACACCAATATTCTTGGGCATTAAATGTGAGTAGGTTCGGGACATAATGTCACCTGTTCATATAATTAAGTCATTGCAAGCTGTTGGAAGAAATACAACTTGCTTACTGGCTCCTTTGATGCTAATCAATGTTTCATTAGCTGGAACATGTCTGTCTGGTGATACTCTCTCAGTGCCATGCCATATAGATTAATGAAGAAAATTAGAGCAACTACATGCCACACACATAGGCATTATTATTTATAGTGCAATATATTTCCTTCCTTTTAATTGGAATTCACAAGAAAAAGTGCTGCAAAGCTATTAGGCGAAGTGTCATCATTAGGGATACTGGAATATTTTATTCAATATGCATTTTAAACTGAACTGACCTAATTCACACTCCCCAGGCTAAAATGCTGATCAAACACAGTTATCATATGCATTGTGCACTTCTCTGAATTTGTGGTGAAAGTCTCATCTTTTTTTAAAAATGCATATTTTAGAGGGGAAATACAAGTAATTTAAGTGTGAAAGTTCACACTTTTTTAAAAAAAATGCAGAAAAGTGGGTGGAAAAGACTTATAATTGAATAAATATGTAACTGACGTGGAATGACATTTTTATAGGCTTGTACCTCAGTTCTTTGTCATTCTCATAAGGTTAGGCTCAGAGAGAGAGGGATTGATGGATGGATCAGTCTACTATTTCTGGTCTGTGTCAGTTTCGCATTTCTTCATTCATAATTCTGTTCAGTCCTATTTCCACATTAATCTGTGATTAAAAACAAAACAAAACATATGTGCACAAAAATGCCAATGTGCACAAAAATGTATATAAACAAATATTTCTAGGTGTATTTCCTCCCAACATACACACATTTCTAAATATATTTAATCCTAATATACACATTTTGATATGCATTTGGGGGGGGGGGCTGAGAACTGCATCACAAAATTCAGAGAAGTACAAATTCTGAAGGATAACTGTGTTCCAATCTCGACATTAGTCCAGGATGTGTGGGTCATGCCGATCTCACTTCGAAATGTGGATCAAATCAGATTCTCAAGAATCCCTACAGACAGAGAGCTAGGGACATTATTTTTACTGTAGGGATGAAATGCCACTGAGTGCTAGTCTTACCAAAACTCTTTTGGCCAAATCTTGTCCAATTGGCCTGCTAGCCTTATGTTGTGCAGGCCTGCTCTATTTGCTGGATAATGTTTCTATTTGGCCAGGAAATTTTGAGGACTAGTAATATATCCAAACACAAAGCCCCAGTTATTGAAAACTTTGTAAAATTCCTCCTTAAAACATTGCTGGTTGTTGTGTTTCAACAAGACAGCTAATCTCCACTCAACTTTTATTTTATTTATTTATCTATTTATTACATTTCTATACCAACCAATTGTCAAAGCTCTCTGGGCAGTTCACAACAATTAAAACCATACACAACATAAGATACACTATAAAAGTTTAAAACTACAGTATAAAATAGAACTAAAAACCAAAGTAAAACCTAGCAGCAATGCAAAGATTTAAAATACAGGAACAGATTTAAAACAACAGAAACTGCAAGACTAAAATGCCTGAGAAAATAAAAAGGTCTTCATCTGGTGCTGAAAAGAGCACAATGTTGGTGCCAGGAGAGCCTCTCTGAGAAGCTCATTCCACAACCTGGCCACAACAGAAAAGGCCCTCTTCTTAGTAGCCACCTCACTTCCTTTGACAGGGGCTCCCAGAAAAGGACTGCTGAGGACAATCTTAGGGTCCAGGCAGGTATATATGGAAGGAGATAACCTGGCCTCAAGCCATTTAGGGCTTTGAATGTTAATACCAGCACTTTGAATCAGGCCTGGACATGGACTGGCAACCAGTGCAGATGGAAAAGTACTGACATAATATGATCATGTTGACTAGTCCCTGTTAACAATCTCACTGCCCTATTTTGGACCAGCTGAAGTTTCCAGACCATTGTGAAAGGCAGCCCAACTTATAATGCACTGCAGTAATCCAGATGGAAGGTTACCAAAGCATAACTGTAGTAGCTATGCTATCTCTGTCCAGATAAGGACATAGTTAGTATATTAGCCTAAGCTGATGAAAGGTTTTCCATGCCACTGAGTCCACCTGTGCCTCTAGTGACAACACTGGGTCCAAAAGCACCCCCAAACTACAAACCTGATCCTTTAGGGGGAGTGCAACCCTCTCCAGAACAGGTTGAATATCATTCTTCCAGGGAGGCGAATCACTCACTGACAGTACCTCCATCTTGTCTGGCTTGAGTCTCAGTTTATTTCCCCTCATCCTGCCCATTACCGTGCCCAGGCTCTGATTCACAACAGCCACTGCCTCACCTGAATTTGATGAAAAGGAGAGATAGAGCTGGGTGTCATTTGCATATTGATGACACTTCAGCCCACACCTCCGGATAACTTCCCCCAGTGGTTTCATGTAGATGTTGAACAGCATGGGGGATAGAAGAGAGCCCAGTGGATCCCCATAGCATAGCTGCCAAGGCACAGAGCAATAATCATCAGCCCGACCTTCTGGAATTGGCCATCCAAGTAGGAATGGAACCACTACAGTGTCTCCAACAAGGTTGATGGTATTGAAAGCTGCTGTGAGGTCCAAGAGAATCAACAAGGTTGCACTCCCCATGTCCCTCTCCTGACAAAGGTCATCCAATAGGGCAACCAAGGCAGTTTCCATTCCAAAACCAGGCCTGAATTCTGATTGAAATGGATCTAGATAATCTGTTTCATTCAAGAGTGCCTGGAGTTGACTGGCAACCTCCCACTCAAAGCACCTTGCCCAGGGAGGGGATGTTGACTACTGGCCTATAGTTGTTATCATCATCCATTCTATAAGCTTCATGATCACACATTGTGACAAATGTCTGGGTACACCACCACTCTTGACCTGAGTGTAGCTAGTTCCCAAAAAGCTTGTTACCAGTTTCTAGATCCAGGCTTTTCACCCACCAGCTCATTTATCGTCACATCAGCTTCAATCTTGTAAGCAACATATTGACACAAAACAGAAAACACAAAATACTAAGTATTGATCCAACAAATTAGATGGTGCATATTATGGTAAATGTGCATTCTGTGTTTCAAGGCACAGGAAAGAAGAAAAATATTGATCATCCAGATAGGTCTTAATGAAAACCATGCAGGGTGTTTCAATTTTACTGAGATTGTTAGTATTTAAGAAATGATAGAGTTTCCAAATACAAAAAGCAAAAGAGGTAGCTGTTAAATGGAATAAAGCATAGCTAGGTTTAAAATAACCAAGTAAAAGAAAGAAATTACTACCTTGTGAACTTTTGTTTGATTGGTTTAACCAGAAACTTCTTGGTCTACATGATGGTATTTAGCAAGACCATTTGCCCCCTTGTCCCCCACAAAGACAGAGGGGAAAATATCTGGGACTTGTGGGATGAGAGTGGGAGTTGTATCATTTTCAGAACAGAGAGTTTACATACTATTCAACGAGGTATTGAGGGTTTCTTCTTCTTCTTCTTCTTCTTCTTCTTCTTCTTCTTCTTCTTCTTCTTCTTCTTCTTCTTCTTCTTCTTCTTTCCTTTTTAAAGCTTTGTTTTAAGGGTGTTTTTTAAAAAAAAACAACCTTGCACTTCATTGAATGTGAGTTCACCACCCACCCAAATGTTCACCCCCAATTTTCTCAACCCCACCACCGACTTTGTCAAAAAACAACAACAACCTAGTGCTGTTTATGCTGAGCATGGTTCAACTTATATTGGGATCATGGAAGACATACAGGGCAAGAAGGTGTCCCATGAAAAGTGGAAGTATTGCACAAATGGCAAATATGAAAAAAAGAGCTCAAACTCTGAGCTACAACAAGTGAAACATTTTGGATGCAGATGCATGAGCATCTTGATGTTCAACCCCAAAATGGTTCAAACTTTTGCAAGGGCCTGGTTTGAGTGCTCACTGAGTGGAAATGACTCAAAGTGCATTTTGCTAAAAGGGATGATGGGACTGGTAATCCCAGTCCCATCATCCCTGATGTGGAAAACGCTCCATTGGAACCCTCAACTGCTCTTTCCCTCTCCAAGGTACGTAATGGAGTCCTTGCAGTAGGGGAACGGGGAGGCATCAGATGCTCACAGGATTGCAGAGGAGCAGGGTCCTGTTTGCCTTGGTCCTGCTTTGATGGCATTCAAACAGGGGCACTTGCTTTTCTAAGCAGTCCTATTGGCATGCGTATGACATCTGTCATTTTGAATAGCTATTCATAGGGGCTCTCCGACTTGCCTTCTCCCTTTCAACCAAATTAAGCAAAATGTAGCCAAGCCTGTATATTTATTGGTTTTTATCTTGAGTTTAGTAACTCCAGGAGATGAGCTCATAAATTAAATTAACACACTGAACAGGTAGGGGCCTAGTCTAACCAGAGCAATCAATTGTTACTGTGGCCTCTTGCTCTCATCTTTTTTTGCTTATTGCACTGATTTGTAAATTTTCATTTCTCGCCTATTCTGTTCCTTATTTCTCAATAGTTCGAATAATCAGAACAGAATACTCAGCTGTGCTATTCCTCTGAGCTCTTAATCATTTTCTGTAGGCAACTCAAGGCTTCCCTAAACTGCTTTTCTGTTTGATTATTTTAGTTCTGCGGGAAAGAAAGAAAATCTTACTTGTTAAGGCTTTTAGAAGTACAGTGGATTCATGTTTGTTTGCTTCCTCTAAGCTTAATAAGAAGAAAGCTTCCATCAGTATCCTTTCCAGAATGTTGCAGAACATATCTTCACAGAAAATGCATATTGCCTTTTTCAGTTTTCAGAAGGGTTTAACGAAAATCAATCCTACATGTGGGATACAATAAGACACAGGGAAGTTAAATTCAGAAGAGTTGTTGATTCAGTTGTCTTAGATGTTTGCCAGGTTTCCTTAGATCTTTCCTTTGTATGACACAGCCCTGCACGTAGCAAAAGGATATTATCTAACCCACGAGCACCTTGCAGGCAAATGCCACTTGCCAAACTACGCTTGTTTCCTTTTTCTAAAAAAAGTGGAAAGTTTAGGGAGGTCTTTCCAGATACATTTTTTCCCCAAAGTGAGAGAAATGAAATATGATGGGCTTTTTGTGGAAATCTGCTAATTTACAGACTAGGAGGCAGAAGGGAAACCACAAAACAGGGAAGGGAAACCACAAAGCAGGGGGAAATGATATTCAAAATTAAGAACAATTTCCAAACAATCTCCCCTAATATAAATAATACATTTTGTGCATTCTTTTCCCACAAAATATACACATTTTTGTCTGCACTTTCCCCCATTATATGCATTTTGTGCATTTTTTTAAATTTGCAAACTATCACAAAATTCTGAAAAATTCAAATATCGCCATATAGCTGTGTTCCGGTTAATGTGTAGGTTAGGAAAGTGAGAATTTGATATACTCACATTAAAATATGACCTTCCCCCCCTCCAGCTATCCCTACTCTCTGTGTGTGTGTGTGTGTGTGTGCGTGTGTGTGTGTGTGCGCGCGTGCGCGTGCGTGCGCACATGCATTTGTGATGAAAAGTTGGCTTGATTTCCACCTAGCTTTTATATACTGGCACAAACCATCATTTGTGCAAATACATTTTGCAGGGTATTTATTGGTCGGAAACCCTCAAAGACTAGGAATGAGAATGCATCCCCCACACTGAAATTAGACATTTATGTGAGCTTCGCAAATGCCAATGTATTTGTTCTGATTCCAGCATAAACCTACGTGGGGGAAATGCCATATCTGTGAAGCGGCTCTCTGAAGGCATACTAGATTGCTCTGTTCTGGCCACAGATCTCCATTTCTAAGGCCTTTTATTTCCACTGCATAAGCAGGATCTAATATACAATTCTACATATTGGAATGCACTTGCTTATGTTGGAAGAAGATGAAAAGTGATAACCTCACAAGACAAGATGTGAAGTCAGGGCATGGGAAAAGACGGATAGAATATTGCAAGCTGACTCAAGTAGGCACAAAGCAAATTGGGTGTACTATAGAATGAAATTGTAGGCATCTATTGTCCTTGAAGGCATACAAGTGGTAATAGCTAATACTGCACTTGTCTGAAACAGAGCAAAGGTAATGGATGTGGTTATATTTTTCGATATCTGTGGATTCCCCAAAGCATTGGTGTCATTTCTGTGTGGGAACATTTCTTATACAGATAGAAGCACAGATGGCAAGATTATCTGGTATTTGAGTAACAATCAATCTATGTTCTGGGCTACTGATCCTGCAAAGACAGGCATGTTCAAAAATGTTTAAAACAAGTTGGGTGTCTCTGGGGGAGCACCACACACACACACACACACACACACACACATACACAGAGAAGACTGCTGATCTCTGATGGATGAACTTCGGGGCTGGGTGAGCAAGGGACTATTCATCCAGGGTCTGCCTCCTAACCAGAAGATAACATGCAAAGAAGGAAGATCTTTTTAACACTTCCACCCCACCATGGTATACAGGAGTCCCAAGTCAGGAATGCATACCCCATCCCCAAAATAGGTTCACCACCATGGAGCACCACGGATAGCTCCTATAACGCTCAGAATAAAACCTGTCATGGATAAGGAGCCCCACTGACATAGGCATCACCAGCCTCCCCTGCTAGGATGAGCTTCACTCTACTGTGCAGCAGGCCTGGCTGTCTACATAGGGTAAACAGCTGGGATATCTGCAAGCATTTGCAAGCATTGTTTTAAAATACATTGGTCTCCCCTTCCCAGAACCCCCTACCCAAGTCCATCTCTTTTTCTCCTCAAACACCCTGTTAAATTCCATTTCCTCTCAGCCTTCTCATACATTGATCCTATGCCTAAGCTTTGCTTACCTACCCAGTTTCAGGATCTTCAAAATTGACTAAAACGTGTACGGTAAGATGTTCCTTGTTCAGCCTCTTTCCAGACTGCGGGTTGAGGGGAGAACAAAAGTATCTATGGTGACAATTAGCCTTCAGCTGGGCCTGCTTAGCTGATCCTTTCTCACCAAATATCAATGTATAACTATAGTTATGCGCATTCATTATGTCCTGTACAGGCAACTACTAACCGAGCATGTGTGATGCACGTTCCATCTCTCTTCATTGAATAATGAGGGAACTGGAACATAACAACAGTAAAAGTACACAATGGGTTTTCAAAAACTGAATGAAAGGCAGGCCTCGGAGGGCCTTCTCCCTGGTGGAAATGATGGGTGGAGGGCAGGGATGGTTGAGAATTCTATTTGCTCTGCATTTGGAAGCAAACCAACATGATTTGCACCTCCCAAACAACAAGGCTTTCAATAACTAGGGCCTTGTGTTTGGATATATCGCTAGTCCCCAAACTTTCCCAGCCCAAGAGAAACTTTAACAAGGCAGGTCTGCACAGCATAAGGCTAGCAGGCCAATTAAACAAGATTTGGCCTAAAGAGTTTTGGTAAGATGAGCAGCATTCCTTAGTGGCATTTCACTCATCCCTACAGGAGAAATAATCTATCTAGCACTCGCTCACTCACTTTTAGTTTTCCACTAGGTCAGTTTTCCACTAGGAATTCTTAGTACCAGTAGTCCCCTGCAGGAAAAGATGCTCTGGTCCAGCCTGGAGTGACTACTGCCTCTTCCCATGCCCCAAGGTATGTTGCAGGGCCCTTGGGACAAGGGAAGTGGGAGGGGATGCTGGCAGCTCACAGGATTGATGTCAGCAGGGTCCCTGCTTGCCTCCATCTGCTTGGGAGTATTCAAGCAGGGCACTCACTTTTCTGATTATCCCTACTCGAATGCTCGTGGTGGTATCTCCAGTCTGTGGTGACACTATCCTTGCAAAGAGAGGGTCATTCACACAAAGTACAAAAGTTATGACTTATTGAAGTGCTGTGTTTTGTGTGAGAGAAAACAGATTGGAGCTGGACTCAGCTTGTTGCTGAAAATATATTAGCAATGATAATGCATGATAAGATTGCATTGCATCTTCTTCAGACAAGATACATTTGGGAAATTTGATTTATAAATGATACTTAACTGTCCCCATCTTGGTTAGACTTTCTTTCTGCCTTTCTCAATAAGGAAGTGTTACCTACCTAAGGGTTTTGAATTATGACCAGTCAAGTAAACACAGCAGGCAATTAGAAACATAGCTAAAACTGGAATTAGAAAAAGTACAGTCCATCAATTTATGAGTTTCTATATACAAATGTGGCCTAGTTGAAGGAGAAAAAAATATTCCCGTAATAGCAATTGACCTTGTATCCCATTTAATTGAAAGAAGAAAGCTGTAATTTGGTTCTGACAGAAGCAAAAAGACAATGTCTTTGGGTGTTTTAGTTATGTATATAAACCCAGGAGCACTATTACTTACAGAACGTAGCAGATAGCCCCACCCCAATCTTTCTAATGGGGTTATTCCTTACGAGCATCAGGTTATTGTGAGTATAAGTATCTACAACAAATAATAATAAGTATCTACAACAAATGCTCTTAAAATGCATAGGTCTGAATTTGCGCCAGTGTCACTCTGCTAGTGCAAAGCTTCTACCCCTTGCCCAAACAAACCCCATTTCACTGTTGTGCAAGTGGCAAATCCAGTACTTTCGTTCTGCCTACCCAAGTATTTTCATGAATAATTATGACTTCATGCTAGGTGTATTAGTTGTTCTCCTAGCACTAACGGAACAACAACACCTCTTGTAATCCCCCCCCCCCCCAGAGTAACACTGGATATAACCCATGGCTTTTTTCTTTTCTTTTCAACATTTTATCTTGAATAAATCCAAGAGCAGGTTTTCAAACCTTGCTGCACAGTCCTCCACACAAACACAAACTCTCTACTTTTATGGGGTTTCAGATGTGTTCATTGTTTGTTTATTTATTCATTTGACTTATACACAACCCTTCAAATAATTTATCACAGTGGCTTACAATAGAAACATCACAAATAATTGGAAGAGCAATCCTTAGTGGGACTGGTGGAGTGGGAGGAGACAAGGTGGATCTACTGCCTCATCCAAAGCCCTGCTGGCTCATGCTGGTTTGAAGTAAAGTGGTGGATTTTTCTCCGGGAGTGGACTTAAATAGTTTTTGCCCTCATCGGTCACAATGGGAAGAATTTTCCTATGCCAATTCCAGGACCTTTTCCTATGCCAGGCATCTCTCCTGTCAATAGAACACCTTTGGATCCAGTAGACTTGGATCCAGAAAGTTTCAAGACTTTCCACCACATCCAGTAGCTTCCCTCCAACCTGGCTGCAGTGGGGGGGTTGTGGTGCACCCCCCCATTATCGGTAGTGCTCCTTTCCACTTCCAGAAGCTTGCGAAGAGGTACCAACATGACATCCTAAAACTCCAGCCATCAACATCGGAAGGCTATGATTGTGCTCCATCACATTAGGGCTGCAATCCAATACACACCTACCTGGGAGTAAGTCCCATTGGACTCAGTTGGGCTTTTATCTGAGGAAAGATGTATAGAATTTCAATATAACATAAGTTATCTCTGAAAAATAACATATCCAAACAAGCATCCAAATTAAACACATCTCAACAAGTTAAAATATTAAAAGGTCATTAATTTCCTTCTAAAAAATAGAATATTTACTGCACAGAGTTTGATGCAAACTGAAGAATTCTGAAACACTCAGAAACTGTTGACAGCAGTAAGACCCTGATCTGACCTGCAAACCAACCCATGACGATTCTGTGTGCAACTGGGACTGAACCCTTCTCAATCATTTCTCTAGAAAAAATGGAAACATTAAATCTTCTTCTCCTTTCTGTAAAGCTAACTGAGGAGATTACAAATCCATGCAATGTGGCAAGAAACCTTGCAGTCATCTTGTTTGGCCTCCTCTGTATGCAACTTGGAGAGAAATGCTCTACATCAGCCTTCCCCAACTTGGTGCCCTCCAGGTGTGCCGGACTGCAATTCCCATCACCCCTGGCCAGCATGGCCAATGGGCACACTGTCCGGGGCTGAGGGGAACTGGAGTCCATCAACATCTGGGGAGCCAAAGGTTCCCCACACCAGGCTAGAGTGTTGTACCTAAACCAGGGAAAAGCTATGGTGAGATCCCCACTTGCTCACCTAGTGCTCTTACACTAGTCTGCTCACTATCTTTCAGCTTTACCCACCTCACATGATTGTTCTGAGCATGAAAAGAGTGCCGTGTATGCCTCTCTGAGCTCATTGGGAGGAATCAAAATGCAGCAATGTCAATTAATAAATAGGGCAGCCCAGTGGAGGCTGGTGGCTCCAATGTCAGTGGGGCGGTATATCCACTCCGGGTTTTAGTCTGAACTTTTAGGGAGCTATGCATGGTGCTGAACCCTACCTCCCAAAATAGACTCAGCACCACGGATAGCTCCATTAAAGTTCAGGCTGAAACCTGAAGTGGATATACCACCCCACTGGCATTGGAGCCACCAGCCTCAAATGGGGCAGCCTCATTGAATAGCGGGTGGGAGGCCCTCAAGCTGAATCCTTGATACTAGCACGCAACTCTGTCAGTGCTTTCCTTTGTTTCCATCCACATTTTGATACACAGACAAGTCATGCAGTCTGCAAGGGTGGGAGGGGAGAATTATTTTGTGTGACAGCTACTTATTTTTATTATCCTCACTTTACACCATAATGAACGTTTTATAATGTTTTTGCCCTTTTTTCACTTCTGGTTTTGTCTGAGGATTTTAAAGCAATCATTCAAGCCAGCTAGTAAATACCATGACTCACAATAAAATTAACTGATCATGTATATATTATTTTTCTTGATTAAACCTCCTCAGATTAATTTTCTGCTTATTTGCAACTTTATTGTCATATTCATATTCATTCCGATCCCTCTGACCAGTTGGTGCAAAGCATTTATATCAATATCGCAGACAAGATGGAGTACCAGATTAATCCAAATACCCAGACAAAATTTGCTGGATGGAGGCTAATTTATCTTTTATCAACAAAAATCAAAGGCACTTAAGCAATAAGCATGCAGGACATTAGCCATCGTTTTGCAAAGTCACACACTTATTGAGAAGGATAGTCTTGATATGGCAAAGTTCCCTAAAATGAATTTCCTGACACAATTGGAAATATACTTTAAAAAAAAAATAGTAAATCCCACCTATTAAAAATTCATTTATCTAAAATATCAAGTGATAAATGGGAATAATTTTCATGAAGATATATTTAAGACACCCAGCATCCTATTCTCCCAAATAATTGGACACATGACTCAGTGTGACAGTCTATGCAATTTGGCAACAAAAGTCCCCATTGCAAGGTCAAGACACCTCAAGACCTTACTTCCATCATGCATAGATTACCCTTTGTCTCCTGTGAAGTGACAGGGCTGGGATAAGGGCCAGTACAGAGAATCATGAGCACCTTGAGCCATGGGAGCTAGATAGAGCCCTGATATTGTGGGAGGAGCCTGCAACACAATTCGTTCCCACACAAACATTGCCACAGTTTCTAGCATGGTGACTTATACTACATTGCCAAACAGGGTGAAATGCATCACCAAAAGAGGAGGCAAAAGAATATACATATTTGCATTAAATTTGAATATGCTAATTTATATCTATAGACGCATATTTAGAAACAATTACTATAATGTAAAAAGAAAAGCAGCATATCTCACCATAGTGGGGAAGACTGCAATCACGAGCATGCCTGGTCTGCAGTCCTGCTGCTAACTGTTGTTGGGCAACTTCAGTCATGGCCCTTGCTCCGCTCTCCCTTCTTATATGTATATGGTTCTTTATCATTAAACCAGATTTGGACTGGACACAGCCCTTCAAACAGAGGATGCCTTCAGAACAGAGGACAGTCTTCTGGCAGCCCTTCAAATAGAGGTCTCTCCTCTGTAAAATAGGACACATGGCCAACCCTCCTGGGTTCTAAGAAGTGTCCACATGTCCAAGGGCTTCTAAGGTTTAAGTTACACGTGCTGCAGTCCTCAGGAAAATTCCTCCTCTGAAGCCACTATTTGTACTGAAAGGAAATCTTCCATATTGCAATCAATGGGGGATTGCCTCCCAAAAGCAAATATTAGCTTTAAAGGAGGACTGTTCCTAGGGTAGCCATGTGTCCTAGTTTACAGAGGACAGTCCTTTCCTTGAACAACTGTCAAATAGAGCCATCTTCTATTTGAAGGTGTCCTCTGTTTGAGCGGCTGTCCAGTCCAAGTCTGGTTTGAAGTCCAAGAACCATGAGGAGGGAGCGAGCACAGAGGCCTTGGAATTGCCCATCTGCAGTTAGCACCTGGACAGCAGACTGAGCAGGCACACAGGTCACAGTCTTCCTCATGATGGCAAGAGGTATTGAATTTCTATTTCAATTATCGTGGTTATTTTGCATCTATACATCCAAATTAGAATATGCAAATTCTATGCAAATTGGCACCCCCTTTTTTTAGTGATACATTTCCTCTTTCTTAGCGATGCATAAGCAGACACCATAGATTTTCTCAGGACCGCAGTGTTAACCTCCCCCTCCCTGCCTGTTGCAATCTCAATAATGATCAGCCCTCCCCGCTCATTCTGTTGGATTTGTTGTGGGTGGGGGACCCCCTGCACGTTAAATACTAATAGGCCTTTCACAAAACTAGCTTGGCCCTACCATTACCTTCACAGCCAGTGTGGGAACATGCCATGCAGCAGCAGCTCTCATGCTGCAAAGTTAATATGAGAAAACAGGCCCTAATGTTGTTACATGGGAAGTGCAGACATCATGTGATGACTTTGGTTACATATGGAAGGTCCAGTGCACCAGCTGGCATGGGTAGAGCTTTGTTACCATAAAATTGTCAATGAGGTGCAAGCTAAGGCATGGTAAAACTATATTAGTAGGCAACTACAGCGTGAGTCCCTCTACATGCCCTGCAGCTTGGTCTCTATTTTGACAAAGGGAAACGGGTGGAGTATGCACAACTTCAGATACCTGTATTTCAGCTTCATTTTAGTGGAACATGAGATTTATGGCATTCTCTTCAGATTGTAATATATGTGTCCTTGCTGAATATTGAATCAGCTCTTACTTTTGCGGCCTGTGAACCCCTAAATGAAAGTACATATTATATGATTTTGGTGAGCCGTACCAAACTGCACAGGGAGACACATGTTCTGCCCTGCCCCCATGTCTATAATTGATCATAAGCCTGGACACCAGGATGTAGCAATCCCAATAGCTTTCTTGTGCTAGATACTTATCTTTCTCTTAAAAAAAAAAAAAAAAAGGTAAAATACAGACAACAATATTACTGATTATTTTTAATATTCTTGGAGGGAAGATACTAAGTATGAATCTGTACAGCTTTATTAAGAGCATACTTCTTCTGCCCACTGGGGGCAATAAAATGTTGGCACAAGGATGTTGCACACCCACTTAAGCACTTTTACATTTTCCAAAATTAAATTCTATTTGCCAAGTTATTAGATGAAGTCTGACGTATTTATACAATATGTTCCATGTACCACAATCTTATGGAAATTTGCAACTGTCAACATACTTTTTCACACACATACCCACAGTCACACCCACATCTTTATTTTTGGGAAACAAAATTGCAGAGCTAAGGCCCTGTGTACAGAGTAGATGCCCTTCACTCTTATTTCTTACAAAACTAATGTTACAAAAATCTAGAGAAGTGATTCTGAAATGCTGGGTTAGAAAAATGTACAGGTGGTTTACACAGCCCGTCACTAGGCTCACAGCTCTGGGTATTGGGGAGAGCATAGTAGCACAGGTAATTCAAGTATTTTCATTTCCAGGCCAGACACTAGAACTGATAGATAGGCCCTACACAAGACTTAGATCACAGTAATACTACTGTGGCATGTAGGAGTCCCTGAACCAAGTAGCAGAACTCTGTCTGTCTGTATCTCTGTCTCTGTCTCTCTCCCTATCTCTCTCACACACACCCACAGGGTACCTGTGATAATCTGCTAGCCTTCCTCTTTCCATGACTGGGGTACAGCCTGCTCTGGATGGGCAGAACATAAGAAGAGCCTTGCTGAATCAGACCAAAGGCCTATCTAGTTCAGCATTCTGTTCACACAGTGGCCAACCATGTGCCTATGGAAGCCCACAGGTAGGACATGAGTGCAATTGCACTGTCTTGCTCATGTTCCATAGCAACTGATATACAGAAGCACACTTCTGATACTGGAAGTAATATATAGTAATGAATTTTGACTAGTAGTCATTGATAGCCTTATGCCCCATCAAATTGCCTAATCCCCCTTTAAAGCCATGCAAATGGTGGCCATCACTACATGATCAGAAATGCAGCTTGGGGGTTTTCTTGGCTCCAGTACTACTCCTGGATGGTCAGGTGGCAGTGATGGTCAGGAGTGGCTTTACCCAGCCTTGACTGGTATGCCAACTGCATCCCTTCCTGGGGATATTGTGTGGCTTCTCTATGAGTTCTAGTATCTGGCCCTTGTTTTTAGTTTTTTTGAAATGATATTTTATTTTTATGGTTTTATTGTAAATTGCCTTGACCATGTATTGAGTGGAGGACTGATTAAAAATACATTAATTAAACAAACAAAACTAGAAGTGACTTAGGCTGGAAATCCTATACTCACTTACCTTGAGAGCCAGTGTGGTATAGTGGTGAGAGTGCAGGGCTGGGACTCGGGAGATCCGGGTTCTAGTCCCCACTCGGCCATGACTGGGTGACTTTGGGCCAGTCACTGTCTCTCAGCCTAACCTACCTCACAGGGTTGTTGTGAAGATAAAATGGCGAGGAGGAGGAGGATTATGTAAGCTGCCTTGGGTTCTTTGCAGGAAAAAAGGTGGGGTATAAATATAATAAATAAATAAATAAATAAATAATAAACTTAATGAGACTTATTTCCGAGTAGACATGCATAGGATTGCACTGTATTTTCCAGTGATTTTGTTACACTATTCAACTGAAGGCTAGCTGCAAAGTATGTCAATTCAGTGGAACTATATAAATTCCAGTGTTTAACTCTGGAAATCCTTAGTTCAGTCACAAGTGACTTGGTCAAGATAGCAACGCCTTTGAAAAACGACCTTCTTATTTACTTTCCATAAACCAGAAACCACTCAAAGGTCTTTGGTGCTAATAGAAGAAAGAAGAACAATCAGTTGCATTTCCTTGCAACGGCTCAAAATAATCTTTGTTGCTTTGCTTTAGCAAAACGAAGTGGGAATGGGAAAGAAGCAGTGTGAGTTTCCCCACTTACTAACAGTTTATCTAACTTAGTCACGAAGGCCATTCCGCTCAGTGAGCAACAGGGCACTTTTGGTATGCAAAACACCCACCTTCTTTTCTTCCCACATAATTCAAGCTACAATAAATGGATCTGACCCTGGCTATAGCAAAGGAAGCAGCTCCCATTGTTTTGCGGCCTTATCTTCTTCAGCAGGTGTCACATGAAACAGAATGAGCTCGCTAATATATATTCATGTTCCCGTTGATAACTTTGACAGGCGGGGTAAATAGAATCACTGGGACTTCGCTCACATTTGAGACAATGATACATAACACATCACAGTTGTTGAACAGAACTTTTGGAGGTTGTAATTCAAGTCTGACATCCTACTTCATAGAACTGCTTTCTTGATTATCCATTTAGGGATCTCATAACTTGCATGGAATAATTAGGTTTCAGCTTGGTAGGCTTCCCCCCACACACACACACACTATAGACACAAAGACATGAGATAGATTATATACCTGCCCACTTTCTATCCCAATCTTGGCCTAAACTTGGATCCTATGAATATTAGCAGAACTGAGGTTAGTCAGCTCCAAGGTTAGCTCCTTGTCCTTGGAAGACTCTAAGGAAGAGTTGGTGAAAGATCAGCTGTTAAAGGGATGAACAAATAAAAACCCTAAAGGTCCACCACAGCAGGCTATGATAATAACATCTGCCCAAATTATTATCAGAGATTGGGTGCTCCTGAACCAGACTGGGGTTAGTCTAGTACTATATCTACTGAGGCAGCCTCATTCCTTGCCAATACAATAGTTCAAGCTCCTGTCTCGTGAACCTGCTTCCTCCCACTGCAGACCTCTTCAGTCCTTAACACTTATTGACCTGTGGCCATCCTTCTACCTGCTTTCTTAGCCTGACAGTCACCTCCTCCTGATCTCAGGATAGACCATGTGACTTTGACCATGGTTTGTCTCTTGGTACTACATTTTAGGTCTGTCTCTAGTTTGGATTGTCATGTCACCTTCTGCATGCATGAACCTCTTAATCCATGGTCCAACATAATCTCAGATCTAGTAGGTAGATCATTTTTCTATATCCAGAAAGGTCCTCTAGGTGGTTCTTCTGTAGTGGATAAGAAAGATTGTTGATATGAAACCAAATGGGTTATCAGCCCTTTGCTATCGGGCAATTAAAAAAATTAATCATCTTAATTTGTTCTTCAAGACTAACACTTTAATAATAACAAACGACTGTGGACTAGGTTGGGATTATGTGTTAAAATGTGACAGCTGCAAAATTTTAATTACCTGAAGGGCAGAAGACATTGCACACTAAAGTTTAAGAAGGTGGATACCATACGTTTCATGAGAGCCAGTGTGGCGTAGTGGTGAGAGTGCAGGGCTGGGACTCGGGAGATCCGGGTTCTAATCCCCGCTTGGCCATGAAACTCACTGGGTGACTTTGGGCCAGTCACTGACTCTCAGCCTAACCTACCTCACAGGGTTGTTGTGAGGATAAAAATGGAGAGGAGGAGGAGGATTATGTAAGCCGCCTTGGGTTCCTTACAGGAAAAAAGGCGGGGTATAAATATAATGAATAAATAAATAAATAAATAAAATTTTGAAAAGAAAGAGGCCTTGCATTTGTGACTCGGGTCTTGTAAAGCATATGAAACACTACTTCTTTCATTTCCCCTTTTATGTAAATAGTGATTGTGGATTTTGGGAAACTGGTGTAACATCTACCTACTAAAAATGGTACATTTATCAGATGATACTGATTCTGATGCTGCATACAGAGTGTGGTGCTTAAAAAAAAAAAAGAATGGTTCATTCATTCAGTAAGCTGTAAAAGCTAAATTCTCCAGAATTGTTGCCTAAGGAATATTTTATATTTATACTATAATTTTAATGCTTGTTTACTAAGCAGCAAGTAGTTGTTAAATTTTATCTTATGTAAGCTTGTGCTTGATTTTAACTTTGATTGTGTGATAGCTTTAAAACAATTATCTTCAATACGCATTTTTAAAACAGATATTTTAGTATTTTTATGTGGAATTTATTTATTTATTTATTTATGAAAGTTATCTTTTTGCCCAAACAGGGCTCCCAAGGTGACTTACAATTAAAACTTTAAAATCATTTAAAAATGTTAAAACATCACAACAGCAGAATTAACAGCAGGAGAAAATCTTAAAACCAGAATGCAACACTGATATATTTAAAATACCAAAAAGCCACATGGAACAAAAATGTTTTAACAGCCCATTTAAAGCTGGATAAAGAAAGGCCCAGTGGAAGAGATTTCTAGTGGGGTCCTGCCACAGGGAAGGCCCTATCCTGTTTCCTCCCAACTTAGCTTCTCTTGGTGGTGGGATATACAGAAGAGCCTCTGAAGAAGATCTTAGACTATGAAGAGGTTCATTCAGGATTAGGTGGTCTTTCAGACATCCTGTCCCCAAGCCATTTAGGGCTTTATACTTAGCACCAGCACTTTGAATTTTGCTCAGAAACAAATCAGAAGTCAGTGCATGTGGGAACTTGTTCCAGCCCCAAGACAGGCCCCAGCTCAGAAACAGATTCAGACTCTGAGCTGGAGCAGGGAGAGGGGAATCCAATCCAGCTGCAGGAGATTGGAGCGAAGGCCATCCGACCTTGGCAAGTCCCCCTCCCCTCAGTGAACAGGGGGAGGGAGAGCTAACCCAGGAGGAACCAGCTAACATGCCACAGCTGCAGGACCTGGCCTTGAACAGCGAGGCTGTCGCCAGGAGAAGTGGCACATGGAAAGGCGCTTGACCAGGAGGAGGCGCAGTAGGCAGCTACAAGCTCGCTACCCCTGTCAGGACACCTGCTCAGATTCTGACTGAATGTGAGGCCAGAGCTAAGGTATATAATGTGAGAACTGACAGGGACTTGTTGTAGGAAGCAATGACTCTGATTTTTGGTGCTCTTTCTGCTCCTTGGATTCCTACCTGGCTGAAATGACTCTGGACTGATTCACAGACTTGGAACTTGGAACTTGGCTTGGATTTATGGACTCTGAATTGCTCCCTTCATGAAGCTAATGAAGGGGTTCTATTGCTTTGTGTGAGCGATCTACTGAACAGTAGATTGCAGCAATAAAGGACTTATTGGAACTGAGGTGTTTGGTGTGTAAGAGGCCGGAGCAGGACATGCTGAAAAGTAATCTGGCCACCATCTTATGCACCAGCTGCAGTTTCCAACCACTCTGCAAGGACAGCCCCACATAGAATGTGGTGCAGTACCAATCTAAACTGGAGGTGATTGTAGTATAGATCACTGTACAATACAATATTTTCATTTAAGCCATGGGGAAGTGGCCTACGCATTAATAAGATGAATAGAAGTGAACTCAGAAAACTAAACTTCTAAACTCCCTATTTATTTGCTGAACCCCATCCTGCCTTTGCTGATAGTTTGACCATCTATGACATTACAGTAAGTAAAGGCAAGTAACAGCCCAATCGTATGCATGTTTATTCAGAAGTACGGTAAGTCCCACTTTGTTCAATGGGCCTTACTTCCTGTTATGTGGTGATAGTAGATAGAGTGCCATATATTCTGTCAAGTGTCTTCTTCAGTGTTGTCAGAGCAAATCACCAAATTATTCTGAATTTTCCTAGAGTGATCATTCAAATTTCAAAAGAAATCAATACTCCAATTAGATTTGCCTGTTTCCACTCTTAATGAGATTGTTTGTAATTTCTTATTTGCATCCATGTAAACCGATTATCTATTATATAACCAACCACACTTCTTATACTCTTTGTTATCCATTTATAATTATTTTCTTATTATGGAAGATAGTGTTTCATCCAAAATATAAATTAAAATGAAGCATTAAGTATGATGAAGCTTAGACAAAGGTAATAATGCTGAAGTCTGGTGTAATATTTTTTTCCCCTTAATCAAACATGTGCCTCTTCTTAATACAATCTACTCTGAAATCAAATGTGTTGTTTGCTCATGGTAACCTAGCAAGAAAAACATCCCAGAGAAGATAATATTGTTATGCCCTTGCATATTACTTTCCATTTGAGAAGAAAAATTAATAAATGAAAAGAGTTTTTAAAAAAACATAAGGTACAGATAACAAAATAACAGAAGAGATAATCCAGAGATGTCTGGTAACAAAAAACAAACAAACAAAGAAAGAAAGAAAAAAAGTGGTAAAGTTCAGGAACTCTATCCATCAGCTACTTCTCATGTTCACCTTATTTCAGATGAAGCCTGGATGTCAGTGGTTTAATTTAGCTGGGCACAGGGTCTTCAATACACACATAGAATTCCACTCTGCCATCTACAAGGAATTCCCCATTTACTTCAATGAATAGGTGTGTTTTCAAGAGGCGCTTAAAACTTGCTACCATGCCTCTTGAATCACACATGGAAGAGTGTCCCAAAGGGTGGGTTCCACAGCTGAGGAGGTCCGCTCCTGAACTGCCACCTGGTGGCGTTCCATTAACCACAGAACAACCAGTAAGGCCTCCTCAGAATATCTCAGAGGTTGAATGGGTAACTGTATGGACAGAGAGTCAGCTAGATACCTTGGTCCCAAGTCGTTTAGAGCTTTGTATACAACAAAACCTTGAACATGGCTCAGTAGCTAATAGGCAGCCAGTGAAGTTCTTTTAACGCAGTTGTACTATTTGTATATCTAGGTGCACCACTAAGCATCCTAGCTGCTGCATTCTGTGTTAGCTGCAGCCTTTGAACCAGGCACAAGGGCAGCCTCACATAGAGTGCATTACAGTAGTCTAACCATGAGGTTTCCAATGCATGGATCACAGTGGTTAGGCTGTCCATATCCAGGAATGGGTGTAGTTGGCATACCAGCCAAAGCTGGAAATAGGTGCTCAGAGCTAATGACCTGGGCCTCTAGTGACAAAGATGGATCTAGAAGCACCCTCACACTATGCACCTGATCCTTCAGAGGGAGTGCAACACTATCCAAGACAGGTTTTTAAAAAACCTGTTTCCAGACGTAGGAGCCACTGATCTTCCCTGCAAATGCTTCTCCCGGCAGCTTCATTAGTATTATGAGGAAACTCTTTCCCTTATAATATCTAGTTGGGTCTTATGGCTGCAATCCTGAACATCCTTAACTGGAAGTGAGGTTCCAGAACTCAGAGAAATTTACTTTGGGGTAATCTACTTAGTATTGGGCTCCACACAAGGGGGGAAAGAAAGAGGGAAAGAAATAAAAGGGAGACACTATTTTGTGAATTCTAGGAAGTGCAAAGCAGGTTTTTGATGACACTGCAATGTATTCAAATGCCAAAAGGCATGTGAATTTCATAAAATCCTGTGTTTTATCTAGAAAACATATTCTGGACCAGGCCCTTGGCCATTGCATTGCTTTGAGAGAGTTTTGTTCTTGCATATTTCTTCTTTCAGAAAAGGCTGACATGACTTGGAAGATTTTTCCATCTGAGAATAATTCCAAATGGAAAAGACATGCCCACATTTTAAATGATCAGCTCTTGACACTTAAGAGCTTCCTCTATGTGTCTGCAGTACTATGTGAGAATGTCATTAGCACAGTGCATCTGAAAGAAACTGTGGTAAACACCCCAGCAGAAGGCTTCCTTTTGGTTCCCTTTTGTTTTAGTAACGAAAAGCAATTACTTTCCAATAAGACACATCTTATATATTATTTCCTCTAATAAGAAACATGGATAATCCCATGCCTATCAGTGGAAGGGAAACTGTGCCCACCAAAAATAAGGTAGTGGTTTCTGCATACTTGGGGAAGGCCCTAGGGATGCAGAAGTGTATTAATTTGTAAATTAAATTAAGATGAAAAAGAAATGTGTTTGAAAAAAGGACCTGTGAATGTCCATGACCTACAGAATGTTAAGACCAGCTGAGCCAGAGAGTGTTGTGTTCTTTTGGGAGAAAGGAAAATGGTGTGTGTGGGTGTGTGTGTGTGTGTGAGCCCCTAAACTTACAGTACCTGGAGGGAAGGCTTAGTGGATATACAGTCAGTGCTTTTTTTCTGGAGAAAAGGGTACCGGAACTCTTGGATTACATTTCCTCGGGAGAATATGGCGATTAAATTGTAATGCAATTAATAGAAGAAAAGGTGCTGGAACTCAGTTCCGGTGAGTTCCACCAGAAAAAAAGCCCTGTATACAGTAATACCTTGGATTGCAAGTAATTTGGTCTGAGAGCATTTTGCAAGACAAGCAAACAATTTTTTAAAAAATTTGACTTGATAAACGAGCAAGGTCTTGCAAGACAAGTCGTAGGGATGTAGCCGCTCGCCTCGAGCGGGCGTCGCAGGCCGAAATCGGCCACGCTCACGCCCGCCAGAGACTCGCTTTGATATAAGAGTGTTTTGGATTACAAGCACGTTTCTGGAACGAATTATGCTCGCAATCCAAGGTATTACTGTATGTTGTGAAGTGAAAAAAAAAAACTGTGCCAAAAAAAAATGTCTACCGTATATACTCAAATATAAGTCTAGTTTTTCAGCACATTTTTTGTGCTGAAAAATGCCCCCTCGACTTATACGTGGGTCAGCGCCCCCCCAGGACCCCCGCTGCCACCGCAAGGGACCGCCAGGCACCCCCCTCCACCCCCAGGACCCCTGCCGCCACCCCCAGACACCCCACCCCCACCCCCGTACCTGCACCCGCCGCCGCCGAAGCCCCTCCCCCGTCGAAGCCGCGCCGCGCCGCAGCCCCCCAGACACCCCCATGCCACCCCCACGCTACCCCCAGACACCCCCACGCCACCCCAGACACCCCCCCATGCCACCCTACCTGCACCCGCCACCAAAGCCCCGTTGCCACCGAAAAGCCTCCCTGCCGCCGAAGCCTCGCTCCCGCTGAAGCCCCTCCCCTGCCGAAGCCGCACCGTGCCGCAGCTTCCCCAGACACCCCCCACGCCACCCCCAAACACCCCCACGCCACCCCAGACACCCCACCCACACCCCCGTACCTGCACCCGCTGCCGCTGAAGCCCCTCCCCCACCGAAGCCGCGCCGCGCCGCAGCCCCCCAGACACCCTCCTGCTGCGAGGAGGAGGCGAAACAGGTTACAATGTATCCAACGCGAGAGGCACAGATTAAAATAAAAAACAACAAGCGGCGCCCGGGCACGTGTGGGCGGGGCCGGGCAAGGGCGGGGGGGCGGCCTCTCCGGTGCAGCGAGCGCTCCGCGGGTGGGGCAGGGCCAGGCGAGGTGAGGCGAGCGCTGTCTGTCTGTGTGCCGGCAGCTCGGACCCGGAGCCAGGCAGCTGCCCCGCCGCCCTCCTCCGCGCAGCAGCAGCAGCAGCAGCAGCAGCCCCGCCCCGAGCGAGGTGAGCCCCCGACGGCGCCGCCCGTGCCTCCGCCTGGAATTCCATCAGCATCTGCAGCGAGCTGTCCTGACGGCGACTCTGAGCCGGCCCGGCCCCGCCCCGGGGGCAGAGGCGAGCCGAGCGAGCAGGAGCAATTTGTCTGGGGGGCTGCGGCGCGGCGCGGCTTCGGCGGGGGAGGGGCTGCGGCAGCGGCAGGTGCAGGTACGGGGGTGTGGGTGGGGTGGCGTGGGGGTGTCTGGGGTGGTGTGGGGGTGTCTAGGGGTGGCGTGGGGGTGTTTGGGGGTGGCATGAGGGTGTCTGGGGGGCTGCGGCGTGGCGCGGCTTCGGCGGGGGAGGGGCTTCGGCAGCGGCGGGTGCAGGTACGGGGGTGTGGGTGGGGTGTCTGGGGTGGCGTGAGGGTGTCTGGGGGTGGTGTGGGGGTGTTTGGGGGTGGCATGGGGGGGCTGCGGCGTGGCGCGGCTTCGGCGGGGGAGGGGCTTCGGCGGCGGTGGGTGCAGGTACGGGGGTGTGGGTGGGGTGTCGGGTGGCGTGGGGGTGTTTGGGGGTGTCTGGGGGTGGCGGCGGGGGTCCTGGGGGGGCTTTGGCAGTGGCGGGGCTTCGGCGGCAGTGGGTACAGGTACGGGGGTGGGGGGTGTCTGGGGGTGGCGGCGGGAGTCTCCCCTCGTACATTTCCCACCCTAGACTTATACTGGGGGCAATAAGTTTTCCCAGTTTTGGGGGGTGAAATTAGGGGCCTCGACTTATGTTAGGGCCGACTTATAGTTGAGTATATACGGGTATTTATTTTCGACCATTTGTTGGGGGGAGGGGCAAAAGAAATTGCACCTGCAAATTTAGGGAAATCTCTGTGTGCATGTTTCTAGTGCTTACCTAACCATAAGGAGGTGGCTGAGGGATCTTGGGAAAGTGTGAACATTTCAGAGAAGTCTCTCAGTGTGCAGGTCTCCAGTGCTTACCTTCCTGTAAGGAGGTGGTATGTGTGCTCTTTATTTTACCATTTTTTAACCTATTCTGCCCTTGAAGACTCTCTGGAATCTTGAGCTTTCTGAAAAGCTCTGCAGAGGACATAACCAGGACTTCCTCGACTGGGGCTTTACAGTGGTGCTGCCTGCTGAAAGCTGAGTGAGGACTTCTTCTTTTTCAGCCGCCTGAAGCTGGCTTTTTCAGCCACAGCAAGGTAAGCGCTGAAGCCCTGCACCCTGAAAAAATTCTCAAAAATTCTTAACATCCCTGCAAAAGAGGCAGGAAAACGACTGTCTCTTTTGCAGGGAAATGAAGAGGTTGTAAAAGGGCAGGTGGGGTTTCAGCAGCACAGCACTATAAAATCTTTCTCCCTCATGCTATTATAGGGATGTTGAAGGAAGAAAGGAAAATGTACCTTTTCCATTTTTCCAACTCTCCAGAACTGCACCCTTTTCACACTACATAGTTAATAAAGCACTCAGATTTTGGGTGGGTACTGTTACTGGTTAAACAGTATAGCAAGGGAAAACTTTGGGTGGATGGAAATTATTTTTAAAAAACTGTGCCCTTTCCTAACCTCTCCTGAAATCCTCCATCCCCTGCCCCTGCAGTTCCAAACACCACTATAAACTTAACTTCCTGTTTCTGGCTGGTTGGAGCCCTGAACTGGAATACTCATATTAGGGCTTGAGATACCCTTACAAACAATGTTTTCTTGCAAGTCAACAGCTGAACAGGCAAAAACCAACATAGGGTTGTACAAGAATTTTGTTTCAGTTCATTAAACTCAATGAAGCAGCAGCACTGGTTGAAGTTAATCAGAACTAGCCCCATTTTTACCCCTGAATGTGAGCACATATTTTTCTGGCAAAGCTCACATATTCCTGAGCTTGTGATTGCATTCGCAAAATGTGTTCATTAGAAAATGCAAACTTTTGAAATGCGCAGCTTGGGGGAAAATCTGCATTTTCATGCTTTAGTCAATGGAGGAAAGTACACATTTAGGTGCATGCTTGAAAAAATGCATACCTAATTCTACATTTGGCCTGTTCAAACAACAAAAAATAGCTTGTATCCAGGTCAGGAAGGGAAATGAGGCGGAATGAGGTTCGAGTTGGTTCGAGCCTCTCTCCCATCCCTACGTAAGACAAGTGAAAACATTCCACTTACTGCATCACCATAGGGGCCATGCTTCTCCTGTTTGAAATTTTGCCTGGCACACAGCTGTTAGCATAGTTATGAAACACCTGGCAAAACAGAAGGATCTCATACAGCTCCTGAAACATCTTCATGCTTGACTTTAGGGCAATGGTCTGAACAGGAGAGCCTCCTGTATCCATTGAGGCTCTCCACATGATTAAGAACCCTGGAAAATCAGGGAGAGCCTCCAGTGATATAGGAGACTCTCCTGTTCAGACTGTCACTCTCCATGCATACCGGGCAACAGATGTGACAACGGAGCGCAGAGGGGCTGGAGCACTCCTCTCCTAATGTGTTCATTCAACATGGTAAGAAGAACGCCTGAAGAGGGCTCGTAATTCTATTCATACTGGAGGACTAATCCTATATATGTCTACCCAGAAGTAAGTCCATTGAGTTCAGTGGAACATACTCCCAGTCAACTAGGTACAGGATAGCAGACTACACTTCAAAAAAATAATTTATCTTTACTTCTAATTAAAGATGCTTAGGATAGCACTGCACATGCAACACATCCAGCAGAGCAGCCACCATGGTTATGCAAATGGCTGAGTTTTAGGTTTGGCCCTACAGCATGTCCAGAAGCATCCTTGGTTTTTCTGGCCACGTTGTTCCTTTTTAGTGCATTGCTGGTGGCCTCTGTTGGATAGAGATGTCAGTGTATCACATTAGATCCCTGAAAACACCATTTACTGGGAGAAAAGTCAAGGGAAGAAAAGATCAAAAGGAGGTCTTGGGGAGTCTGGTAAGTGGAGCCAGGTGTGTTATTCACTGTGCTACTGTAGTGTCTTTCCAGAAGAGGGAGCAGCTGGTCTAATCTCTGCTGTGCCACCAATGCAGCTAACCAAAAGGCAGCACTACAGCTACGAAGTCAGCATTTGCTAGGTGACAGAAGAGACCAATAGGGTTTTATCTGAGCCTCTATAGCCTCGGACTTTGGCCTGGCTCATCACTATGGATGAGCCTATTAGTCTGCGTCTCTTTTGCGTGTGTTCACTCAGTGCTTCTGTCCTGTTTCTGCATTAATCTACGATTGTTATTATTTTCAAAAAGAAAATCTGTTTAGAAAAAATGCATTTATGTAAATATCTAAATACACCACATTTTGAAATGATGTGTAACACATTTTGATTCATGCTTTGAGCCGAGAACTGGCACTGGAACATTTGAGAAGTGTGAAGGCTGGTGGATAGGTAAGTTCTGATCTGCACATTCACCTGGGACTGGGAGATGTGGGATCAGGTCAGTTTCTATTAGAATTCATCACAGATCAGATTACTGAAGCACCCCTGTTTCAGTCTGAGCAACTTGTTGCCTGTGAGAGAGAAAAAATCGAAGCTGTTCCTAGAATGGCCTTGCCCACTGGCACACTTATTTGTATCTGGTTCCAACTGTCTATTCAGTGACCCCTTTGCCTCCAGACTGCCAGCCCTAACAACTGAGGTGCTACCCCTGGGAAAGCATTTTTCATCATACACAGAAATAGCTTGACTAGTGTACCCGTTGCAGTGTTTGAACAAAACTACAATTCCCTAGATTCGTTTGGGGAGAGGAAAGCCTGGCTTCTTTGAGAAATTACTTTAAGTTTCTTTTTGACCAGAATTTACCCAGTTCACACCTCCTAGAACTAAATGCAGACTTGAACATACTCTGTGATCAAAGTCCATACATGTTTGAGCTTGTGATGCGCTTTGCAGAATGAACAAAAAATGAGTTCGAAAATTGCATAGATTTGAACAATGTGCATGAACAAATACGTACTGTTGAAAAATGCACACAAACACACTTTAATTGATGGGAATTGTCAAACATGTGCACAACTGATGTATACTTTTGGGAAATATGCATGAAAATACACATGAATTTTCATGCAAAAAGAAAAAAACTCAGCTCAAAATCTGAAATGGACACAAGTTGAAATCAGCTTTCAAGTGGATTTGGAGAACCTTGATGAGCTCGGGTTTTGCTGATGTGCACATCTCTAGAAAGCCAGTTTAATTTTGTAAGCTTAATGAATTTTCAGTATGAATGCTTTCGAAATTCTCCTCTTCTAAATGTTCTCCCTGGAGTTCTGAGTGACTTGGTCTCGTTTCTGAAGTAGACCCAAGACGCAGGATTTCTCCATGGTTCCATTCCCATCCCACCCCAACTGTGTGTAGAGCACTGTGCATGCACAGTTTGTTGTAGCTTCAAGTTCTATCAGTCCCTCCATGTCTTCCCCCCCACTACATTACCTGTGCACACACTTCTGTATTGATAACACATTGCAAAAAAAGCAGTCTTGATATTATTGTACATATGGTTGTATCAAGATGGTTTTAATGTGGTATTTTACCACATCTAGACATGATTACATCTAGATGATTACATCTAGACTGGGTTTGTTTGTATAGGTGCTTGCAGTGTTTTATGCACATGCTCACATCTATAAAATACTGCACAAAATCATCTTTATTTATTTATTTACAGCATTTTTACCCCACTCTTCAGCCAAAAAAAGGCTCCCGGAGTGGCTTACAAATATTAATATTACACAATCCCTGCCCTCAGGCTTACAATCTAAAAGACATGACACAAAAGGAAAAGGGATTGGGGGGAGGAGGAAGAAAGAAAAACTCAGGCCCAGTTCTTAGTTACAAGAACAATTATACAATTATTATACACTTTTATAGTTGATTACATCTAGACTGGGTTTGTTTGTATAGGTGTTTGCAGTGTTTTATCAATGCATACATGTATATCAGTTACAACGAGGAAGGAAAGATTAAAATGAACTGAAGGAAATGAAAGCTGTGGCAACTACGCATGATCCAATTCCAGATATTTCATTTTTAAAATTATCCTAAGCCCTATTCAGGCATTTGCCTGAACACAAGACAAGTGTATTGGGGGAAGGCAGCAGGGCACAGAAAAGCTCCACTCCAACATCCCCACATGCACAGGCTCCTTCTCTTAGGCATTCAGAGTGAACTTTATGCATTCAATGTGAAGGTCAAAGAACAGCATGGCCTACACATGCAACAAGTGTAAACTGCTTGTGCAGTTGGAAGAAAAAGTGATAGGACTGGAGCAGCAAGTGTCGACCCTCAAGGGAATAAGAGAAGATGAAGAAGAGTTCCTAGACAGAACGGTGGAACTACAACAGCAAAGGTACAGGAGCCAGAAGAGCAACAGCAAGCTGAGGCAGAAGAGGAGAACACTGAGGTGAGGGAAAATGAAGTAGAGGAAACTCCCTGGAAAAGGGTGACGGTTAGGAGCAGAAGAACTAGAAGACATTCTGCACCAGTGGAAGCAGTGGATCTAGGGAACCACTTTCAGGTACATCAGGATGAGACTGGAGGACAGCCAGCAGAGGAAGAATTACAGGGCACCCTACATGACAGTGAGCAAGAGGCTGAAGGTCAGTTAAGTGGAGGCAATGAAACCAAGGCCTACAAGAAGAAGAAGATAAGAGTTGTAGTTGTGGGAGACTCCCTGCTGCGTGAGATTGACACCAAAGTATGTCGCGAACTAGGGATGTGCATGGAACTCGATTGGGGGGTGGAAGTCTGGCAAACTCGCCGGGCTTGGGCCTCCAAGCTCCGCTCACCCTACCTTTTCCCCAGCTTGACTTGCATTCTCGCGAGCCGAGCTGGGGAGAGCGACTTCTGGGTTCTGGCGCTAGGTTGTTTCTGTAGAAATTGTGGCCTAATTTGCATAAACGAGGCCATTTTCTATGTAAACCACATAGAGCCGAGGGACCCAGAAGTCCAGCGAGCGCCTCAGCTGGCACTCATGCTCGGCTTGGTTTGCACAGCAGGAGCGCTTGGCTCACGCGCTGTGAGTCGAGTGCTGGCCAGGTCGCCCATCCCTGCAAGACTGTGACAAAGCCCTCAGAAGAGAGACTGAAGGAACTGGGTATGTTTAGCCTTCAGAAGAGAAGACTGAGGGGAGATATGAAAGCATTCTTCACGTGCTTGAAAGGTTGTCGCACAGAGGAGGGCCAGGATCTCTTCTCAACCATCCCAGAGTGCAGGACATAGAATAATGGTCTCAAATTACAGGAAGCCAGATTCTGGCTGAACATAAGGAAAAACCTCCTGACTGTTAGAGCAATATGACAATGGAACCAATTACTTAGGGAGGTAGTGGGCTCTCCCACACTGGAGGCATTCAAGATGCAACTGGACAACCATCTGTCAGGGATGCTTTAACTTGGATTCCTGCATTGAGCAGGGTGTTGGACTCAATGGCCTTATAGGCCCCTCCAACACTACTATTCTTTGAATCTAAGAGGGTATCTAAGCATGTTTGACTGAACACGCTTAGAAGCCTATTCATGATCAAAACTCTGATAATGTATGAAGACTTCTAAGCAAATTCAGTTAAGTGCACGTAGAATTTCCTCTATTTTGTTCCTAATTCCTTGGTAGGGTCACTCTACCCTGCATTCTACTCCTTCTGATTTACTGGTTAACAATAGCCTAACACATGAGGAATTAGGAACAAAATAGAGGAAATCCACTAAACCTGACTTTTCAGGGCAGCTTAGAGAAATGGGATATAGACCTGGTTTCATTTTTACAGAGAGGAATTAAACTTGAATAGGTCAATTTTCAACTTCTCAAAAAATAGATAAGATTGAGTTTCAATGACAGAAAATTAGCACCAGGAAACTGACCATACTTGACCAGTTTCTTCCTGATGCCTCACAACTGATCCAAGTTTTATAAAAAATCTTCTAGAAATCATTGTTAAACAAAAGGACAAATCTCCCCAACTTTGTCTTTCCCTTCACCCTATACTGAGCTTATACACTTAGCAATCTTCTGGAATACTCTGGGGACAATGTTAGCTCTTTCAGGTATCCTCCCTCCATATTTTTCCAAGTGGTTCTAGTCATGTACCTTTGTTAGGTGATGAGGATAAGGCAGGGGTGGCAGGAAGTAGATCACAAGATGTTTTGGACTTCAGCTCCCAACATTCCTGACCATTGGCCATGCTGGCAGGGGTTTCTGGGAGTTGAAGTCCAAAACATCTGGAGAGCTATCTTCTGCACACCATGGGATATGGTATATATTTGCCTTGACCAAGGGCTCCCACTGGAAATCATTTGCTGATTACCATGTCTCTCTGCCTTATCACACATCATGGTGGTGGCTCCCAACATTTTATTGGCAAAATGGTGCTAATATTATAGAAGATGATCAGGTGATATTGGTAGTGTGTGCACTGCTTCTGCTGTTAGACTAAGTCTTAGAGAGGGGAAAATATATTAACAATTGGAGAAACGAGTTGCTGGCCTTGGTGCATTTATGGTGCAAGCTACATTTTGTTCTCTAGCTTTTGATCTATAGCTGCAGCTTATGCAATTGTGGTGAGGCCAAACTGAAGTAGAACATGAAATTAAAAAGTGCTGAAACACCAATCAATCAGAGAGCAGCAGCAAATAAACACCCTCGACCCTCTTGCAGTCACCTTACATCAGCCTCTCTGTTGTAATTCAAACCTCCACATCATTTTCTTCCTCCATGGAAAAAAATATATGATCGCATCTCAAAAACATAAGGAGGGCAGCTGAGTTATTGGAAAACCATTAGCTCGTGATTTGTTTTGTTTAACACACTTGGTTTCAGGCATGGCTGCCTCTCGCTGGCATTGTATCGGCTCCAATCAATGGCATGCAAATATTGCCCTATCTAACATTACATACTTGCACATATTTATTTTTTAAAAAAACAACATCCAATGGGAGTACTAATGGCATAGAAGGAGGAAGGCGAGAAACTGGAGTGGTATCAAAAGGCACATTTACAAAGGAAATGTTCCAGAAGGACTTAAGCATCCAAGAATTTTCCATTACTACCAAATGTGAGGTGCTAAAACTGCTCCCTTGAGCCACATAGTCAGAAGCAATAAACCAAACCTGCAGACTTTTGCTCTCCTGGGTTCAGCCGTTCCTTTGAAAAGGGCATTTGAACATTCCTTGTTGAGCTAAACCTTGATGACTAATGAATTTTAAGGTCCCATTCCCTTAAATTGTGGAGTGTCTCAACTTCCCAAACCTTTCTATATCTAGGTCTACACGGCATGCACGTACACTTCTTTTAAATCTCCAAATAGAAACTATCAGAAAATGGCAGCTGCTCTGGATGGTCCCACATGGTTGTCACTCTCAGGTGGTGCTGGGGAACTCCTGTTTGACCCTTGGCTGCTGGCCTATGGTATTCCACAGGGGTCAGTCTTGTCCCTCTACTGTTTTACATGCTGTTTAACATAGATTCTACTTGCAACTTGTGGGAGAGGTTTGTGGGTTCAGTGTCATTCATATCCCAATGACTCTCTATTTCTCCTTTTCATCTCAATTCAAGGAGTCATTTAATGTTCTGAATCAGTGTCTGCCACTGGTAATGGACTGGATAAGGGTAAACAAATTGAAACTTAATCTAGACAAGATGACTTGTCTAGATGACTCATGATCAGTAGGAAGTCAGACCAGGAAATAAGAGGTCAATCTCTGTTGGATGGGGTATAATCTCCTTGAAGACACAGGTTCATAGTTTCAGACTTCTCCTGGATCCAACTTTGAGCCCAGATATGCAGGATCAGCCAGGGTCTGGGCTTCCTTTGCACAGCTGAGCCAACTCCACCTGTTCCTGGAGGAGTCTGATCTTGCTATGTTAATGCATGCCTTAGTTAATCACGTCTGAACTACTGCAATGCACTCTACATGGTGGCCTGTGATGAGTGTTTGGAAATTTCAGCTGCTGCAGAATGGTGTAGCAAGACTGTTGACTGGAGCTGGTTATAGGAAACCTATTACCCTCATGTTACAGCAGCTTCACTGATTCATTTCTGGGAACAATTTAAAATGCATTTATGACCTAAAAAGCACTAAACACTGGTTGGGATCTGGTCAGCTGAAGGATCACCTTCTCCTGAATGAATGCTGCCTGAATGCTGAGATCATCCAGAGAGGCCCTTCTCTCAGACTTGGCAGGGACATAGGAGACACCCATGGAAAGGGTGGCCTTGAGCACCCTTTCCATGGAGATTCAAGTAGCTCCCTCCTTGTTGTCCTCTCACTGCCAATCAAAGACTTCTTTATTTCGACAAGGGGTTGTCACTCTGTGCTAGAGCACCAGCTTTGCATTCAGAATGTTCCAGGTTCAATCCTGGCATCTGCAGGTAGGGCTAGAAATAAAGTTCTGCCTGAAGCCCTGGAGAGCCGCTGCCAGTAAGTGTTAATAAAACACTGACAAAGGGTCTGACTCAGTCAGTATAAAGCAGCTTCTTATGTTCCTATGGAAAGCCTTCGGCCTGTTAAACTTATCAGCTTCTTTAATTTGTCTTTCCTCCTGCTTAAGATACTTTGATTGTCTTATGCTTATGATTTTTATTTTCTAACTTTTCATTGTTTCTGTTTAGCTTAATATGAATTTTTCAGTTGTTATTGTTATTTTTTACTGTCATTATTAGCTACCTTGAATGTCATATGCAGAAAGGCGAGCTATAAGAGATCCAGTGTGGCGTAGTGGTGAGAGTGTTGAACTGGGACTCAGGAGATCCGGGTTCTAGTACCCGCTCGACCATGAAACTCACTGGGTGACTTTGGGCCAGTCACTGCCTCTCAGCCTAACCTACCTCACAGGGTTGTTGTGAGGGTAAAATGGAGAGGCGGAGGAGGATTATGTAAGCCGCCTTGGGTTCCTGGCAGGAAAAAAGGCAGGGTATAAATATAATAAATAAATAAATAAGTTGAAACAAGAAATTAAATACGTAATAGTAAGGCTTGGAAATATGACATTCATACTTACAAAACTAAGCCTAGCAGATTTCATTTGGACCCAGCCCTAACTGCAGATTAAGGTTTCTGAACAGTTGGGAGTTAGCCAACATGGGTCTATGCACAACTTTTTTGTTAATGTTGTAGTGTGGTAGGGATGTACGGATGTTGTAAAATCCATTCTGTCTACATTTTGTGGATTGCCAAGCACCTTTCATTCTATCATCCAATCATGGATGGAATCAGATTTTGCGCAAATGCGTTTGCACACATACATTTGCACAAATTCGTACTTGCGCAAATTTGCACTCCCAAAAATATACAAAACCTCCCAAAATGGATATTTTCACACTGTAGCCTATGGGGGAAATGCACATTTTTGATCAGTGTTTTAATTTGTCATATTTTTCTACTTCTAAATTTAAAATCACAAAAAAATATATAAAAATGGTCTGCAAGTCCATGGAATCCATGCAACTTGGGGAAAGCTGGTCTGCTGTGTAATCCACAGGTTGGATTCTTGGAAATTCAACTCATTTGAGTCCATTGCGGATTTCTCTAACATCCCTATTAGTAGTTAAGAGCGTAAGGAGCTGGAAATCTCAGGACTGATTTTTCATTACAGCTATGAACCTTCTAGATGGTCTCAAGCAAGCCGCTATCTTTCAGTATCAACATGAACATCTGTTATATGGGAATAATAATACTGGTCTAGCTTACAGAATTTTTATTATTGAGATGATGGATACAAATTTCTTTGATTGCTTAGGGAAAGGTGCTATAGAAACACTAAATATTACAGGATATTCCTTGTATTACGACTACTACTACTACTACTAATAATAATAATACAATCATGCCTTGGATTGAGAGCATAATTCATTCCGGAAACGTGCTTGTAATCCAAAACACTCTTATATCAAAACGAAATCCCCCTAAAAAAATTTTACAGAGATTTTTAATTTAAGATGTACTACAGTACTTGTATTGCAAGACGTCGCTTGTATATCAAGTAAAAAAAAATTAAATAAATATTTAAAAATTTGCTTGTCTTGCAAAACGCTCTCAAACCAAGTTACTTGCAATCCAAGGTATTACTGTAGTAATAATCCACCACTGGTTCCATTCCATCTTATGTTAAATCATACCAAGTTTCAGCAGTCACACAATGGTTAGAATTTCAGTGCATTGAACAATACATAAACATCTAAGATCTGTTAAATATAAGAAAGATATATTCAGAAAAACGTAATTTAGGAATATAAAAAGAAAGAGCTATAAAACCACATTCTTGCTGCTGCTCAAATTCCAAACAGATACACTGGAATTAATGTCTCTCTGTGTGTGTTTTTCTTGAAAAATCCAAAATCTGTAATCAACTTGCTCATTCCAAAGAGCAAAATAACCTTTCTTCCATGCTTGACAGAGATTGTCACCAGATGGGTGTGTGCAAGGAGTAATCTGTGAAACATCCAAGACAGAAAAAAAAACCCACATCATCATCATCATCATCATCATCATCATCATCATCAAAAAAGAACTCTTTTGAAGATGAAACAGTATCATATCCATACATAGCTAGAAACTATCTGCAGACAACCGGTTATTTACACAGATCTAATACATGTTGGTCTGAGCAAGGGAAATACATGTTAGAATGATGTTAACCTAATAGAAATGTTGCCGTGGTCATTGATTCAGGTGCGTCTGACAGAAAAGGTAAATGTATTTCAAAGACAAGACCCAGGTGAGATACCACCATCAACAACAATCCTTCAACATCTCCTAACCTAATCCTGAGCCCCAGAAGTCAATCTCAACATGCAGGATTTGTAATGTTCAAAAAACTAATCTTCTGTGGGAGAGAGTTCAGTAACTAGGTGAGGGGCAGTCACCACCATGGATGCTTCTCTTGTCACTTTTACTGTCCAAAATTGAGGCACAATCAGTTATATTTCTCTAGTTTGAATCAGAATTGTATAGTTAATAGACTATGGTCTTAATGTAGTAAAAAAAAAATCTGGACAAATACAGAATGTAGTATATCACTTGCATAATCTCTCTCATTAGCACACTAATGAGAATGGTCAGGTTAGCCACCCTGACCATGAGCTGACAAAGACACAAAGGGCCGACGTTCCATAGTGCAGAAGGCAATTCTAGTTTGCTGATAGTGGGAACTGTCTCATCTCTAGGAATGCCAGGTCAATGAGTCAGTGTGGTTCATGTGTGGTTCAACACTTCATCTGAGCATTGAAGTAGGACTGGAGAGACCCAAGTAGTGGTGGTGATGGTGATTACTAATTGAATTTCTTAGTTGCCTTTCTCTTAAAAGATGCAAGGCAACTTACAGCACAATTATTAAAAGATACAAACTATAAAATAGCTACAAACAATTTCTAATAAAAATACGAAACATCATTAAACGACTAAAATATCAGTCTGGAGCATAATCAAAACAACCGATGCATAAAAACCCATCATATGCCTCCAAATGTCTGGGAGTAGAGGAAAGTCTTGACCCGGCACCGAAAATATGATAATATTGGCACCAGGTGGATCTCACAGGTAAGAGTGTTCCACAGTGAGGGGGCCCTCTCCCCTGTTGCTGTCCTCTGAACCTCCCTCAGAGGAGGCACTCTTAGACAAGACTCCTTCTCTCAGTTTAACCTACCTTGTGTGGTTGTAATGAGGAGAAAAGCCAGGGTAGGGGAGTCACCTTGCATGCCAGTATGAGCTCCTTTGAGGAAAGTTAGGATGAAAATGTAGTTAAGGACCTTGAGCCCGGGTCCTTCTTCCTAACAGGCCAACATCTTCTCTCTTTGTGAGAACAACTTCAGAGAGTATTCTGCATACTACAGTACTGTCTTCCTCTTGCTGCTTGACTCCATCTATGATCGTGGATGGACTAACCTTCATCTCTGCTGTCTCTTAGCTTCCTCCTCCTTTCCCTGCTCCTCAATTTGTTTGCATAACAAATATCCTTTCATACTATCAGTCCACTGCACCTTTGCCTCCTACTTCTCTAGATCAATCTCCAGGCCCACCTTACTGCGCCAGAATCATCTTCTTGTCTTTTACTTACATGAGGGTGATGGCCCTTTTTAGCCTGAGGACTGAATGCCATTTTAGAGAAGCTTTCAGGGTGGGATGGGGTGAGGATTCCAGTGGTGGGTGGTGTGAAAAGCAAAAGTGGATGGGGTTGAAAAAAATCCAGTTCTCTCCCCATTCCCATTTATAGAAGGAAGCATGTCTACTAAGAAGTAAGCATGAGCAGGACTGAATCACTCAGCAGCACTTTCAAATAGTATGTTTACTCAGAAGTAAGCATGAGCATCCTGTCTACTCACAAATTCAGGGCAACCCTCTGTACATCTACTCAGAAGTAAGCAGGTTTCTGCAGGACAAGGCTCAGCAGGAAGGAGGAGAAGGAGGAGTGTTGCTGCTACCTCCCTGGCTCTAAAACCTCTGCCCTAAAGGGAAAAGCCCTTATCTCCAATTGGCAGTTGATCAGAGATAAGTGCTTTCCCCTGCTAAGCACTGAGAAAGAGCACAATTTTCAGTTCTAAGCAGGAAAGACCACTTATCTCTGATCTGATCAGAGATAAGAACTTTTCCCTTCTTGACTGATGGGGGCTGATCCAGGTGAAGAAGTACTGCATAAAACAATAGTACAGCAAAACACAGGCCCTACACCTGTGGCGTAACCCCACAATTCAGTTGCCTGGTGTATGTCTGCATTAGTATGTTTAGAGTGTCTAGAACAGTGATGGCGAACCTATGGTACGGGTGCCACAGCTGGCACGCAGGCAGGGCCGGCGCTACCGCTAGGCAAACTAGGCAGTTGCCTAGGGCGCGCGGCTGAAGAGGGCGCGGAAACGCTGCGCTCCTCTTCGCTGCCGCTGTGCCGCCCCCGCCAGGACTCCGCCGCCGCTGCGCCGCCCCCGCCAGGCCTCCGCCTCCCCACCCTCCCGCCCGCTGCCACCGCCGCCGCGCCTCCCCCCGCCCGCCCGTTCGCTCGCTCGCCGCTGCGCCTCCCGCCGCCCGCCCGCTCGCTGCCGCTGTGCCTCCCGCCGCCATCACCACCACCCCCAACCCCCCCGTCACCTACCTTCTCCGCGTCGCGTCGCTTCCAGAGCCCCGCCCGCGTTGTTTTGGCGGGAGGAACCAGGGCAACAGGGCTTAAACAGCCCTGTGGCCATGGTTTCCCCTGCCAAAAAACAGCGCGGGGGTCCCGTCGCGTCGCGTCACTTCAGGAGGAGGAGGAGGAGGAGGAGGAGGAGGAGGAGGAGGAGGAGGCAGCAGCAGCAGCAGCAGCCAGGGCGGGGGGGGAAGGTAGGTTGGTGGTGGCGGCGCAGGGTTGTTGTTTTTTTGCTGCTTTGGCGCTAAATATTTTTTCGCCTGGGGCGCCAAACTGCCCTGCACCGGTCCTGCACGCAGGGACCGCTCTGTGGGCACTCGAGCCATTGGTCACCAGATCGCGAAAAGACTGTCCCCTTCTGCAAAACACTAATGATTTTGTTCTTTCTCACAGTGTGGAACAGAATGATTTTGTTCTAGAATTCCTGTTACAGAATTCTTTTCTTCATTGTTATCACATTTAAAAGATTTTGAAGAATGATGCACAGAGCATGGCTTGGATGTAAAGCCCTAACAGTTGACCTGAGTGCTGCACATGTTGCTCTCAAACTAACGGAGTATGAGCCAAGGTTTGACAAATTATCAGCATGCATGCAATAGCAAAAATCACATTAATTGTGCAAAAGCATGCGCAATGCAAACTTTTACCTAATGCAGTGTTTGCAGTCCAAGACATCAAGTGTTTAAAATGTGTTAAGCACGTTTAGTTTTCTTGTTTATCTTGCTCATCCTAGTACAGGTTGACTTTTACTTTTACTAATCCAACACCTGTAGAAGCAGGGAAAGGACCCGGAGTAAAGCTTGCCCCATACAATTTCAGTCTGGCATATAATCATATTACAAGTTGAGAATCCCTTATCCAAAAATACATGTGCTTAATTATTTAAAAAGTTTGTATAAATTCCCTTCAGGCTATGTGTACAATGTAGTACTATAATAATTTTTTGAGTTGATTTTTTTCCCAACAAAAAACTGTTTGTATCATTGAAAGCACTGTTATTGTGTTTTTCTTTTAAGACAAAAGATGTTAATTAGTTCGGACAACTGTATGAGTTGTTTTTCTAAAACTAAAACCTCGGTATTCAGGTTTAATTGCAGTGTTGGCACTTTGAAATAAATAAGTTGGTTTTGTGTTGCAGTTTGGGCACTCGGGCTCAAAAAGGTTCGCCATCACTGGTCTAGAATGTTGAACTGAGTGGGTGTGGTTGGTGATGTCTTAGAAAGGGTGGGGGGAGGAGTATATAAGGAGTGTTGGAGTGATGTCAGAGTTAGTGGGTTTAAGTGAGTTGAGTTATGGGAGTGTGGAGTTGGGTTAGAGAGTTTTAGGTGGTTGGAGTTAGTGTGATATGGAGAGTGTTTGTAGTGTGTGGGGAGCGTTGGGAGTTTGGGAGTTAGGTTAGTTACAAAGTGTTTGGTGTAGGCAGGTTTATTTTCTGGAACTAAGATTTTGAGAATTAAAATAAACTTATTTTTATTTTGTTTGCCCAAATCCTATGTGTCAGCTTGGCGTTATTACCTGCTTTACTTTTAAATCTACACCCACACCTTTGTACCCACAACATCATAAATTTAAACTAGATCCTTAATAACTAGCATTAATCTTTTCCCTCATTAGTAGGGGAAAGGTTTCATTTGACCCTCCCCTCAGATTTTCAAGTGTTGATGCTTGGCCTGAGAAGGGTTTATGCGCCTGGTCCTAAAGTGAAAAGGGCTGTGTCGTTGCAACACCCTACTCACACACACATAAAATATTGGGGGGAAATAACCTTCAGATCTTGATTGGACTCAGAATAACCAAGCAGCATTCACAAGTTACCTTTCCCACATACAGATTTCTGGCTTTGCCCACTAGCCTACACAGTCCTTTTCTCAGACTTGAGTCTACTAGATGGTAATTGATTTCTGTGGACTTGCTTACCACTGAGTCTTGCAATCAAGCACCATCCTTAGTTTGGCACAGGATGAAGATTTTCTGAGATCACCAAAAACCTGTATGTAGTCAGGGGTGGAATTGCTGTGTTTCAGACTACCAGTTTCACACCATTAATCCCTGGCTAGATTGTTTTAAACTCTCTTATCCGCAGGGACTGCCAATCGGCTCCAACAGCAACTCTGAGAAAACAAGTGTGCAGGATGGAATATAAGAGAGATTTCCTACCGATGCCATTCCTTCTTTTCTAGCAAGCAAAGCAAACCAGGATGAGGTGCAAAAGCATAAGGCATTTGTCTGCCATCTGACTTGGCACCCACATCTAGGTACAATCTTAAATAAGTAAATATCAGTCTTGTTTGTTTCTCAATATCTCCCTTTCCTCATTAACTGTCAGTCTGTGGAACTGAAATTGTATTTCTATGCTCTCTTGGCCAACCCTCATGCTTACAACAGCTCAATACATTAAACATATCACCTTCATCACCTTTTTCAATATCTCCCTCTCTATCTTAACTCCAGGAGTGTTTGTGTGTCCATTATATACATTCAGCCCCCAAGGCCACCTTATGTTTCCTTGTATCTGTCTACCCATAGTATCTGTTTGGTCTTTGTTCAGTATTTATGTGAGGGTGTGTTTGTATATATTTTTCCTACTCTTAAGTTTACGTTATTATAAAATACAACACAGCAACAAAGCTCACGGATGTGTGAACTCAGTTTGAAAGTGGCTGTAGTCTCCACTGAACTATGCAAGGATACTTTTGAAGGATGGGCAGAGGGACATAACACATTTGTTGAAGAATATACATTTCAATGATTCTGGCACTGGAGGTCATAATATTTGGGGGGGGGGGTAATAATACATTAGCATGAATGTCTGCCATCATGTTACCATTTTGAAAGGCCTACCCACTCATAATTTCTTTCTTTCATGCTGTGACCTTCTCAAGCCACAGTACTTGTGAATCACTGGAGCATTTCCTTAGGTGGTAAAACTAGGGCTCCATTTTGGTTGTATTGAGTTTTTGTGATGTGTGGTAAAAAATAATCCATTTGAAAACATTAAGTGTTTAGCACCCTTCTCAAAAATTGTCATGAATTGGCAGCCCTGGGCCCTGTGGGACCCTGAAGTCTCCCAAGGAAGTCCCAAAGGAACATATTGGGGGAAGCTGCTCAGCCTCTAGCGCAGGTTTGTTTCATGAGATGAGAAACAAGATCACATCTACATACAGAAACTGACAGGACTGGCAGTTTCATCTTAATTCAACCCTGACAACAGGACAGCATCCTCCACTTCACCTGAGGGCCAGCAGGCTAGCTCAGGGGGCACAGAGAATGCTGCACGAAACTGTCTTGGGCTGATCCCAGTGTCTGGGGCCAATCTTCAGGATCAGCCCAAGACATACTGCTGACTGAGGGGAAGCAGCAGCAAAGGGCGCCCCTGCCCTCCCCAAAGTCCAGGTGCATCATATCCAAGTTATTTTAGCAGCTGCTGAGGCAGAAAACCCCCAAAGTGCCTCCCCCTCCTTGGCCATAACAATTCGAGCAGTTGTATCCAGTTGGTGTCACTCTACTGAGGGAATGCTCTTCGATCCAGGGGAGGCTTCCATCAGAAGAATGAGGGTGGAGCTAATTTGGGATGATTATCCTTTTCCCCTGCAGCCCTTCTCCAAATCTGCTCTGAGGGGTTGGGGGACTGTTTGGAACTGCAGGAGAGGGGGAGGTGTTCAGGGAAGAGGGGCAGTCACTTAACATCACACACACCCATTCCTCTGGCAGGTGCTTCTGCTGGATCAAAGAGTGTTTGGTCAGCAGAATGACACCAATTGGATACAACAACAAAATGAATTAAATAACAATTTACTGCTCTTTCATGATGCCCCAAATCAGGTGCCAGAGCAGCTGCCTTACTTGGGCACCTAATGGTAGGGCCGGCCCCTCATCATCGGCCACCTGAGGTAGATGCCTCACTCTCGTAGTGTCAGAACATGCAATGCCCAAGGGATCTGTAAAGGGTCATGCCTAGAAAGAGACACCTATGAGGTCCTTGAGCTACCCAAAAATGTCCTTCCTCAGAAAAGCTTTCCAGCCTCAGGAACAGAGAGCTTTGGACTGTTGACCAAAGGGAAATATGAGCAAACCCCAAAGGGTCATGTTTGGAAAAGCTGCCCTACTTGACTGAGCCCAAGCCAATATGGCATCCCCAGGCAAGGAATGTCTTCAATACCAACTCCATTTACTCAACTTATGAATACCTCTCACTCATATTGCAGTTGTAGTCCATTGGATGCTTGGTTTGAATGCATGATTTATCCCAATTGTTTATGAAGATAAATTTGCAAGCATGAATGTGATCATGATTGCTCACATGTACACCATATGTTGAATGGGCACTGATGTTGTAAATTTCCCCATCAATAATTTTTAAAAAGACTGAACATTACTGGACCAGTGGTCAATGTTGCCAGCTTTCCAAGTGAAGAGGAACTGTTCATAGTATTATTTTTTCAGCTGTAGATAGCCTATACATAACAGGTGCCCCCAAAGCCCATCACACCTGCATTACCTGTCTCTAGTTCTAAACCCTCATTTTAAATACCCTTGGTGCTTCAAGATGAAGGGCTCCTAGCGCAACCAAGCAGAAGACATTGTGCACCCATTCTGCCTCCCCCCACCCAACAGATTTTCTGCAGTAAGAAAAGATAAAGAAGAAGTGATGGGGAGCTAGGGAGGTAAGAGAATTTCTTTTGTGTTCATTTAAGAGTAGAACTTTCCCTGTTCACAAACCCCAAACACAAACACATTTTTTGGCCAGACCTCACATATTTGCAAAATGTGTTTGTGGGGGGGGGGGGAATCTACACTTTAAAAATGTGCATTTGGGGGGGGGGATGTATTTCTACGCATTAGTCAATGTGGGACAAGTGCACGTTTGGGTGTGTACTTTTAAAATGATGCACCTAAATACACACTTTTCCTGTTCGAACAACAACAAAAGCTCACACTTGGGGATGGGAAAGAGGCAGACTGAGTTTTGAAGTGGAACTCAGAGAGCCTCGATCATCTGCTTGAGCTTTGCTGATTCTTCCATTGCTAGGGGAGGGGAGGAAACAGGGCAGTTACAAGTGGAAGATGACCAGTCAATGTCAGTGGGTTGTTGTATCCACTCCGGGTTTTAATCTGAACTTTTAAGGAGCTATCCGCAGTGCTGAACCCTAGCCCAAAATAGGTTCAGCACCATGGGCAGCTCCTTTAAAGTTCAGACTGGAGCCGGTATGGGTGCACTGCCCGCCCCTCTGACATTGGAGCCACCAGACACTGCTGAAGATGACATCATCTGGACCAGACATAAAATTCCATAAATGAGGTGAGGTGATTGCATGATAAAAGCCTCATCTGGAAGCCTCACCTGTGTGCATCTTCCCTTCAGCCTCTGTGACTGGAAATGAAGCCATGATGATAGCAAACATATAAATTACAGCAAGCAACACAATAGACTTTAAAAAGAAAAGTATTATCTATTGAAAAAAATGGATTTTGTTTTTAAAACCAGCAGATTTTTTTTTTTTAAGGTATTAAGGCTTCTTTTAATACTCCTACTCATTTCTTTCTTTCCCTTTGTGGGATTGTTTTTCATGTTTGTTTTTGTTTTTACTGTCAGTAGGATTCATTAAGGGTATACCTTAAAAATATTTCCTGGTGGAATCCCCAGCCATACAAAAGTGTGAAGCACCAGCATACAGCTACACAGAATTGCCATAATACAGTCCAAAATCCGCACAAGGAGAAACAAAATCAATAGCTCATTGGAGAAGCAGAAGCAGAGGAGGTAGAACACTTTAATGTTGGTCTGGTTCATAACGACTCCCTCATGATGGAAATCAGTTGATTCAGTAAAAGAATACACCTGTGTAAAATTGAAGAGCTGAGCAGCTTAATTATTCAAAGTTCAGTACTGATCTGATGGCCTCCAGCAAGAAATTTACAAAGCAGCACAAAGTAAATCCTTGCCCAGTTTTTTACTCCTAAAAGACATTGTGCCCAGCTGGCTCCCTTCTTTCTGTAAAGTGCATTTCAAATTCTGTTAGTAAAGGAGTTGAAACCCAGACTATAATATCTGACACTACCTATTTCATTGACTTTTTGAAACCTTCAGGATCCCCTTGAACTAGGTGTGGGGAAGATATTGTTTTCATCATAAGGCCATGTTTTCTTCTGAGCAGGGAAACAGGTTTTTAAAATGATTATATTGACAATTTTAGTCTCTGCTTTCAGGATTCTCAACCAAATTACAAATAATAATAATAATAATAATAATAATTATTATTATTATTATTATTATTATTATTATTATTATTATTATTATTTGTAATTTGGTTGAGAATCCTGAAAGCAGAGACTAAAATTGTCAATATAATCATTTTAAAAACCTGTTTAATAATACATTATTATTATTATTATTATTATTATTATTATTATAGCCATTTTCTATGTAAAAAATGTAGCACCAGGGACTTGGAAGTCCGGTGAGCGCCTCAGCTGGTGCTCAGACTCAGCTCGGCTTGCACGGTGGCAGCGCTCAATAATAATAATAATAATAATTATTATTATTATTATTATTATTATTTATTTATTTATTTATTTATATACCACTCCACATCTAAACAGATTCCGGAGTGGTGAACAATAAAAGGTACAAGGAATAAAACACCATATTAAAAGATTTTAAAAATGGAATACCAATATAAACCAATAGGCAGCAGTGCAGTTCCCTCAGCAAAGGATTTACATGCTGAAAAGAAGCAGCTCCTGACAACAGCCAAGCTGCTGCACTTAAGAACAGCCCCACATAGAGCACAGTAATCCAGTCTTGAGGTTAGTAGTGCCTGTACCACTGTGGCCAAGATATCCCTCTCCAGGAGAGGCCATAGCTGGTGAACCAATCAAAGATGGAAAAAGGCACTCTAAGCTTGGGATGTGCGTGGAGCTCGATTGGGGGGGGGTGGAAGCCCATCGAACTCACCAGGCTCAACCCCCCCCCCCCCAGCTCTGCTCACCCTACCTTTTCCCCAGCTCGACTTGCATTCTCATGAGCCGGGCCGGGAAAGTGACTTCTGGTTTCCAGTGCTACATTGTTTACGTAGAAAATGGTGTGAGATATGTTAAAAACGGCCACATTTTGCATAACCTGTGCAAATCGTGGCTGTTTTTAACGTATCACGCCATAGCCATTTTCTATGTAAAAAATGTAGCACCAGGGACTTGGAAGTCCGGTGAGCGCCTCAGCTGGTGCTCACACTCAGCTCGGCTTGCACGGTGGCAGCGCTCAGCTCGCGTGCCACGAGTCGAGTGCTGGGCGGATCACCCACCCCTACTCTGATTTTCCATGGCCACTTGGGCCTCTAGCAATGGGGATGGATCTAGGGGTACACCCAGAAACCTAATCTTTCAAAGAGATTGCAACCCCATCCAGAACAGACAATAAGCCTATATCACTGACTCGGGAACCATTCACCCACAGGGCTTCTGTCTTGCCAGGATTCAGATGCAGTTTATTGGCCCGGATCCAGCCAATAATTGAGTCTAGGCACTGATCCAGGACTCGCACAGGCTCCCCTGATTCAGATGTCACAGGGAAACAGAGCTGTGTGTCATCAGTATATTGATGGCATTTGGTTCCAAATCCCCTAATGACTGCTCTCAGAAGCTTCATATAAATGTTGAACAACATTGGGGACAAGATGGTACCCTGTGGAATACCATAGCTCAGTTGCCAAGGGGCGGAAGAATGGTCACCTAATATTACTCTCTGAAATTGATCCCGCAGGTAACACCAGAACCACTGTATCACAGTGCCTCCAATGTGAACCCACATAATTAATCCAGCAGGAGGATACCATGGTCGATGGTATCAAATGCCAATGAGAGATTGCGCAAAATTAACAGGGTTGTGCTCTCACTGTTGATAAAGATCATCTGCCAGGATGACAAAGGCCAATTCAGTCCCAGTATTTGGTTCAGTTAAAAACCAGACTGGAATGGGTCTATTTAATTGTGTGTGTATACACACACACACACACACACACACATGCATGCGCGCACACACACACACACACGTACTAGAGAAATATATATATATATATATACACATATGTATTTTTGGAAGAACACAATGTCCAGAAAATTACATCCCCATCCTTTGTGGATGCCCATAACCCTCCGAACTCAGAGGGTTATGGGCATCCAATTGAAGGCAGGAGCAGCGCGGCAGGTAGGATTGCCACCATGCTCCCCTCGCCCTCCAAAACATTTAGACAGCCGATTTTGGCCGTCTAAATGTTTTTCCTCTCCTCGTGAGGAGAAGGAGCTGAGGCACTGCCTGAATTCTTTGTACAACATCGGTGCCTCGCTCTTCCCCTCCCTGTCCCCGGGAACACCCCACCATGCCGGAACTGAAGACAGTTTTCCTTCTTCGGATCCCAGCCAGTGTGGAAAGAACTGCCCCGGCTGCAAGGTGGGAGGGCACTCTGCAGTCAGACTCCTTGCTGTGACCTCAGAAGACAAGGTCGGAGGGCCATAGGATTGCGCCGTTAATTAGTTTATATAGTAAACTAATTGAGTTAATTTACAATATTAAAATCCAAGGAGGAGAATAATTTCTGACTTGTCTATCTTCAAAGTATCTTCAAAGTAGATCTATCTTCAAACCCTGAGGATAGATATAGATATAGATATAGATATAGATATAGATATAGATATAGATATAGATTAGCATGCATATATGTATGAAATGCCATGGGCGAATCTTAGACACCACTAGATATTCCTGCACAAATGCACACACAAAAAATGGCTTTATCAGAGTGGTTTTAGAATTTGGCCAACTACTACATAAGAAGTTGCCTTATACCGACCTTGCTCACCTTGCTGACTAATGTGCATCAAACCTAGTATTATTATCTACCCTGACTGTCAGCACCTAGCCAAGTTATTTTCTAGACCTGCTACCAGAAATAATTTTAACTGGAGAACTTATTTATTGTATTTATTTTTATTTATTACTCAAATGTATCTGCAACTTTCCACAGAGATATCAAAGCAGTGAACACAAAATGCCATGGCATCAGAACAACAATAAAATAGAGACGTCTTTGAGGTTTTGCTTTTCTCGTCTACATTGGGTGCCTGGAGGCGTCAAAGTAAGGCAATGATGGTAAGGCCCTCCAGCTCCACATGGAGGGCAACTGGCCAGGGGTGGACCATCCCGCCTCCAGTGCGGTTAAGATGTATTCGCCAAATATTAGTTTTTTCCCGGCCAATGGCTGGGCTAGGTAAGGTTAGTACCGCACTTGGCCCTTCACAGATCTTCAATTCAATAAATGTGGCCCTGATTTGAAACCATATACTCTGTGTCTGACTCTTCTTTATCTCACCCATACACACGCAAATCAAAGCAGTGAACACAGAATGCCATGGCATCAGAACAACAATAAAATAGAACTATAAATCAACACAATACAAAATTAATCAACATTAAAACCGCACACTCTACTGTGTGCTAGAAACCATCACCAGCTGGATCATACTTCAGGGAAAGCCTGTGTGAAGAGATGGGTTTTAAAAAGACATCTAAACATTAGAACTGTGGGGGCCTGTCTAATGTCAATTGGTAAAACATTCCAGAGGGTGGGTGCTGCAACACTCAATGCTCTACTGCAAGTGCTCCTGAGGCGAACCTTAGGAGCATGTGATGTGGCACCCTCAGAAGGTGATGTGGCACCCTCAGACCACCCTCTGATGGTCCCAAGTTTTTAGGGCTTTTTATGTAAACGACAATACCTTGAACTTGGCCTGGTAATTTATTGACAGCCAGTGCAGTTCTTTTCATAAGAGTGTAACTTCCTGTTGGAAGAGGCCCCAGTTAGCAGCCTCACCACTGCATTCTACTCCAGTTACAGCTTCCAAAGGGTATCCCCCACACAGAGTATATTACAATAATCCCACCTTGAGGTTACCAATGCCTATACCACCTTGGCTAAACTGTCATGGCCTAGGAATGGCTGTAGATGGTGTACCAGCTGAAGCTGGTAAAAAGCACTCCTAGCCACCGAGGCCACCCGGGCATCAAGTGATACAGATGAATTCAGGATGCACGTGTTCCTTCAGTGGGGCTGCAACCCCATCCAGAACTGGCAACGGACCTATTTCCAGGAGCTGTGACCCACCCACACCACTTCCATCTTGCCAAGATTCAAACTCAGTTTATTGGCCCTCATCCAGCCCACTACTACATCCAAGCACCAGTCCAGAGCCTGCACTGCCACACCTGATTCAGACTTTATAGAGGAATAGAGCTGGGTGTCATCTGCATATTGATGACACTTCGCTCCAAATTCCTGGTTGACAGCTCCCAGTGGCTTCATATAGATGTTGAATATCATTGGGTATATAAAAGTGCCCTGCGGCACCCCATATCACAAGTGCCAGGGGGCTGACCCTGTAGGTAGGAATGGAACAACTGAAGTACCCAAAATTCATCCCACAAAGCCAATCTAAGAGAATACTATGGCCAGTGGTATCAAAAGCTCCAGAGAGATTAAGTAAGGGGAGCAAGGTTGTACTCTCTCTATACCTCTCTATATACCTCCCTGTTGGATGACCTATACAGGTCATCCAACAGGGCAGCCAAGGCTAATTTGGTCCCTAAACCAGGCCTGAACCCAGACTAGAAATGGTCTAGATAATAGACTTCATGTGACTGGGTGATAGTATTCACAAATCCTTGGATTCAGGGTTGGCCTCTTCAGGAGTAGTCACACTAGCACCTCCTTCAAAATGTCAGGCAACACTCCTTCACACAACGGGGCATTAACCACACCCTGGACCCACCCAGCCAAACCATGCTGGCTACTCTTAATTAGCCATGTGGGGCAGTGATTGAGAGGGCATGTGGTTGGTTGCAAAACCGCAAGCACCTTGTCCGTGTCATCAGGTGGCATTAATTGAAATAGATCCCACACAGAAATGGCTAGATGGGGCATTGAATACCTCACTCGAATCTGCCATAACAGTGGCATCTGGACTGCTTCAGAGCCAGATGACTTTCTCTTCAAAGTGTGATTTTTTAAAAAGCTTCACAGTGGGCTTCTGAGGGCTCAAAGGGGTTAGCAATCTCCGAACCACTCTGAAGAATGCTCTGTTATAGATTTATTGGGCCTCCCCATTCTACAACTGCTCATATGGAGTAAATTAGTATACTAATTTACTCCAACCAAGTTAGTGGCAAAACACAATGGGCAGATAGTTTGTTTGCTTGTTTGTTTCAGAAATTGTATATACCACTTTAAAAAAAGAATCTGAAAACAGTTCACAAAATAAAAGCATCACAAAATGCAATAAAGCCAATCAATAAAACAATAAAACAGTAATAAACAGTAATACAGTATATGTCATTAAAAGAACCAGGGGTAGCTGGCAAGACTAGCAGTCAGGAAAACACCTGGGCAAACAAATATGCCTTCACTTGTTGGAAGAAACACTCCACAATTACACTGATCTCTGTGGGGAAATCATTCCATATGGTTGGTGCCATAGTGGAGAAGGCCCTGCTCTGCAGCATGACCAAGTGAACATCAGTAGGCCATGTTACGGTAATCAAGACCTCCCCCTCATACTGTAAAGACCAGGCTAGCCTATATGGGAGAAGGTGGTCTTTTAGATAACCTGGTCCTGAGCCATTTAGGGCCTTATAAACCAACAATAAAGAGCCATGGACACATGCATCAAGGCTGTAGGGTTTGTGTGCCCTCTCTTTTCAAGTGCAGCCCCTCATGCCACCAGATGTCACCACAGAAGGCTGGGGAACACCCCAGAGTGGTCTCTTATGTAGAACAAAGAACTGAAGTTAAAAGGAAAAAGGTGGAATAGCTTATTGACAGAGAACATACTTGGCATGCAGAAGGTCCCAGGGCCAATCCCTGGCATCTCAAGAAGAGATAACAAGTGATGAATGGCCTCTCTTGAGATACTGGATTGCTGCTGCCAATCAGAGGAGAGAGCTAAATGGACTAGTAGTCAGCTTCCTATGGAACTTAGTGCTTGGGTATGCACACTGCCTGTACACATTCACCTTTTTGTTGTTGGTGTTGTTGTAGGACGTGCAATAAGACATGCCCAAGGTGAGTGGAAATTTCTAGAATTTCTAGATTGGGTAGATCTAGATGTGTTCCAGGTTTGGGGTTCACTTAACAGTGAAGAACAAAGATAAAGCAAGTAAAAAGGCAAGAGTAACAAACAGCATTGTTTCAACAGTGTTTTAGAGAGAAGATAATTCTGTCTATTTTCAGTCTGAAAAATAAGAGCCATTCTGGTGCAATGAAGCTTCACGGTCAGAAGAACATCCCATAATGTTATAGTCTGGGTTTACAGACTTGATAGAAATGACTTATTACTTAGAGAGTAATGGAAGACTGCTGTAAAGTCACTGAGTATTGTGAAGACACTTCTGCTTTAAGTAAAGGTTCTGATGTTTCTTCCAGTGCAAGATCTAACATCATACATTTTATAAGACACTGCAGACCTGAATGAGGAATTATTACAAAGCTGAGATATCTATCGTAGAAAGATTTGTGTGTGTGAAAAGATCGCTTTTATCCCTCTCCCACTGTGAATATGGAACAATCCTTTTCGTTTCAATAATAATAACCTTTACTTAGTTTACACTTAAGATAGGTTGCATTACTGAAACACAAAGGCAAGTGACAGGGCACCTACATTGTTTCATGTGAGGAAGATGAAGGTGAGAAAGAAATAAACCTTTATTTATAATCACTACTTGATGGAAAGCAAGTGATAATGTTCATTTCTTCAGCTCTAGTTACTTTGCTGTGGTCCCAAAGACCACATTTTCAAGTTATAATCTTTACAATAACCCTGTAACGTAAATCATAGTTCAAGGGGCGGGGGGGGGGGACGAAGGGCTTCTCTACACGAGACATTTCTTGTGCACACGTGGTCCCTCACTCACGGAATTTGCAGGTTCTTTTCACGACGTTGTCATCCTCCAGGGCCTCTTCCGTGTTTTCCAGCCATTTTTTCAGCTTTTTGTAGAGTGAGGAAAGTCAGCTGTTAAATTTTAAACCTGAACAAAAGCCTCCTGTAAAGTCGAAAATCCATTATACTGCAGCAATACCACAGTGCCACCTTGTGCTTGGTTAATAGAATATATAGAAAGGCAGAGAAAGAAAAAAGCCAGAAAAAAAGCCACATGTAACTGAGGCAGCCTTACTCCCGCAAAGGAAATGGAAGAAGAAGCCTCAGAAAAGCAGTGGGGTAAGTGCTTCATGTAGAGAAACCCTGAGGCTGAGAAAGAATGGTGTGCCTGAGGCCATGACTTCATGGCAGAGGCAAGGTTTGAACTGGGCCCTTCCTCATTCAAAGTTGAGTTTCCTAGCCACTGCACTAGCAGTGGACAGAAAGGTGATCTCCAGATGTTTTAGACTTCAACGCCCAACATTCCTGACCATTGGCCATGCTGGCAGGGCCTTCTGGGAGCTGAAGTCCAAAACCTCTGGAGACCTACGTACCTCCTGCCCACTCTTGCACTACACCCGGCTTGGGAACAATCACATTGTAAGCCTCTGTGTGCATCGCAGCAAATGTATGGGCAAATTTAAATGATCGAGTGGAGCTTGTTTGAACTAGCCAGTGCCACGTGTCACGAGGAATGTGTAAACTGGCAGTTAGTGTCCCTGGCTAAAATGATTTGGGAGTAGCCATATGGGTGTTATACCCTCATGCAGTTAACCATTGCACCCCTTGCCCTCCATGTGCTGGGATGGGGGTGGGGAGGTCTGAAGAAGGGAGCCTGTGCAGAGGTTCCCCCTGTGATTGAGAGTCCTGCATGATCATAGAATCATAGAATCACAGAATCATAGAAAAGTAGAGTTGGAAGGGGCCTACAAGGCCATCGAGTCCAACCCCCTGCTCAATGCAGGAATCCAGGTCAAAGCATCCCTGACAGATGGCTGTCCAGCCGCACCTTGAATGCCTCCAGAGTGGGAGAGCCCACGACCTCCCTAGGTAGTTGATTCCATTGTCTTATTGCTCTGACAGTCAGGAAATTTTTCCTGATGTTTAGGTGGAATCTAGGTTCCTGTAACTTGAGCCCATTATTCCGTGTCCTGCAAACTGGGATGAACGAGAAGAGATCTTTGCCCTCCTCTGTGTGACATCCCTTCAAATACTGGAAGAGTGCGATCATATCTCCCCTCAGTCTCCTCTTCTGAAGGCTAAACATGCCCAGTTCTTTCAGTCTCTCCTCATAGGGCCTTGTTTCCAGTCCCTTTATCATCCTTGTTGCCCTCCTCTGAACCCTCTCCAGTTTGTCTATGTCCTTGTTAAAGTGAGGTGCCCAGAACTGGACGCAGTACTCAAGATGAGGCCTAACCAGTGCCGAGTAAAGGGGAATTATCACTTCCCGCGATTTGGAAGCTATACTTCTATTAATACAGCCCAAAATTGCATTTGCCTTCTTTGCAGCCACGTCGCATTGCTGGCTCATATTCAGTTTGTGATCTACCACAATTCCAAGATCCTTCTCACTTGTAGTATTGTTGAGCCAAGTGTCCCCCATTCTGTAAATCTGCATTTGGTTTCCTCTCCCTAGGTGCAGCACTTGGCATTTATCCCTGTTAAATTTCATTCTGTTGTTTTCGGCCCAGCGCTCCAGCCTATCGAGGTCACTTTGAATTTTGTTTCTGTCTTCTGTCAAGATGCTTAGTCATGAGGGGAACCTACGTAGATGGAGCAGGCTCTTCTCGTCAAGCCTTCGTCCAAAGCAGGGGCATGGGAGTAGAGCCAGCAGGAGCAGGGCCAGCAGCTGCAGCCCTCAGGCCGTGCAAATCACATGACAGGATGACTCCCAAACAAGGACTTATAGGACAATACATCAAAGGAAGACAGCTTTGCAATTAAAGCGGTATTTGCCTGGGCTGATAAAACAAAAAATGATAACATAGTCAAGTATGGCTTCTGGAAGTGCAATCTAGGTAGTTCGCCAAAGGCCACACTTTTAAGAGGCATTAGAATTCCACACAAACATACGTTCTTGGTAACAAATATTGAAATATCAGTGTTCAGATTTCAAGCCCCATATGTGTGTGTGTGTGTGTGCGCGCACACACACACACAAGAATATGATAACCCTCCCTACATATCTCAAATCTTATATTTCGTGGACATGGATTTACTTATGTGTAACTAGAAGAGGCGATGGATTCAGTTAACATCTGATTCCATTCTTCAGTGAGACAAGGAAAAGAAATATGAATGTTTATCCATTAGCTCTGGGATGAAGCATTTGCCCTTTAACTTTTTTCAGCACGTTCAGGGCCTGGGGTTGGACATTTGAAGAGCATAACCCAAATTTGGGGGAGCTTGGATTGAAGTTTTAAAATATGAAAAGGCAGGAACTAACCAGTAAAAGTGGGGTGACGGGATCATTTTTAAGCCTTATATATATAAGAAATGTTTTGGCCAAGAGCTGCAGCAGCCAATGCATTGGTTGAATTGGGCTGCAAAAATTGGGACTGCATTCTTCTCCCACCATTAAAATAATGCCATTTTGTTATGATTCCAACCATTTAATTGTAATTTATTTCCAGTCAGATTAATGGGACTTACATACAAGCAAGTGGATTTAAGAAGAGGATGATTGACATTGCCAGTTCCCCCTTTGAGGGGAAAAAAGAGTTCATTTGCACTGAAAACTTTTTACTTGGCTGGTATAAGGATGCAGAAAAGAGTAATTACATGAGAAATGTGTGGGGGGAAAGTTTTTAGAGGAAAGCTACAGATTTACCATTGGAAAAGCACCTGAATATAAACTGCTAATGAAATGCAACAGTGGTGTGACAGCCTTTGAAATAATAAAAGAAAGTCTAAAAAGATATGTTGGGATAGACATTTTAGAAGTAATATTCTTCCATTAAATCATCTACTTCTGAGAGTTAGGAAAGTTATACCAAAATAAAAAGGGGGCTAGTTCTTTAGAAGACAAAGACATGCAATTTTCCATCTACCTAAATGCGTGTTTAATATGTATCTTGGAAGTAATTAGCATAGCACTGATAATTGCCAAAGAACAAAGGGGTTGTTAATAATAAGTCATGCAAAAAAAAATAACCTGCACAAAAACTATACAGAGCTCCCATTGTTTCTTTCCAAGACAAATGTACTGACAAGTCAGTCCTGTGAGTTGTCCATCAAGACATCTAAGCACAGACTTTTTAGTATCCCATCCTCTTTTCTCCTCTTTTTCTCAAATATAAAAAAACCTCTGGGGATATTTTGATGATTAAAGGTTTAGACAGGTTTGTAGATTCTTTTGACCATGTGTGCTCCTTTCATCCCTGTCTTCAAGTCTGAAATCAAACAAGGAAACTCTGGCAACCTGACTAATGCAATTTTCTTTCTCTTTCTTTTTCTCCCTTTCAGCTTCTGGAAGATCAATCACAGGGCTTGATGGAGAAACAGACGACACAAATTGCAAACATTTCTGTGTCCAATGTAGGTAGGATTCACCTCTTGAAGTAACACGTCACAAGCCTGTAATGGGACTGTTGAGTCTAGGACAATACATCCTAACAGTCCCTGCCTCATGACAGTGACCTGGGATGCCCTTCCTCAGAAAGTGGATGGAAGAAAGAGGGTGGAAAAATGAGGGGAGCACAGGTAGAGGTTGAAAGAGATGACTGCAGAATGGGAGCAGATGTGATTGTTGTGAAGCACCAGCAAGATTCTTGAGAGCTGGGATGGTAGATCAGTATATTGGCAGACTGAAACCCAAGGAGGCTATAGTAGGTTTGTTACATAAAGTAGGGTGGCCACTTATGCACTGCCAAGAAAGAGGAAGTGCATCACCAAAAATGCATCCCAATGAGCGGAAGAACAGTGATTTGCATAAAATTTGCCTAAGCATATATATATATATATATATATATATATATATGCAAATTTAGATTGTTATAATTCAAATAGAATTCACCACGGTGTGGAAGACTGTGACCAGGTGATAAGTGTGCCTGCTGTTCAGGTGCTAACTCATGATGGGCAACAGTTCTTATGGTTCTTTATCTTTAAACCAGAATTGCAGGACAGCCGTTCAAATAGAGGACAGTCCTCTGGTTCCCCTTCAAATAGAGGAATGTCCTCTGTAAAAGAGGACACATGACCCCCTAACACAAGCTACCTGGCCTTTTTAATGGTGGCATTGAGCTGTCAGTTTTGATTTCTCATTTTTCCTATCTTAAATTCAGTTCATCCCAAACTTTGAGCAGTGTTTATGAAAGCTCCTAAGCATTTTTGTACACATTTATCTTAATATATGCATTTTTGGAATACATTTTGTCTAATATACACATGCATTTTTGTATGGATATTTTTGGAGAACTCAGTTACAAAATTCCGAGAAATACGAATTTCAAAGAATAACTGAGTTTTGGTCCACAGTGTTTTGAAAGTGGAAAATTAGAGAAGTTCACTTTGAAATGGAAGCTGAATGAATTTCTCTCCCATCCCTACGTACTGAGAAGATCCTGCTCCTAAAAGACACCTGCCAAACTTCAATCTTCAAGAGCACCTGGAACAGGAACTCAAATGTTGCATGTAGGGGTATATAAGATGGAAGGCAGTCCCGTTATATAGGCTTTAAAGGTAAGAACCAGCACATTGAATTGTGCCTGGAAACAAATAGGTAACCACTGATGGTCAAACAACATTGGAGTAATATGCTGCAGTCAGCCAGTTCCAGCAGTATTTTGGATCAGTTGAAGCTTCTGGATGCTTTTCAAGGGCAGCCCCATGTAGACCATGTTACAACAGCCAAGACTAGAAGTTACTGGGGCATGAATGACCACCACTATTAATGTGACCAAGCCTCATTCCTCCATCTGTAATACGAGGGTAATATTACTGAGCTCCAATACAGAGTTGTAAGGATTACAACAATGATGTGTGTGAAGCACATGAACAATCTAAACCCCAATAAATGTAGATCACCAACCGCACATTCATTCTGGGACCCAACTTTGTGCAAATGTTAATGCAGTACAAGGGTGTCAGTGACAGTTCCTATGACACTGCTACATTACACTATCCCCCACATAGCACAACTATGCCCTGATATGGGCATAACTTATCTGACACAGGCAAGAAGGAATTGTGATGGTCTTTTAAGAAGAGTGGAGACAGTGGCCCCCATGGTCTGTTCTTTGGTTTGGGAGATAGTACCAGCAGTGTTACCATGGTCTATTGGTAAGGGTGTCTGTCATTAACTTCTATGGAAAATGTCTACCAGGTTGTATCAACAGCTGCCTGCTGTAAATACACATGGCAGATGGGAAAGAACACTTTGTATGATAACTCAGCAAAGAAAATGAATGCATGACAAGAGATAGCAGATTTTTCTTTCTTTCATAGTGCCATTTGTAAATAGTACACCAGTACTTTACTGAGTTTTAATTGTTTTCATTATTTAGATGCTACCTAACAAGTATAGCTCTTTCCCTTTTATTCCACATTCTAAATGATGCAATTATACAGTTTTCTATTGGGGGTTTGCTTTATATTTTATTCATAGCTAATGTATATCTATAAATATGTGCAAGGAGGAAAATATCTCCATTTACCTAGGCATTAATGACATCTGTTTGCAAAAGATAGTTCCACAAGTGGGAGTAGATCCTGCCTCAGCTCTAAGTGGGCAGACCCTAATGGTTGCCTGTAAAAACAAATTGATGTTACTATTGCTGTAGCAGAGACAGGTGAAATTGGTTGTGATAAGTAGCTGGTTAGATTGGGTGTGATTCCATTAAATCATACAACATTTTTTATGCACTGGTGCTATTGTCCTGAAGGAAATTCTGACCAATAATATATTAAGTTGAATCAGAGTAGTGTGTTCAGTGAGGATGAGAAATTGTATAAAAGGATTTCATCATTGGAAATGAAATAGAAGACATTTAGTTAGATTTTCCTCTCCTAAGCAACTAATGAGGAAGCTTTCAAGGCAGAAAATGCATGTACAGCTAATTAAGATGCTGGTGGTTAGAAGTCCATGACAATGGCATTCGTTACGTTTTACCCAATCTAATTAAAAGAAAAGCGAGGCACAGACTCATTATTCAAAGTCACCATCACATTAAAAAAAAATACCCCAACATATTACTTTATGATGTGATAGTGAAATGTCTGGTAGGTAAAAGACTACCTTTGTTTAATATCTACAAATTATTATTTAAACCTCTGGCTAGTAGAAATAAATAAGTGGATGTTCTCACCACTGATGAAATAATTGTGTATAATTTAAGAAATCTACAAAGTCTTCTTCAAAACATCCATCAATTCAAATTCTTTGCAAAATATGTATTGGGTCAGTTGGAAAGATGAACAAAAGAGTTAGACCAACCCATCCCTGACATGGTGTGGGAAAATTGGAAAAACATATGTGGGGAAATGGTTCAAAATGTACATGGAAAGTAAACTTTCCATCAGTGCTTCTTTCCCCTGTGATTCAGTGGGGTTTTTTGCAAACATGAAGATAAAGTTCCCATCTCCTCATGTGCTCTCCCCTCCCCCTCCCCCTCCTCCTCCTCCCGCTTATCTTTCAAGCTGCCTTTCCAGCTAAGGGTGAGCCCTGAGAGGCATCCAGTATCCAGTACTGCCATTGCCCCTCTGCTCATTCGATTGCACTAGCGGGACCCAGCACTAGTGCTTCCTAAAGTAACTCCTCCTGCAAGCTGCACTGACCTGACCTGTTCCAGAAACAGGTGTTTTCACTCAGTCATTTCTGGTTGCTGTAGGAAGCACTAGCTTCCTGTTGTGCCAATAGTAGGTCTCACTGGCACATAGGCACCATTGGATGCTGTCCAGAGCTAACACAAATTGCCTTCAGGAGTGTGGGCTTTGCTTTACAAGTGCATCGGGATGAGGCATGGAGGGGGGGCTGGTTTGACAGCCCCTCTCAACAGTCACACATAATTTGTTCTGCATGGGCAACCTCTCTGGCTCTGCCCAACCCTCCAGTTTGTGTTCTTGCTGGTTCTCGACACACGGATTTACCAAGTCCAGAAGAGATCCATACCCACCAAAGATCTACACCCACCACCATGATCATCGGTGGTGGTCAGAGTTGGCCTTATCAAGTGAAGTGAGAGAAGGGTCTCCTGTATTTCCTGTTCAGCTTCTTCCATTAATATCTCACTGTATCCAGCACTGTTTCTATAACCTACACCTTCTAAAACACCATATCTTTGGCTATGGACCAAAATCTTGGCAAACAGCCAAATCAAATGGATTCTTTGTTTAATCAAGAACCTCCAGCCCATAGGCCAAATCCAGCCCCGTGGGGTTCCCAGATGGCCATGCCCCTTTCATAGTCACCCCCTCTTTCTGCTTACTGTGGAATGTGGATCATTAAGTGGTTTTCCAGTCCCCCTCCCCCAATCTAAAAGGTTGAAATGCCTCTCTTAAGGCTTAGTTACTGGCAGTAAGAGCTTTCAGCTAAAATATGCTGGTATTTTTGGTATTTTGGCTCCATCCCTTTTGCCTTTGGCCCTGCCATTTTGGCCCCCCAAATGGAATGCAGCCTTTAGACTAAAGAGGTTTACTACCTCTTGTTTAATCCTTGAAAAATGCAGAATACATTTATAAATCCTATTCAAAGTATATATCCCTTTATTGCAAATGGATTCTATTAATCTTCTAAGTCAGTGTTCTCCAACCTTGGGTCCCCAGATGTTTTTGGCCTACAACTCCCAGCATGCCCCAGCCAGCATAACTGGGGCATGCTGGGAGTTGTAGGCCAAAAACATCTGGGGACCCAAGGTTGGAGAACACTGCTCTAAGTGAAGACATTTGAATATGGAAAACAGCCTCATTTAGTGATGAAGGAAGAAAGTGACAGGATCAGGAACACAGCAGGATCAGGATAGCACCCAAGGTGTGGCAGTGTCAGGGCTCACAGAGACACAGCACAGGCATTTTAAAAATTATTATTAGCAGGGATGCTGGTATCATCTGCCCCCCGCCCCCCAGAATTCCCTGTTCCCTCTGAGCATAGCTGCAATCCTCACAGTAGCTGGAGGGAAATGTATTTTCCCAGCAACAATATATTGTTTCTTGTTGTAATGTTAAGTATTTGGGAGTGGCTTGGTCCAGAATGGGTAATGAAGACCCATCAGCTTTACAAAAGACCTGTTCCTGGTGGAAATGAAAACTTCTAGAACTGGTTTACTGATATGGACCAACACAGTTGCCTGAATATTTGGAGTCTCCTTGGGAGTGTGGCTATGGGGGCTGTCTTGATGAGTACCTGCACTTCAGAATTTACCATTACACCACTGGATGGCACAACTAGCAGGATCAGGAAAATGTCTGATAGGCCATTTTGTAGAGATCCATATTTGGTTGCTTAGGAACTTTCAGATTTGTGGCCTGGCCCTGTCTTAAGAGGTGGTATGTGCTTAGTTCGCATAAACTGTAGCCTGACTCCACATACAGAGTTTGGGATCGCATCTTTAAAAAGATTTATCTTCTCCCCTTAGCTTTTAATTTTAAGCTGTTGACTACTGGTATGGACAGAATTCCAGAAAAGGAACATACTGACCCTGATATTCATTCACAATAAAGTATACAGAATGTGTCCTCCTTACAACCTTAAATAAAATTGTTATCATTCAGTCAGAATTCACTGATATTCACTCTCATTTTCAGAAAGGAATTTTGGTCTAAAAATCATATTGCAGATTTTAAGATAGATGAGTGCATAAATATTTGCATGCTCACAGGTTTAAGAAAAGATTGGGAATTTAATCAGAACTGGGCTATTGCTTTCCTTTCATTGGTGAACACAATTCAAAATAGCTTATGTTGTTCAGAAGCTGATAAGTTAGCTTAGATCATATATTTTGTTTTCTTTCTCTCTCTACTCTGTTTTTCCCCCATTCACTCTTCTATTTCAATCTCATTTTGACTCTTTGCAAACTTTGCATTATTTTGATGTTTCTGTTTTCTTTATTTAGCCTGTTCTCTGTTATGAAGGGTCACAAGGGGACCATTCAAAGCTTGTTTTTGTTTCCTGTGATTTCACCCATAGATGTATAATTTAAAGCTGCCGCCGCCACCAGACCATACAGTACCTCGTTGAACATATTTTTTATTATTATTTTCCTAGAGAATAAGACTTAAAGAAGGGAAACACGATTTGTGATGTTTAAATGTTTATTGAGTTTATTATTGATGTTTGTGAATTACAAATGACAAATCAATACACATATACTGCTTTCCAGAAATGTCACGAAGGATTCACCAGTGAAACGACTCTGTACTGAGCGACACTACTGGTGGTCCATCTAGCTCAAGAGTGCACAACCTTTTCAGCCCTGAGGGCTACAATGGATGTCTGCTGAGGTGGTAGAGGCTGCACATGTGTGTGCACATACATATGCATGCGCACACACATTCACATCCAACTCACAACATACAAATCACTCACATCCACCACTCATTCACTCAAATGTATCTCCTGCCCCAGAGTGTTGCAGAGGCCTGACACTTGCTTTGATCAGATAAAACCAAAACTCCTCCCAGAAACCTCAGTTCCCAAATCAGCCAGCCAGACAGGAATCCTGGCTCCGACTCAATATCCCTCCTCTAATCTGCTCTCTTGCTAAAGGATACTGGCATCCATCCCACACTCTGTTATATGGAACATTTTCGGGGGGGGATGGGGCCGGTGAAGAAGAGGAAACAGGATCTATGGTTCCTTCCTGCCATAGACACTTCATTCCTAGAGTACACACAGAGCATCCTAAGAAGCTGTGCTCAAAGGCTCCTGCTGGGAATGGTCTAGGAATAAGATTTCTATGCCAGGAACCATAGATCCCGTTTTTAGAGTGTTTTTCCTTTTTCTTCCTTTTTTTTTTTTTGAGTGGGGGGAGGCGCCAGAGAGGATTGGGGGGTGTACTTTTGAACCACTGACCTAGTGCTATATTGCCTACTGAACAAGAGTCACAGGTGCCAGGGATCCTTTTTTAACAGGAGACACAGGGCATTCAACCTGGGGCCTTCATGCCGAGTATTTGCTCTGCCACAGTGCTATAGGCTCTTCCCTTCAAACATTTTGACCCGTGCAAACATTAGAGAGACTGCTTACAACCTGACTGCATGTGGTCCATGTTTTCTTGTCGAACTCAATCTGTGTTCAGAACTTCAGCCAGTAAATGTGCTGAAACCAAGAGTATTTCCTCGACCCATGTGGAATGTAGATGGAGAAAACCTTTGGGAACAAGGTCATTCGATGTACAGAATGTATAATGATTACAAGGGAGTAGCAGTGTTACCTATTTTTATTTTAAAAGCCATATTAAAAGTATCTAGTTGCATCTTTAAGATAAGCTGGAATGATTTTATTGAAGAAGCAGGGAGATGGTGTACCAGCCGGAACAGGATGGAACAGCCCCTGTATTTTTTTTAAAAAATGCCCAAAACAATGGCATGTGTTCGAGACACTTGAGAACAATATTTTAGGGCTGAAACCCTTTCAATATTATATTATTATTAATCCCATAATGCCCAGAGCCCATACGGAACAGAACAGGATCGTCCAGAATGTCAACGTCCAAGTGAGCCAAGCCAGCCAAATTCACCAGCCACACATAACTGGATGGGAGTAATGCAATAAGTCACAAAACCATGTTCCAGTACCTGTTTCAGGCAATTCTCACAACCAGTCCAGAACAGAAACCAAAACGTGGTTTCTGTGGACGTTTTGTGGCGTGTTGTATTACTCCCATCCAGTTATGTGTGGCTGGAGAATTGTGTTGGTTTGGCTCCCTTGACAGTTGCCTGAATTGGTGAGGGTTCTTTTTATATATATAATATATCTGTATATTTTATTATATATTCAGGAAGCAGGATTTTTAAAAATATATTTTTTGTTATACTTGCAGGTGTAGACACTGCAGTGTTCTATATTGTCAAGAGATATGAGAACTTTGCATTTTACGGTATATATATCATACAACTTTTTATATACTAGACCACTGAAGAAGACCTAAGGTTGAAATGCATTCGGTCATTTCTGGTATTGGTTATTTCTGGTATTGAAGGATATTATTGCACAACTTTATTTTACAGTCATGCCTTCGACTGAGAGCATAATTCATTCCGGAAACGTGCTTGTAATCCAAAACACTCTTATATCAAAATGAAATTCCCTCAAAAAAATTGTACAGAGATTTTTAATTTAAGCCGTACTACAGTACTTGTCTTGCAAGACGTCGCTTGTATATCAAGTAAAAAAAAATTAAATAAATATTTAAAAATTTGCTTGTCTTGCAAAACGCTCTCAAACCAAGTTACTTGCAATCCAAGGTATTACTGTACTCTTTTCTATTGTCTAATGGCTATTTGTTTGTAACCTGTACAGATAAAACAAGATTATCAGACCTTTTGGATACTTTTTATCTTCACCAGTTTGCTTATCCCAATTGGTTTATTGCTTTTTGGTTTGGGGTTGGGATATATATTTTGTTTGGTCTAAGATGCTGTTCTGGGCCATTTCCCCAGAATTTGGATCATTTATTTATTTATTCATTCATTCTTTCATTCATTTTCTATACCGCCCAATAGCCGAAGCTCTCTGGGCAGTGTACAACAATAATTAAAAACAAGCAATAAAATACAGTTAAAAATATAATTAAAACATTATGAAATTTTTTAAAACCAATTTCTAATTTTTAAAAAAAACAAGTTAATGAAAACACGACCACTAAAACCAATTTACTACCCCACCATATACCATTTAATTATTAAAAACCTCAACGTAGAGGGCAGTCTTAACCTGGCGCCGAAAAGATAATAGAGTTGGCGCCAGGCGGGCCTCAGGGGGGACCTTGTTCCATTCCCATTGTCTGGAATGGGTTCCAAAACATGGTTTCTGTGGAAGTTTTGTGGCTCATTGCAACCCGAATCCAGTTAGATTTGGCTTGTGAATTTGGTTGATTTGGCTCACTTGGAAGTTGCTGTTCCAGGCTATTTTCCAGAATATGGAGTATTGCCCATAACAGGTACCAAAATGTGGTTTCTGTGGAGGTTTTTTGGCTTAGTTCATCCCTCCCATGTAGTTATGGTGAATTTGGTTGATTTGGCTCACTTGGCAGTTGGCATCCTAGGCCATTTTCAAGAATATGGAGTATTTCCCAGAATGGGTGTTGGAATCTGGGTTTTGTGGAAGTTTTGTGGCTCATTGCATCCTTGCCATACAGTCATGTGTGACTGGTGAATTTGGTTGGCTTGGATCACCTGGAAGTTGGCATTCCAGGCTGTTCTGTTCTGGATAGTTTCTGGGCATTATGGGGCTAATAATAATACAACATTGCAAGGATTTCAGCCATAAAATATTGTTCTCAATAATGTATGCCATTGTTTTTTGCATTTTATTTTTAAATAAAGGGGTTGTTCCAGCCTATTCCATGCAATTCCAGCTTTTACACCTTCCCAGAAGCATTCATGTAATGATTATTTCATCAGATAATTTCAAGTTATCCCTACACATGTAACAACTGGACTCTTTTAAGAATATAAAATAGGCCATAGAAGATAAAATATGAATAGGTGAATTGTTGCTCATTAAATCATACTTTTGACACAAATCTTCTGCTTTAAATCTTTGAAATGTTGTAGTTGCTGCTGTTGTTATATTACTACTACTACTACTGCTACTACTACTACTATTATTATTATTATTATTATTATTATTATTATTATTATCCTTCTCATTAAAATGCAATGATATTTATTCATTTATAACTTTTCTAACCTATTAAAATAAAGTTCTCAGGACAGCTTATAACATAACGTAAAATAACTCTATTATTATTAATTGTTATAAACTTGTTTTATTTTATGTTGTAAGCTATCCAGATGACTTTTGTAAACTATTTTATGGTGTAAACAGGCCCTATCCTGTTTTCCTCCCAACCTAGCCTCTCTTGCTGGGTGGGGGCATACAGAGGAGCTTCTGAAGAAGATCTCAGACGATGGGCAGGTTCATACAGGATTAGGTGGTCTTTCAAACATCCTGTCCTCAAGCCATTTAGGGCTTTATACTTAACACCAGCACTTTTTGAATTGTGTTCAGAAACATCCTGAAAACCTTTTTGTTATAGGACAACCTATGAATGCTGTAAATAAAGAAAGAAATATTATTGAATATTTTTATGAGAAGGTGACAAGGGCAATTATTAGCCCCTTGAGTATTAGTTTAAGCCCAGATGTAACAGTGGTCTGTTTACACTTCAGACTGAAAAGGGAAGCAATACTACTTTCAGCAAATGGAAGGAATCATATTTCCTTAATCTCTTTTGGATTAGTATGCTTCATTAGGTTACTTGTTTTCTTCTCATTTGTTGATTCATCAGTCTGCTGCTCTCCCACCTTATTATTTAATTGTACTTGAACTGTAATTTGGCATTCAATGTTGGTCATTTAGGCTGCAATCAGTCCTAAACACACAAGCCTTGTCAGGGAGTAAAGCTCATTGAACGCAGTTATGCTTACTTCTGAGTAAACATGCATAGGCTTCTTCTGTCAATCTTCCGCTTTTAAAATATATATATATTCTATCTTTGGTTCAATGCATTGTTCCAAATGGATTGATTTTTTTAAAAATTAAAACACATTTTTATCCATCCAAAGATAAAAGAGATATTATATAGTCATTCTTCCCCCCCGCCCCACCCAGAATCTTTCGAACTCCTTAGCTGCAAATTGAGTAGCTGTCTCTCAGCCTAACCTACATCACAGGGCTGTTGTTGGGGTGGTGGTGGAGGACAGGACAGTCCCACATACAAATGTGGAAAATCAATTAGTGATAAAAGATAATCCAGAGCAGATTTTCAAGGGATACAAGGGGCTATAGATTGGGAAGGGGGAATCAGCAAATAACATTTCCTCCCTCCACTATGAGCAAAACTGTTGAGCAGAAATCTGAATCCAACCATGATGCCCAACCATCCCAATATATTCCCAGATAGTTTCATAATTTCATTGGGTCTATGAAAAAGGAAGGCAATGCCCAGCACACACATTATTTGATCACTGCAGCACTCCTGAGCAATCTTCATAACATGGGCTGTAGTTATACCTTTCATCATCCCCCCGCCCCCCGGACTCCTGCTGCAGGTTGGTACTGGGTTTGTGTAGAGTTATTATACTGTCAAGGACACCATTTGGCATCACTTCTGTTCACTATGCAAATAATGCCATTGTGTAATTAGGAATATAAATGTAGTTAACCAGAGCACAAATGTGTGTAATCAAGTCACTCTGTCACAATACTGGGGTCCATTAACAGGATTAATCAATTAAGAAACATGTCTTTAAAAGTGGTTTGCTTAATTGTAGATGAGGTTGAATGCATAAAGCCAAATTATTAATGGTCCTGGAAAATCCAATGGCACACTTAGTTACAATGCAGTCCTAGGCATGCTATTCTTGCCTAGGATTGTAGACCAGTTATCTGCGGTCTGGTAAGGATGCAATCCTGTGGGCATCTAGTCCAAAGGGCAGAGGGCTCCAGTCTTTGAGCCCTCTGTCCACCCTAAGCCATGCCAGACAGCTGCCAGCAGGGTGGGAGGAGCGATGGAGGCAATTTTGCCTCCACCCTTCTCTGTAGCATTTTGCATGAGATGGGGCTTTGAGCCTGTCTAACATGTTCTGGCTGCTGGGTAGTGATGTGGGAAGCCTTTGGATCCAGTGGATCCATGGCCTCTCCCTCCCCATCCACTGATCGCATATACCCATTTCATTTCCTCCCCTCCCAAGGTCGAAGTAACTGAGTCCCAAACTCAGGTGAGGGAGCTACTGCAGAGCTTTCTGCAGAGGGATGGTGTGTGTGTGTGTGTGTGTGTGTGTGGAATCACAGCCAGATCGCCGCCTCGGAGGTTGTAGCTCTGTTTACAGTTTCAGAAGAGAAGAAGAAGGGATTCGTCGCCGCATCCCATGACCACCTCAGATGCCAAAGAGAGCCATAGGATTGCTCTCTTAGTCACTTCCTGTTTGGGCTATCATATGTATTATCAGCGGAGCTGTCCTTGAAGTTGGTGCTGAAACTTCAGTTAGTACTGAATAGAAACTACTGCTGCCCACTTCTAAGCGTCCCTGTTATCAGAGAGCAGTTGTAACACCCCATCTCTCTGTTCTCTGGCTAGGGAAGCTCACCTTTTTATTCTCCCAGGTGTTAACAAAGCCTTTTTAAGCTGCAATCTTTTACCTACTTACCTGGGAGTAAGCTAAGCTCCATTGAATTCAGTGGGATTTACTCCTGAGTAAACTTGTACAGAATTGCATTGTTAAGGGACTTTCAAAACTGCTTTTTAATGCTGCTTTTAACTGCTGTTCTTGATGATTGATTGTATTATTTATTTATTATATTTATATTTATATCCCACCTTTTTTTCCTGCAAGGAACCCAAGGCAGCTTACATAATCCTCCTTCCCCTCCCCATTTTATCCGCACAACACCCCTGTGAGGTAGGTTAAGCTGAGAGTCAGTGACTGGCCCTAAGTCACCCAGTAAGATTCATGGCTGAGTGGGGACTAGAACCTGGATCTCTTGAATCCAACACTTTAACCACTACACCACACTGGCTCTATTTTTCTGTTGTCGATTATGATAATTTTCTTTCTAAACCAGCCAGAAACTGATACTGGATTTTTAGGGATGGAGGAGAATTTTGCTTGGTCCACATTTTTAAGTGAACCAACCTAATTTACACTTCCCAGATTAATATGCAGATTGAAATGCAGTTATCATGCAGTTTGCATATACAGAAATGGCATGTACAAAAATATATTAGAGAAAGTTTTGGACAAAAATGCTTCCCTTCCCTCCCATAATTCTGTGGGTAATTTGTATGCATACATGGTAGAGGTGCCCCTACACCTATCAGAAGGATAGCTGCAGGGGGTCTAGGGAGTTATGACGAATGAAAAACAGTTTTAGGGTCATTATTTTATTCCATTGACAGTATCAAACCCACAGGAATTTTAAGTGCTTCATCCTTGACAGAGTGGATGAATGGGATTTTTAAAAAAATATATAATAATGATTAGAGTATACACTGTAGAGCTTGTGTGTACACTGCGTAGTGCAAGCAGAGCCTTTAACATTTGGGCTATTTTTAAAGGGATTCTTCCCGAACCCCTCCACTGCTGCCTTTGTGGGCATTCTGCTGTGTTCTTTGTTGGGTGATTCCCTCCCACATTTCTCTCTCTCTCTCTCTCTCTCTCTCTCTCTCTCTCTCACACACACACACACACACACACACTGTGTGTGTGTGTAGTGCTTTGTGCAATCAGAAACCATACTTGCTGATACAACCCTCACATAAAACCCTCCTATATTCTTTCAGGCAGAGAGGGAATGTCTCCAGCCGAGCTCATCACTGGGTGTTACATTAAGTAGAGGGAGAAGAGGCAGCAGAAATAGCAAGAACATTTCCCTCCTGCAGCTACAATCCCTGACTGTCTGGAGCTTGTACGTGGCACCTTATTATAAACTGCAGGGCGGTGCCACTTTTAGCTGGAAGATGGTGTCCTGCCCTCGGTGTACTGGCAGCCAAAGAGGAAGTGCTGGGAAAGCTTGACTCAGGTTGTGGGGACTCAATGAAATTCCACCAACTCCTGCTCAGGGAGTGTAGAACAAGCATGACTCAGGCATCTCCCCGCTAGTGCTAGCTCTGAAGCCATTCCTGGAAGCCCAGAGTGCTGCCATCGGCTCTGCTGCACACATAAAATGCAGAGAAAACCCAGGGGCAGCCTCAGATAAGTTCTTCTACATCCCTCTCCAAAGCACTGTGATTAGAAGTTTAGAAGAAGGGGGGAAAAAAAGGAGAGCCCTGGTAAATTATTCCCTGGTTGGAAGCTAGAGCAGCCAATCACAAAACTACACCCATTTCTTCCCCCTCCTGCTGTCCTCACTGTGTCATTTTTTCGTATATGGAGAACCTGGGAGGAAATGTATCAATTTTTGCAGCCACCCTGGCTCTATGTCCCTCAAAATTTCTGAATTGCTCCCAAACCTTCAGGAGAACCCAGATGTGCATTGGGGCAATTTGGAGGGCCCTTCCATGGCTTCAGATGAATCCTGAATCTATACAAATCAGGCCAATTCAATTTGGGATTCATACAAATCTGATGCACACCCCTACATTCTATGTTAATTCCTGGTGTCCCGTGGGCTTTTTAAATTTTGCACTATCATATATATTTATTTTTTAAAAAAAGAAAGATGCTCACACACACAAAATCATCTGTAAAATATTTATTTATCTGAAATATTTTTATACTGCCTTTCAAGACGGGGCCTCCTCAAGGTTTAAAAGATACAATTTTAGAATAATAAAATATAAGATACAATTAACTAAAACAACAGCATAAAACATTTATGCATTTGAAAAGGCACTGTCTGTTGTGCCCACTAACCTAATAGATCTAATAGATCTTATGGGCACATGAACAGGACCTGCTTTGCCAATCTTAGGGCCCGACAGGTCCATACAGATGCAGCAGCCCTTCAGATCACCTCATCCCATGCCATTTAGGCCTTTAAAGGTAATCACTAGCACTTCAAAATGGGCCTGGAAACACGCCGACAACCAGTACAGACTTGGTATTACATGCTCTGCCTCTGACATACCCTCCCTATCTTTTGGATCATGCAGGAGGCAGAGTGTTAGGATTTGAGCCAAGTGTGCAGTTCTCACATTGTTCCCAAAACTTTTTTTAAAAATATCAGATTAAATCAGCTGTCAAAATTGCCTGTAGGTATTTTTACTCTTGGCAACAGTAACCATGATCAGCAAGGAATAAGAATTTCCAACTCCACTGGCATTGAGATTTTAAATCCAGCCCGCCAGTGTTTGGTTATAAAAGAATGATTAGTCTCAAACTGTGGAGTGGCCATAATTAGGAGCCAGTGCACGTCATATCAGTGTCTTGCTAGTTTATCCTTCAGTAACACCCACAGCACTCATTTGCTCAGCTGCTGAAAATGGGACTGAAGAGCCTCTTGAACATGAAGAAGGAAATTTTGCTAGACACAGGCTCCTGCCTCTTTTTTCTGTTCCACACTAAGTACACAAGCTCACCCCACACTATTTTTGTAAATCAAATGTGTGACCTTTCATTTCAGGTGGTTTGTTTTTGTGTACTTCCACTTTGTTGTAGTTACATATGGGGACAAGGAGGGTGGAAATAAGTACCAGGAAATAAGGACCACCTACCTATTTAGGTTACAAATACCTTTGTCTTCATAGTAGGGTGGTCACATACTCATTACCAAAAAAGAGGAAATGCATCACCCAAAAAAGAAGACAAAAGAGGACAGAGATATACATAATATTTGCATATGGTAGTTTATATTTATAGATGCAAATTTAAAAATAGTTACTAGCTACTCTAAGTTAAATGGAAATACAATACATCTCACCATAGAGGAGAAGACCGTGACGAGGTGTGACCCGTGTGCCTGTTCAGTCTCCTGTCCAGGTGCACAGTGTTGATGATCAACTTCAAGGCTCCTCCTTGCTCTCCCCTCTTATGGTTCTTTAAACTGGACTTGGACAGAACAGCAGGGCCGGATTAAGAGCATTATGGGCCTGGTGCTGAGGATTTTGGTGGGCCTTTTTATAAATAAAATAAATAAAATGAAGACGCAATTTTATATTAAAACAAATTAAATATTTTAATTACCATTAAAGTGCCAAAACAGAAACATATTGAAAATATTTCTTTTTTTGTAAACAATAAGCTTGTTAACTCAATAAAACCGTTCATCACATATCGTTGATGATAAGTACCTCCACGTTTTTTAACCTCTAGGGCAGTCTTCCCCAACCGGGGCCCTTCCAAATGTATGGGGCCCCAGCTCCCATCTTCCCCAGCCACTGGCCATGCTGCCTGAGGCAAATGAGAACTGTAGTCCAAAATATCCAAGAGGGATATTTGGTGAACTCTGTTCTCTGGGGTTTTTCAAAATAAAACTTAAAATGCCACACAATTCCCCATGAAAGCGCACGTGCACACACACACACACACACACACACACACACAGTATTAGCCAAGCACACACACACACACGTGCACACACACACACACACACACAGAGAGAGAACTCTGTTCTCTGGGGTTTTTCAAAATAAAACTTAAAATGCCACACAATTCCCCATGAAAGCGCACGTGCACACACACACACACACACACACACACACACACACACACAGTATTAGCCAAGCAGGTGACATTTTGCAGGCGGCAGGAGGATCAACACCCCTAAAAGGCAGACACATTCACATAAATAGAACATTCACAACAACCATTTTTAAATAAACATAAACCATCTTCCCCAGCCACTGGCCATGCTGCCTGAGGCAAATGAGAACTGTAGTCCAAAATATCCAAGAGGGATATTTGGTGAGGGGTTTTTCAAAATAAAACTTAAAATGCCACACAATTCCCCATGAAAGCGCACGTGCACACACACACACACACACACACACAGTATTAGCCAAGCAGGTGACATTTTGCAGGCGGCAGGAGGATCAACACCCCCAAAAGGCAGACACCCACACCCACAAACACACAGCCCTTACGTTCAGTTTGGCTCACAAAAGAGGGAAAGCCCTTTTACAGAAAAAAAGGAGAAGGAGAAGGAGAACTTGCAGATCAAAAGAGTCAAACTTTTGAACCTTACCTGTGCAGAGGAGGGCCATCAGGACCAGCGGCAGGTAAAGACCATCCCAGAGGTTTGTCCCATAGCAAGCAGAAGTCATGGTGGAGATTTTGGAGGCGGGTGGGCAGAGAGGGGTCGCTTGACGGAGCAAAAACTCAAAAACTCCTGCAGCTCATCAGTAAGGGTCTTCCCAATTTCCCCCAAATTATTTATTAAAAAAAAAAAAAAGCAGCCACAACAAAACGCCAGGAAGCTTTGCTTGACCAAGAATAATTGTGTTGTTCTTGTTGCTTTGTTTTTTTGTGTTTTTTTTTTTTGTTAAACTAGCATTTGAACAATTGAGCTGCGAATCAGAAAGATCTTTTGCTCGAGGCTGGAGAGAGAGGTCCCTTCTAAATCTGAATATTACAGACCCTAGCAAGCCCCCCATGTGCTAGAAGTTCTCACAAAGAAATGTAGTAACAGTGATTTAAATGCAAAGATACTGAAATGCTAATTTGAGAACAACAGTTCTTGCTAGGTCTTGCCTCAAGCCTGTAATGCAGATGTGCTTAGAACACCTTTCTAATCTTGAAAAAATCATTAATTATGCTGAATGATAACGGTCTGTTAAGGGCCTGGAGCTGCCGCTCCAACAGCCCCTAGCTTAATCCGGCCCTGCAGAACAGCCCTTCAAATATAGGATTGTCCTCTGTAAAGTCCAACAGCCCCTAGCTTAATCCGGCCCTGCAGAACAGCCCTTCAAATATAGGATTGTCCTCTGTAAAGTAGGACACATGGCCACCCTACTTCATGGTCAGTCACTGGAGATAACATCAGACTCTCTAAACAACAACAGTGTATATGGTGTTTTACAAATTGAGTAAAAATACATTTTACCTGCTCCAAGGTAAAATTCTACTGAGGCCTTTTTAAGGCACAATGGGGAAATTCTAAGTATAGGCAAAGAGACATTGGCAATGTGCCTACCATACAGCCTTCCTTATTTTCTTTATCCAATTTGATTCTAACGACATACTGTCCTTGTTTAATGATAGGTTACTGGCAACAGCTCTATGTCTAAAAGGACCAAAATATTAAATCCTAAAACAAACTGGTGTCAGAATCATTAGCTGCAACATCACTGGCTATAAGGCCTAAAGGTGTTGTATTCCTAGCATAGTGGAGTAGAGTCCATTAGCTCACCTAGATGGATCCATCCATGAATGCACCAGGAGATGATTCAACTCATCCATCGGTCAGAGAGCCAAGGGCCACTGGGAGGCTGCACCCCATGCCTCCCAGAATTAAATTCATGGAAAGGAGGAAACCAGCCTGACCCAATACATCGGCCAAAGAAGGAACAGCTGCAGGGAGCTTGTTTTGCCTTTCCCTGCAAGAAAAAGAAAAAGAAAAAAGGAAAAAGGGGGGGGGGAATTAAGAACCTTGTAACTAAGAATTGGTGCTTGAGTTTTGCTTTCTTCCTCCTCCCTACCAATCTGTTTTCCTTTTGCGTCATGCCTTTTAGAATGTAAGCCTGAAGGCAGGGGCTGTTTAATATTAATCTTTGTAAGCTACTCTGGGGGCTTTTTTGGCTGAACAGCGGGGTAAAAATGCTGTAAATAAGTAAACAAACCCTAGGCACAATAACTGGCCTGACTAGGGTCATGCACTGCAATTGCAACTCTGGCTGATCCAAGGCTGAAGTTGAATAAAGGGTAGTGTGAGTTCAGAAACTCTCATTGTATGAAGCGATGCAGAGCCAATGAATTCCATGGATAATATCAAAATATGAGAGCTGGTCCACACAAGGACTTGGTTTGTTAGTCCATGCCTGCAAGCAATTGGCCCAATTATAGTGGCTGTATCTCTTAAACTGCTTCTGCTCCTCAGACCCCCCCCCACTTCACCCAGACTCCATCACAGAGAAAAGCAAGCAAAATATATCCCCACCCTAGAGAAGTGGGAGACAATCCCAGAGACCAGAGTAGTCTCAGATGGTCTCTGAGAAGGATAACTCTGCACAAGTGTACTGAAGCCCACCAAAGGACATTGTACTTACATTTGGTAATAAGCCATCGATCCTGTCTGACCCCAAGACCAAACATGAGCCGAACTGGCCCAAACATGGAATTGAACACAATCTGTGGTTGACTGCATATTTTCAAGCTTACAATGTGATCTGCAGACACCCCCCCAAAAAAATGTGTTTGACAGCATGTGTACATTTGAAAAATGTGCATGAAAAAAGTGCTTTTGAAAAATGTGCACAAACACACTTTAATCAGTGGGAGAAGAATGGGTACATTTCAAAGATGTGCACAATTGATATGTACACTTTGAAAAATATACATGATATAGAAAACAGACATTTTCATGCAAAAAGAAAAAAAACTCACAATCTGATATGGACACATGACAAAATGAGCTTTGAGGTAGAATCTGGAGAACTTTAACAAGTTTGCATTTTGCTTCTATACACACCCCTAGATTTTAGATCTGGATGGGGCAAAACAACCATGCAAAACATTCGCAAAATCCTTGCTAAAATCTTGATAGCCTGAGAAGTGAAATAGCTTGAACATGCAATTTTATTCAACATAAATATATAAGTGCACCCATTCAGCTACTCTGCTTCTTGTTGCTTTATGAAATTCTTATGCTGCTTGTTCTGGTGCTCTCAATAATTTTTGTGAGTGTGTGAAAGCAAAAGGCACCTTCTTCTCTTGTCAGCAATGCTACCATTAGTTGCTTCTTATAGTTGCTCACTTTCCAGCAAATGTATTGCGCAGGACATAATGTTGAAATGTAAAAAGGCAAGAGAAAGGTGGAAAATGCATTATCAAATCAATTACCAACTTGAACTATCTCAGGGATTGCAATTTCTATTGTTTGGCAAGTGCCATCTTTGCAGAGTGGTAGATGCAACATTTAGTCAACTGAATGAAGCCCACAGAAATCATTTGTGCATCATCTCCTATCAAAAAGCATCCCTTCTGTAAAGAGTTGCATAATCTTTGTGTATATAAGGAAGTACCTTGCCTTCTGCTGTCCAGTTTCATTAAGCATTTTAGAGAGTGTAAGTCTCTGATCAATGGGAAATGTGCAGAGCCAGAAATCTATAGAACAAAAAGGCACAGAAAATGATTTTCGTGGTTAAATGAGAAATGGCAAATTGGCACATTACTGTTTTTGTCCAGGTCTTCTTGGTTTGGAAGCTAAAGGTTAGGGACAGCCTGCTTCCCTTATCTCCTACTGTGTTGTCTGTGCGCCACATGATTGCTAATGCTGAGTGTACATATTAGATACAAAACAAACATGTAGTGATGATATGGGTGGTACTGGGGTGTGAGGACAGCACTAGGTATAGGGCAGCAATGTTCCTTAATTCTAAGCACAGATAATAGTTTTAGAGTGGCTAAAAGATCATTCTTTCAAGCCGAGTGCTTGCTGATGTCAGGAATGATTGGCTGGAATCTCTCAATGGAAATGTGTGGTTATGATATGTAGTTATGAATGGGAAATCTATATGCAGGGGTCTGAGACCAGAGTTCTCCAAGGGTGTGTCTGTGGAAAAGCCGATGCATCTGGAGAATCTGGAGAAGAGAGATCAAAGAGTTTCTAGGTGGAGCTAGTTAAAAATGGAGTACAGTCTTGGGTGGGGGGAGGTAGGTTTGCAACATCAGCTTTCTCTCATCCAGGTGTTGGCAGATTATTTCCTGGTTGCTAATCAGAATTTTTTTGCTTCCCCTGCATTCTGCTTCTATATTTATAAATAAGACCAGTATTAGAAAGATGCCATAAGCCTCTGGTGGTTTCTTCTCTGAAGGAAACTAAACCCTGTAGTGTTTCCCCTAGAGCAGTGTTCTCCAACCTTGGGTCCCCAGATGTTTTTGGCCTATGTTTCTGGCTGGGGCATGCTGGGAGTTGTAGGCCAAAAACATCTGGGGACCCAAGGTTGGAGAACACTGCCCTAGAGCTTCTCATATCTTGGAGAGGTGGGATGAGCATGTAATAAAACATAAACACACACACACACACATACTCAGAGAGAGAGAGAGAGATTTGGCCTCATAGTTTTTAATTACAGTAATTAAACTTAAGTCAAGCAGTATCATGTGATAGCCAGGTAACTGCCTGACGTCATAAGAGGCAATTATCAGTCCTCACAGATAACTGCCTTTCTATCAAGTTAGGCAATTACCCAACAATCCATGCTTGGAGATGAGAAGCCTATCACACATTATTTATTGATCACGTACTAGTTATGGCTTAAGCTGAACCTGTGAATTCACCCTGAGAATATGCCTGGGTGGGAGAAGGAGGTGTGAATCAACAGAGACAGCACACATGGAGTGGGCAGATTCTCTAGCACAGATCATTGCACTGTGGTGAAGAGAGTGATTTCAAACAGTCAAAATAGACTTAATGTCATGCTTCACAGAAGATTGCTACAGTATATCAGAAGTGTTCGCTAATTGTAGGGATTGCTGAGAAATCAGTTGTAGTTCATTTTTGACCAGAATTTATTCAGTTCACACCTCCCAGAACTGAACGTGGATCCGAATAAAATCTGCAGTCTGACATCTATACATTTCTGAGCTTGTGATGTGATTTGCACAAGAACAACAATAACAATACATGTATTTGGAAGAAAAAATATATACTTCTGAAAATTGCACTTGAAAAAATGTGTACATTTGAAAAATGCACACTATTGATGCCTATATTTGATAAAATGTGCACCAAAATACACATGGGGCAGTATCCAATACTGCCACTGTGCTCCCACTCATTCTGTTGTGCCAGCGGGACCCACTGCTTCTGCAACAGAAAGCTAGAGGTTCAAAAAGCAACCACAGACACAAACGGAAATGCTTGTTTCTGGATCAGGACAAGCCAGTGGAGTAAACTGGAGTTTCCTTCTGCAAGCTCCACTGAACTGCCCCATTCAGGAATTGAGCATTTCCACTTGTTTCTGGTTGCTTTTTTAAATATTAGGTCCATTTTGCGCTAGAGGTGAGTCCTGCTGGTATGAGAATTTCGTTCTTGCTCACAAAACACGCAAGCATGCCCTGTTCAAAGGCTCAAATGCGATCACAAGCACGTGTCTTCCGAAAATGTTCTCAAATTGCAAGATATGCACTCAAGTTCAATTTGTGCAAATTTCCCACTTCAATTTTGCGCAAATATCCTAATTTGCATTATTTGGGGGGATTTGCATAATTGGGGGGGATTTGTGTATTTTTGGAAGTGCAAATTTGCACAACTCCGATTTTGCGCAAATGCATACAAACACATTTGTGCAAAACCCGATTCCATCAATGAGCAGATGATGGAACAAAAGTCACCTGAAAATCTGCGAAACATAGATGGAATGGAACTGATTTTACAACGTGCGTACATCCCTAGTATTCCTTGTTTCAAGTTACATTTTGCACATTGCATATTGAACATGTGTAGGTTTGGAATAATAGGTTTTGTAGTCTTAAGGCTGCATAAACAATATGCATCTGTTATTCACAAGAATGTTGATGATGTGCAAAAGGGTTAAAATAGAGTGAGAACGTAAATGGTTTTTGCAAACATTGCAAGAATGCAGATACAGTAATATGTAGAACATTTGTTTGTGTAGATGTGTAACCCATAAGTAGATTCACTGAAAGCACAACAAATGTCAGATTGGTTCTCAGAATGTTCAGATGAAGACTTTCTCCAAAGTGAAAGCTCCAATATTAGACTTTTTGCTTATTTGTTTAAAAATGATCACCAATTTTACCAACTATACACACCGAGAGACAGGCAGAATATCTGTTTCAGACCAAATTTGATTATTCTGCTCATTCAGGCCTTTTAAATAATTCATGTACTCTGTGCCTCGCCATTTTGCAATTGTTATTGTTGTTTTTAATTTGGGGGTTGCTGAGAGTTTTGTTTGTTATTCTGTTTTATGTTGCTTTTGATTTTATGAGCTTATGTTCTATTTTATATTTACATTGTTTTTATGGTTATGTACTGTAAACCACCCAAAGAACTTCATGTTATGGGGTGGCATGCAAATGTTGTAAATATCAGAAATATAAATTGTGGAGGAAAAGCTAGCCCAGACAAACCCCCTCCCACCCCAATCAACAAAGACTCTGCCTAGGGGAGAGCCAACCGTCCGCATGGCCATTGACACCTCCAGACATTCCCTTCCATGGGTCCTCCCCCCCACACACACACACACATCCCAGTGGCTCAACAACCCTTGGGCTAGGTGCTGCGGGAATACACAGGGAGACAGCTGGAATAACCGGTCTTCCCCAGAGGCAGAGAGGGAGGGGGCGAAAGGGGAAGGGGAAACTGAACCAGGGGTAAAGGTGGGACTTCGGGTCCTTGAAGGGTTGTTGGTCATGGGCAGCAAGCTGTGCAGACGTCCAGGGCTTCGGTCTGGGCTCAGGATCCAATCCCGGGCAGCTCCCAGTGAAACTAGCTGAATCCACCTGGTCGCTGGCATACGCGGCTTTCGAGGAACTAGGGTCATTCCAGGTAACCCTTGTGTGTATAACTGCTACTGCTCGCTCTAAGCTGCTGTAAATTTCAGGCGTGTGCTTCGCGTACTGCTTCTGTGTATGTTTTGATACGCTCAATTAAACTCTGTTTATCTATAAACAGCGTAGTAGCCTCCATTCATAAAATTGCTTTGTTCACTGTTCTAGTGTTAAAATTGGTCACGGCTCCCTCCTAAGTGCCCGAGAGTCGCGTATATAGGGCTAGCTTCGCTCCGGTTAACCCTTTGGTTTCTGAACCCGCGCAAAGGACCGGTTTTGGTCCTTTCACATAAATAAATAAATAAATAAATGTATTCCTCGGGGCAATATATCTCCTGAGCTTTTATCTACAACAGATGCTCTTAGAGTACATTGATTGAAATATATCCAAGAGCCAGTCCCTCTCTCCCACAAGCCAGATCTACCTCACAAGATTGTTCTGAGGATAAAGTGGGATAATCCCATGGGCTCTACTGTGAACTCCTTTGAGAAAGGGCAAGATACAGGCAAAATCAATAAAGAAGACTAGGCTTTTGAAAATGGCTGTAAACCTCCCACCACCATCAGAAATGGCACACCTGCAACCTCAGCAGATGGCCAACTTGTTCTTAGTATGGAGAGCCATTGTTCTATCCCAAGAGAAAACCACATAGCAAAAAGCCTTGGAGGAACAGCATATGACTGAGGGCACAATCCTATGTATGTTTAGACAGGAAAAAAAGTCCCCATGGCTGGCTGGAGAATGCTGGAAGTTGTAGGACTTTTTTTTCTGTAATGCATAGGATTATACCCGCAGTGTCTTTTCCTTCCTACCCCCAGCATGCAGGTTACAGCAGAATGATGTATATATCTACTCAAAAATAAGTCCCGTTGTTTTCAGTGGGGCTTACTTCCAGCTAAGTGTGTATAGGATTGAAGCCCTAAAGGCATGCATCCAGTCTGTCCATTCGAACTTGCTGTTTAGAGATGTGTGCAAATATAACTTCTTCTTTTAAAAAAAGTTTTTTAAAAAAGATAATGAGCCTGGCTTCAATATAGAAGCACTCTCTCACATCCTGTTGTAGAAAATTAGACCTGAAATGGACAACATGAAATTATAACAAGCTCTTGACCTTCCCTAGCCCTTTGATGCATTTTCATGAAATGATGTAATTCATTATTTCCACTGATGTGTGCAGAGCAATGGGCCAACTTGCTTTGTATGCATTTATTCCGTACTGAGTAATCTGTGTTTAATAGAGTCCTGGAGCATGTCAGAATGAACAATTAAACCTGATTGTTGTATAACTTGCTGTTACATCCAGCATTACTTGTCATGTGTGCTTTTCTCTTTTAAATAAAGCAGGGATTTCGGAGGTTTGCAATATATGCTCCGTAGTAATGTGGTGCTCTTTCCCAGTTGGGATGGAAATAGCCTCAGCTGATTGGCGGCATGAGACCTGCTCTTTTGGGATATGATTATCCACCCCCGTGGGCTGGAAGAGACTGATGGATGATACAGGCCATGATTATTTGGCACATCTGGTATGGAAGCGGGTTCAGAAGGAATGTGCAAAGAAGCCACAGAATAAGGATGGATGCGAATGCAAAATCATCTCCAAAGTGTGGAAGAATGGAAAAACTCAGATTTGCAGAGCACAACCGCAAATATTTGTTCTTTTCCTGGATTTTGCTAAAACAATATTTTAAGGGATATTAGGCTTGAAAAACCTTGAGGGGAAGAAGGAAATATATAGTATGAAAGTAGGTCACAGAGTAGCTGAACTGCAAAAGTACATAGGGATGCTGGGGACGAAGAAAGACAACAATCAGGTTTTTAAAAAGAAAGAAAGAATCCTCTGATGCAGTGAACAGTTTGTTTAGCACTGAGGACCACAATGGGATTGTTTCATGAAATAAAAAGACGCTAATTTGCTTGTCCTAATTGCACATAATTAACATCAATTGCATGTACAGTGCATGACCGTGATATGACCCTTATTCTGGAATCATCAACCTCTGACAAATCATGAAATCGGGTTGGGAATGATGTTATGTGAAAAAAACAAGTGCATTTATTTTTGCTTCTGGGTTCTGCTTCTGAACATGTATTGTTATGTTTTCAAAGGTACTTCCACAGTCATGAGCACTATAAAATTGCTTCTCATTCTCATTTGTTGTGTGTGTGTGTGTGTGCGTGAGGGGGGGCTGTTTGTTTTTCATTTGTTTGTTCGTTTGTCTGTCTGTTTTTTAAATGGGTTTATCAGGATCCCAATAGAAATGCATTAGGGATTACATGCAGCCTTCAGGCTTTATGTCTCCTGGTGATCAAGAAACCTCATAAATTGGTGCTGCTGTGTAGGCACAGAATGCCAAACTATGAGTCACTTGGTCTGCATAATATGCAGATGCTGTTTGTATGTCAAGAATGCGTGTTTGTGCAAACTGTTTTTTTCACTCTGAATAGTTTTCATATTGTTTAATCAGAACATGCTAATGTGAAAGAATAGAGGTATTGGGGGGGGACTATTGTTGAAGTCTTCATATCATGCAAACTAGATTTGTGGCTTTACAGAACAAAACAGACAAAAGAGACAGTCTGCTGTGGGACATAGCCTCATATAACTCTGCAGAGAGATCGCAGCCTGCCATCTCAAATAGGCAGTACCTGAACTTGTGCCATATTACTGGCTTGACTTTTCATTCATATATATGATAAATGATACTTTAGCTTTAAGGCTGCCTGTCTCTCTTCCCAAGTGACAGAGCGAAGGGGACAACGTTTGGAATGAGAAAGTTTGCTCACGGTGGCAAGTCTCACTCTTGACCTCCATTTAGACAGGGTGTACATACGTAGGCACGGCATGAAGGGTTGTTACTCTGCTGCCATTCCATCAGTGCATGGACACAACTGGCTCTCACCCTCTGTCTCTGTGTGTGTCTGCACACCTTCACGGTGTAAGTAATGATGTTTTAAAGAGCCATCTTATCTATTAGTCACTTGAGAGATGAAAGCCTCCAAGATCAGAGGCTTCCGAGTATCCTCTGTTCTGCTGGGTATCCGCCGGCAGAGTGGAAAGTGCAATGGAGGTGATGCTCACATCTCCATCCTTCTTTCAGACAATTTCCCACTAGATGGACCTTTGCTTTACACACAGGTTGTGCACACACACACACACACACACACACTATATTATGGCTGTGGAAAGGTGGGATATACATGTTTGGAATAAATAAACAAATGAATCAAATCTCTTTCCCATGTCACAATGCTAATGCCAGAAACCCCAAGTAATGTGGGAGGAATCCACATTGTTGCTCTGTATTAGTAGTGGTAGGCGATCACTCGTGACTGAGTAAGATTGATTGATTGATTATATTTATACCCCGCCTTTTTTCCTGCAAGGAACCCAAGGCGGCTTACATAATCCTCTCCCTTTTATCCTCACAACAACCCTGTGAGGTAGGTTAGGCTGAGAGTCAGTGACTGGCCCAAAGTCACCCAGAGAGATTGTCTTCCAGGATAAAATTACAAAAAGAAAATTATAAAAAAAGGAAATTATAAAAAAAATTGTGTAGACTCTAGCGATGGGTCCGTAAGTGACTGTGCAGGCCAATTCTAGATCCACACAGCTTCCCACAGTGAGGAGGACACAGGTTACCAGATGGAAGATATTCATTTGATGTGCTTTTCGCTTAGCACGTTTCTCCCTTTCACCTTGCACTCAGGCTTCTTCAAAGTCCATGGAACCTTTGTGAAAGGCCAACCTCCAGTTAGATCATTCATGGGCCAGAGCTTCCCAGAATCCCAGTTCTCAATGTTTATATTGCATTTTTTTAGATTAGCCTTAAGAACATCTTTCAACCTCTTATACTGACCACTGATATTCCGCTTTCCATCCTTGACTTGGGAATAAAGTAACTGCTTTGGGAGACGGCAGTCAGACATTCGAACAACATGACCGGTCCATTGAAGTTGGCACTGAAAGATCATTTTTTCAACGCTAGTAGTCTTTGCTTCTTCCAGTACACTGACATTTGTTCGCCTATCTTCCCAAGTAATTCGCAGGATTATCCGGAGTCAACGTTGATGAAACGTTGATACAATAAAGTTGGTAATACAATGGCTTTATAAACCAGCGTTTTGGTCTCCCTACAGATATCCTGATCCTCGAACACTCTATGCTTCATTCAGATTCTCACACTTTCTGGGATGAGAGGCCAAATCTATAACTTCCTAATGCCACTCTTCCTACAGGGGTGTCCTTGCCCCTCTCCCACACCTAACCATGTCATCATTATTCTCTGCCCCTGTCAGGTATCTTGCAGTCCCCTATAAGGTCCTGCTGGGACTCTCCAGAACACCAGCTGCTGCCACCTTCTGATTTATAGAGAGCAGTAGGACTCTCCTCTTTATATTTGTAGCATGTGGGGTGAGATATGCCGATCTTCAAATCCACCCAGACCAGAAAATGGGTATTTAAAAGTATAAACATTTATTTATTTAACAGATCAATGTTCAGAACAAACAATAAATGAATAATAATAATAATAATAATAATAATAATAATAATGTTCTAAAAACCTAATATCACATCTCTGCTTTCAATAGCTTCTCCCCCTCCCATCTCATTCACACGCTGTCTTTTATTCTGCTGACTAACCTAACTAACTCTGACCCCTAATTCCTCTCACTGTGCCTCTCCTAAATCCACTCACTCTTTTCCTGACTTCTTACAGACTTCTTGGGGAGAAGTCACATGCACCCAGTGGACTGAATAACCCTTTATCTGTGAGAGAATTTAAATAACAATAACAAGAATAATAATGTAATAATAATAATAATAATAATAATAATAATAATAATAAACAACTAAAGTGCTTCTGTGTGTGTTAGTGATAAAGCATTTTATTTTAGAAAGAGGGTGATTGTGTTAATTTAGCAGCATGTGTGTGCTTGACATAAATTGTAAGCAAGAGATTATTCTGTGTGTGTTGTCTCCAGATAAGGAAAACATAGGCTTCTGTGGCATTTGGGGGGGGGGGGGAGGTCCACATTAGATGCTGTGGGGATGAGTGCATGTCCATGAACTGTGGGTCTGGATTGTGAGTCTTGGCTTGGAAAGGGTATTGATTTGTGGAAGATCCTTCCTTGTCTGGGGACTGGATTAAATAAGCTCTGACCCATTCCACCCCAATAATTATACAGCCGAATGAAATATTAGCTCTTAAATGAGCAGGCTTACTATCATTGACAGTTTGGCAATCAAGGAATGTGTGAAGGAATGACTGCAATGCAGGACAACGAGGAAGCCTTGGGAATATTTATGGGGATATATTATTTCGCTCAGTGTGGAATGGCATGAAAGGAACCTTGATGTTGTCTAGTGCTGGTGCCACTCATTTGTAGGAAGTGTAGCTTAATATGCAATTAGGATCAAAATGCCCACTAGACATAAACGCTCAAGAACTAATGAGGATTGCATAGTGCTCCCCTTGGATTTTTCATCCTGTATTAGGTTTGCTGCTTTGAGCAGGTGTTTTGTTAACTGCAAGGCATTGAGGGGAAAAAACATGCAGTTTGTAAATGGCTCTAAAAGGCCCACTTCCACCTGCAAAACATGTGAGTTTGTTGTTCAATTGCCTGGGGCTGTTGAATTAAACAGAGAAAGACAGCAGTCACTGGCTTGCAAGCTACACATCTGTCGACTGTCATAACTTCCTTTTCTTCCCAAACGTGTGGTTTTGGCCTACTTGCCTGAGTGGTCTGCTGTGTGGTTTTCAGGCATCCCCTCGAGGTGCACCTGTACTCCCTTGCTCACTGCTTGTGGTACACAAGCCCTTTACAGACATTTCCCCACTCATGCGTGTGTGTGTGTGTGTGTGTGTGTGTGTGTGTGAAAGTGTAGAAGGGAATTGGGACCGCATCTACACAGGCTCTACACCCTGATGTCCACAAGTATGCACCAAGGGAGCCTTGGCACATATAACTATGGGCAGTTTTCAATACTATGGGCAGTATCCAATGCTGTTAGTGCAACGGGAAGCTAGCAGATCCTGCAGCAATTGGAAATCAGCCCAAATATTTGTTTCTGGAATGGGGCAGGTTAGCGGAGCTTGCAGAAGGGAGCTCTACTGACCTGTCCCATTCCAGAAATAAGAGTTTCCACTTATTTCCTATGTTCCTGTCAGAAGCACTAGTTCGTGTTGTGCTCACAGTGGGTCCTGCTAGTGAAACTAAACAGCGGGGGGGGGGGGTGCAGTAGCAGTATTGGCTTCTCCCCTATATGTGTGTAGGACCTTCACGTGGAAAGCCAGCCTGATCAGGATTCCCAATCATGTAGAAAGCCTGCATGATACAACTCTGTGTGCATGGGTTCCACTTTGCAGGCACATCATGGGTCAGGGGGTGGTGCCTCTGGATGGGGCCACCCAGCCTATAACTGCAGTTCCACTTAGGGGTGTACGATTTCACCTCGCGCGGCGTAGCGGGCCGAAATCGGCCCCACTAACGCCCGCGCGAGGCTTGCGAAGACTTACCTCGTCCCCGGGGCAGCTCGCCTCTCCGCGGCAAGCCGCCTGCGCCGCCCGCGCTGGTCCCATCGCATCACTTCCGGCAGGCCGGAGGTGACGGGACGGGACCCTGCACCGGCGCGCTGGACCCCCGCACTACGTTTTTAGCGTGGAAACTAGGGCAACAGGGCTGCAAAATATATGCAAATTGCAGCCGTTTTTTACGTATACTATGCTATACTCCACGTTAACAAGGTAGAGCTGGGGAACCCAAAAGTCGGGCGAGTGGCTCAGCTGGCGCTCGCTGGAGGCTCGGCTCGTGTGGTGGGAGCGCTTGCCGAGCACCTCGCGTGTTGTGTTCTGGGCTGGGCGCCCATCCCTAGTTGTGGTCTGGGGAGAGGGAACTGATTTGTAGAGTATTCTACCTTCCAGTGCACTTGATGGACTTGATCAGGTTGCTGTGGGGAAGATGTTTACTAAGCCCTTCCATGCAGGCCCATGCAGGAGGGAACACACTCTATGGGTGTGTTCACACAACTTCCGTACTGCCCATATATTTCTATTACACATGTGCAGAAAAGGGCAATTAAAATGATCAAGGGGCTAGGGCAACTCCCCTATGAGGAACGGGTACCATGTCTGGGACTGTTTAGCTTAGAAAAAAGGTGAGTAAGGGAAGACATGATAGAGGTGTACAGAATTATGCATGGTGTGCAGAAAATGGATAGGGAGACATCTTCCTTCCTCTCTCATATTACTAGAACCCTGGGATATTCCATGAAGCTGACTAGTGCAAGATGCAGGACAGTATAAGATTCAGTAGTGCAAGATTCAGGTAAGGAAGTACCCCTTCACACAGCACATAGTTAACCTATGGAATTGCTACCACAAGTTGTAGTGATGGCCACCAATTTGGATGGCTTTAAAAGGGGATTGGACAAATTCATGGAGGATAAGGCTATGAATGGCTACTAGTCCTGATGGCAATATGCTACCTCCAGTATCAGAGGTGGTACGCAGAGCCAGTGTGGCGTAGTGGTGAGAGTGTTGGACTGGGACTCGGGAGATCCGGGTTCTAGTCCCAGCTCGACCATGAAACTCACTGGGTGACTTTGGGCCAGTCACTGCCTCTCAGCCTAACCTACCTCACAGGGTTGTTATGACGATAAAATGGAGAGGAGGAGGAGGATTATGTAAGCCGCCTTGAGTTCCTTGCAGGAAAAAAGGTGGGGTATAAATGTAATAAATAAATGAATAAATATGCTTCTGTACACCAGTTGCTGGGTAACATGGCTGGGAGGGTGCTGTTGCACTCATGTCCTGCTTGTGGGAGCCCGTGCGAACACAATGCTGGACTAAATGGACCTTTGTTCTGATTTTGGAATATAAAATAGTCTGTGTGCTGTTTAATCAAACAATACGGTGGTCTTAGTGGTGACTAAGAAACAGTGGCCACTGGGAACTACGAGGGTGGTGGAATATAATATGAATGTGTCAGGAGGTGGAGCCTTGATCATCCATATTTTTTGAAATTCTTTTGTACCGGGACATCCAGGACAATTTCAATTACTGTTCATCTGCAGATTTATATCAAAGTGACACCACAAAACCTTCCATTTTCTTTTTCCAGACCAAACATTCTCAGGACAATCTTTTTTGACATTAACGCTATGGGGACTGATAGAATGGAGATGGATCACTAAGAGAAAAAACCTCTAATCTCCACAGATATATCTTCATGCATAAGCAATTAGCCAGCGGTATCTCAGAATGTTTGTTAAAGTGACACCTGTTAATGTGAGATCAATTCTATTAAAAGCAAGAAGAAATGTAGCCTTGGTTCTGTTCCCTAGGGTAGTCTTGCATTTCAAAAGTTAGTCCTGGGTTGGAATAATATAGAAACTTAAGTGCCTATTCTTAGAAGTGTCCCCACCTCCGCACGTTCACCCACAAATTCTTATCTGCATACTCCAGGATCAAATCATCTATCAAATATTTAATGTTATGCATTTGATATTTGACCCAGCCCTACAAATTTGTCATCTAGTATTAGCTTATATTCCAGTGGCATTTGATATTTGAGTCTGTATATAATATTTGGTATTTGATGTCCAACATCTGATATGTAATAATCAATTATAAATATGCAATATTTGAAACAAAAATATAATTTAATGGTTTATACTAAGTATGGGATATGCCATATATTAAATCCAACTTGACAGTTAACCATCTATCAAGGGTATCACTGGTTAAAAAAATGCTTCAGCAACAAGGTCTTTCTGAAGTCTGGTGTGTTCCTGTATCCTTGATGCTTCTTTTGTCCAAAAATCTGGCTTTTGCCTGCCTCCTGGCTTGTCCTTCAGTCCTGACTACAGGCTTATGCCATCATAGCTCCTGGATCCTGGCTCACCTAAAACTACTGCCCACAGAGCCCTGCCAGACAAAAGCTTTGACCTAAGCCCGAGGATCTCAGTATCTTTTGGGTCGTACAACCTTAGGGATGTTTGAAGAATTCAAGCTTTGTGCATTGTGTGAGAGACAACCAAACTGATCTGATCTGTGCAGACCAGAACTTAGATATTCCCTGGCTTTTGCACTGCCAGAATGTTGCAACATACTTCTTGGCCCCAAAAAACATATCAAGATGTGTTTTAAAATGTTATGTTAAGAAAATATGTTTAGAACTGTAAATTTTGAGAGAAAATACAGTCAAAAAGGTATGCTTTGAAAGAGAAATATCTTTAAAGTATTTATTTAAATACAATATGTATTTTGAAATCATAGAGGGTGGGGTGTGCCTCAGAGCTAGAGCATATGCTTTTCTTTCAGAAGGTCCCAGCAGGTTCAATCCCTGGCTTCTCCAGATAGAGCTAGGAAACAATCCTGTAGTCAGTGTCGACAATGCTGGGCTAGATGGACCAACGGTCTGACTCTGTATAAGGCAGGTTTCTATGTTCCTAATATAGGAATGGGGCAGACGCAGAATGGACTTATGAGTGCAAAAGTATCTTGGACCAGAAATAGACTGATAGGTCCATCGTTACACCTAATCCTTCCACTGTTATCCCAGGCTCACTTGTTCCTAACGGAAAAGGGAGCTACATTTCACATATGCTTCAGAAACATATTATCATGGACAATGCTATTCTGTTATGCCAAATGAAGACTGAGTTCTCTTTTTCCAGGTTCTTGTATAGCAGCCTTCCACAACCTGGTGCCAACCAGAGGTTCTGGACTTCAACTTCTATCAGCCCCAGCCAGCATGGCCAATGGCCAGCAATGTTGGGAGTTGTAGTCCAAAATATCTGGAGAGCGCCAGGTTGGGGAAGCCTTTTACATGATGGTGAACAACCAGTGGTGTGGAATTGCTATAATCTCCTTTCTATGTGTGTTGCAGATCTTAGCGTTCTTTAAAACTTTGCTTCTACAGTATATTGGTATATCACTGTTGGTTGAGCAGAATATACTATGATGATGCATTAACACAAGAAGTGATACGGCTGTGGCCATCTTAGTGGAGTCTAGTAATCAGGTTCTTCGTATAGTCACTCATCCACACGATCCTCCTATTTTGAATCCCCCTGTATGATCATGGAACCATTGCAGTGGTTTTACAACATCTACAGGAATATTGAAATTCCAGCACTCAAAGTGGATTTCCAAGTCTCCTGATATACCTCTGAATGTATGTCTGTAGAAGAAAACTTAAAACAACAACAACCAGGCAATCCATAAATTCAGAAACATATGTCAGCATATTTCCATGTGAAAGGTGATATGACATTGTGCTCACAATGTCATTTTTCACAGAAATGAAACCTCAAAGGCTGACATTGGCAAAAGCTCTGAAAGTGTACTTGGATGAGCTGAATGAATCCTACCAAATGGTTTTAATTGACAGCAAAGGAATCACTCAAATATAAAGGATTCCTGAGCCATTATGTTTGTGTGTGGATAAAAGAGTACTGATGGGTGAGTAAAAGATTATACCCATCCTATAACTATGAAGGCAGCTCATCTGGAAGATCAGTAAACAGCTTAGATCGGTGGACAGTAAACACTTTACAGTTCAAAGACTCCATAACTGTGTGTGAAGCAAGCAAAAAATTCATAGTATATTCTCCACTACTGACAAAATGCTCTACTGGTTTAGGGATTGTGAATGAATGAACATTATAAGTGGGTCATCGACACAATGATACCTAGCTATTTTGCAGAGATCATTTTGTTAGAAAATTGACAACATCCTTCTTTTGTCCATATTTATCTAACCTGACTTTAAGGTCTCATCTGTGGCCCTCCTCCAGGTGCCCCCCTACAGGGGAGGCTGGTGACTCCTATTTTGGTGGGGCTCCTTATCCACTGCAGCTTTTATTTTCAGCTTTAAGGTGATGAACCTATTTTGGAGGTGGAGCTCAGCACCATGGATAGTTCCTATAATGCTCCAAATGAAACCTGAAAAACCTGCAATGGATAAGGAGCCCCACCGAAATAGGAGTCACCAGCCTTTCCTGGCCCCCAACATATGAAACAGGGAAGGTGGCTATAAGAGAGAGGGCCTTTTCAGTGGTGGTGCCCCATCTGTGGAATGCCCTCCCCTGAGAAACTTGCTTGGTGCCTAGATTACTAAAGACCTTGCTTTAATTTTCCTAGGCACTTTAGGAACTGCTTTTCACACTTTTAGATCTTTGCTCTGTTCTGCCCCCTGTGACTGGTTTGATTTTTGGTTTTATCATCATGCTCTGCTGCTCCCAGTTCATCGCACACACACCCCAACCAATCTTACTTCCATCTTTTCTGGATTAATCTTCAGTTTGTTCACCCTTATCCACTCCTAAACTGACACTGAACACCAATTAAGAATTTCCTCTGGCCTCCAATGGACTATAATATAGGAATAAAGAGATAGAGCTGGCTGCAATTCATGTGGTAATGACAACCTGCTCCACATGTCCAGATAACTTCTTTCAGTAGTTGGATGATGTAGATATATGCTAGTCCATGGCACAATGTTAGGACTTTGTTTTAATGCCTGGGCACATTTTTCTGGAACATAAGGTTTGAAAGATGGGCAGAGTATCCACAACCAGACTATACATTTTGGAATAGGAGACAGAAAAATGCCCAGGTCAGACAGTGAAGACATACTATCAAACTGCCCTGAGCTGAGCTATTTTACCCCATGGCAGTTTGATCATGTGTATCATCCTGCCAAGGGAATTTCTCCCATACATCAGGTACAGGGCTGTGGGGAAATATATGATGGAATATGTCATTTAAAAAATCCTTAAAATGAAACAATACAAAGAATGCATAAGAATGATAATGCTTCTGGCCAAGTTACAACCTTTACCTTTTAATTATTCTAATTTTAGTTATTTCTGGATATTCTAATTGCCCACTTCATTTTACATCTACTGATTTTTGGTCTGCTCATCTATCATTTTACTTCTATACCCTTAGAAATCCCCAGTTGTTGCTGTTGTTGTGGTACAAATGAAAGCTCACTCCATAGGTAAGGGAAAGTTTATATCTGCCACACATGGTGATGGAGGCAACTCATGTGGAAGATAAGCAAACAACTTAGAGCAACGGCAGCAAACATTTCACAGTTCAAAGATTCTAACTAAATGTGAAGGAAATAGAAAGAAAATTCATATTGTGCTATCCCATCTTTCAAGGTTTGAAAGTACCAGGTTTGTTGTACCTTGTTTGCTGAGGAGGAGAAGCAGCAAAGGTGGAACTTGGGTGAGATTTTCCACAAAGCATTACTCTGTGAGTTCATAAAATGAAAGCTTCATTTGGCAGGCAGCTTGGAGCATAAAGGTAGCTGCTTCTCACCTCACTAATCCATTCTAATAAAGGGGAAATGGATGCACATTTTTGCCAGTATTAGGGGGGAAAATGATGACATTTCAGTATTTGGTGATTTTCTCTTTTTTGATGTTGTTGTTGTTGTTTTGTTCTGTTTGGTTTTGGATACTTGAAATTTCATAAAAGGAGGTGGAAAACTCTGAATGCAAAGGGCATGAGCCAACCAAAGCTAAGCACTTCTAAGTCCCATTTAATTAAATGAGATAACTGTAAGCACATGCTATTGAAATCAATGGAATTTAAAAGAACTTAACTTGGCTGGATCATGCCCAGAATTCCATTCCATTCAGCAAGCAGCTCTCAGCTTGACTACTGCTTTAGTTCTAAAGGACAATTCTGAATTATTCTGTATTGCTTGTTTAGAGTTTTCACCCACCTGAAGACTTGAGAAAAGCAACCTTGATCACCAGTTTGTGGTCCTTATATGAAATAATACCTATTGATATTAGCATAAAACTTAGTGACTGCTAAAAGGGGGTGGGTTCCTGTTTAAATATGAATTCTTGTACAAATAAAAGGTCTTGGTTTGATTCTACAAGTTGCTCAGGTCTGAGAGTTTCATAATTGGGGAACAGCCCTCGAGAATGCCTCATTGCATACTTCAATCTTTGTACTTGCCATGAAGAAAGCACCACTGCAAATAACATGCCACCTTTGACTGGCCATACAAGATAGCTCCCTACAAGACAGTGGGGAGGGAAAAGGTACTCTCTAAAGTATGTTAAATCCTTTAACTTCTAAGACCAAACTCAAGTTCCTCTTTTGCATTGCCCTGAACTTCTCTCATCAGTTCTGACCTAGCATTCCATTCTATCCATTCTGCTATCTAGAAGGATGGATGGATCGTTGGATAGAGATGGATGGACAGATGCTAGACCACATATTTTTCTTTCCACCTTTCTTGACATTTATGAAAAGGCATAAAACGTCCTGCTAGGCAAAATGTAAGCCATGTTTACAGTTTGGTTGTTTCATTGATTATGAAGGGGTGGGGTGTGGGCTCTTCCTACAGCATCAGCAGCAACTGCACGCATGGCAATAAAGCCACCAGCTTGTAAATCTCCTCTATATCCTTGACTTTCATTAAATTTAGTGAAGTGACAGTTACCACACTGCAAAATATAATATTTTCTTGGGAAGATAGAAGATATACCATGTTCAAGCATGTTTATTGTGGATCATCAGTCAGCTGTCACACTAAATCTTAACTGAGGATTGATGGGGGTTTATTGGTAAAATCATATCTATCTCCAAAGTGCCTAGTAGCTCTGGCTTTTATTCTTCGAACACCTGCTTGTTAGAGAGTATCAGTCACAATCATTGAACTGGTGATTATTAAGGGCTGTATATGAGATCTGTGATCTTGCACATATTTTCAGCAGGTTCAAGCACTCTTCACCTAATATTAACTGTGGCTGCCAGTTCTCTGCCAGTGCAGGTGTTCATGTTGCTATCATGTCTGGATGATCAGAAGACTAGGCTCATCAGTAGACCTGTCCTATTGACAAAACAAGCTCCTTTGTTGTCAGGAAAACTCACCAAGTCAAATACTTTTACATATTCTACAAAATGATATAGTGTAGAACAGGGGTAGGCAAGGTGGAGCCTTAGGGCTGGCCACCAATACACTTCCAACACAATTCTTGGTGTGCACCAAGGTGCCTTACCCCTTCCACTCTTTTGAAAAAAATAACATTTTACTACCAGCAGCTGGGATTGGTATGAAATAAGTTTCTCTTGGTGCTGAAAACAGTGGGTTCAAATGAGTTATTTCGTGTGTTGGGGTTCAAACTCCACCTCTGCCTTGTACTCAGTGTTTTGGGCAGGTCCCTTGCCTTTTTCCATTCTCCCATGAAACGGTGGTGCCCAGGACAGTTTCTCAAATTGCCAAATGTACCCAGAGCCCAAAATGTTTGCTGACCCCTGGTGTAGACATAGTTTAGGGATATATAGTATAGGGTCACCTTCCCCAACCTGGTTTCCTCCAGATATTTTGGATTACATCTCCCATCAGCCCCAGCCAACATGCCAATGAGCAGGGGTGATAGGAATTGTTGTTCAAAACATCTGGAGGGGAAACATCTGGTTGAGGAAGGCTGGTGGAGTGTATAGTTCCTGTATCACAGAGTCATAAAAGAGATCACCAGATCATATGATCTGCACTCATTCACCCAGAAGGCAGAGAAATCCCAGTGCTAAGAGATTTTAGCAGACTTTAAAACTAACAGTTGTATCCAACCGCTTCTACTCTGCTGATGAAAGTTTATTATTTATTTATTACATTTCTATACTGCCCAATTGGAGGCATCTATTAGTGGAAAGGGAGGGAGGAACCAACTTTTGCTGATTCCTCTTTCCCTCTGCAGACCTCTGCACCCCCAAATCTGTTCCAGAGGGTTGGATAATAATAATAATAATAATAATAATAATAATAATAATAATAATAATAATAATAATAATAATAATATTCCAGAGGGTTGGATCATCCTTCAGGACAACAGGAGGGCTGCAGAAAAAAGGGAAAATTTGTGGAAATCCCCTCTTTCTCCCCTTTGCGCTCACAAAAGCCTCCACTGGATCAAAAAACCTTCCATCAGCAGAGGGACACAATTTGATACAACCTTAATCTCCCGCCACCATACTGATAGGTATGGGGGCAGATCAGTCATCTATCTTATGTCCCAATCAAGGCATACAACAATGTGTCCTGTTTTGCATACAGAATGTATGGGAAATGTATCATCCCCACAGTGATGGCGAACCTATGGCACGGGTGCCACAGCTGGCACGCAGGGACCTCTCTGTGGGCACTCAAGCCATTGGTCACCAGATCATGAAAAGACCATCCCCTTCTGCAAAACACTAATGATTTTGTTCTTTCTCACAGTGTGGAACAGAATGATTTTATTCTAGAATTCCTGTTACAGAATTCTTTTCTACATTGTTATCACATTTAAAAGATTTTGAAGAATGATGCACAGAGCATGGCTTGGATGTAAAGCCCTAACAGTTGACCTGAGTGCTGCATGTGTTGCTCTCAAACTAACGGAGTATGAGCCAAGGTTTGACAAATTATCAGCATGCATGCAATAGCAAAAATCACATTAATTGTGCAAAAGCATGCCCAATGCAAACTTTTACCTAACGCAGTGTTTGCAGTCCAAGACATAAAGTGTTTAAAATGTGTTAAGCACGTTTAGTTTTCTTGTTTATCTTGCTCATCCTAGTACAAGTTGACTTTACTTTTACTAATCCAACACCTGTAGAAGCAGGGAAAGGACCCGGGGTAAAGCTTGCCCCATACAATTTCAGTCTGGCATATAATCATATTACAAGTTGAGAATCCCTTATCCAAAAATACATGTGCCTAATTATTTAAAAAGTTTGTATAAATTCCCTTCAGGCTATGTGTACAATGTAGTACTATAATAATTTTTTGAGTTGATTTTTTTTCCATCAATAAACTGTTTGTATCATTGAAAGCTCTGTTATTGTGTTTTTCTTTTAAGACAAAAGATGTTAATTAGTTTGGACAACTGTATGAGTTGTTTTTCTAAAACTAAAACCTAAAATTCAGGTTTAATTGCAGTGTTGGCACTTTGAAATAAATAAGTTGGTTTTGTGTTGCAGTTTGGGCACTCGGGCTCAAAAAGGTTCGCCATCACTGGCATACAACAATGTGTCCTGTTTTGCATACAGAATGTATGGGAAATGTATCAAATCCCCAGTTTGATTCCCCACATTGGCAGCCATAAAGTAGTAGGGCTAGCCTGGAAAAGGCTCTTAACAGAGAACTAGGGATGCCACCGCCAGTCCAAGTAGACAATATTGATTTACATGTGTCAATGGTCTGAATCAATGTAAGGTAGAGTTGTCATATATTCAGGTACTTGACATTATTAAATTAACATGTTTTGTGCATTCACTTAGTGTAGAGTTGAACTTTTAAAAAAACTATCTTTAGAAGGACACACTGAATGCATACATCTAAAGTAGAAAAACAGTGTGCTCAGTGGCTTTAAGGAGTAGTTTGAATGTAAGTACAGTACATTTGAAGCCCTTCCAAGAAAATGTCTTCATCATTTGCTATACCTCTCCAAATGACATATTTTGCATCTTTCCCCTCTACTGAAATTTCAAAGCAGTTAACCAAGGCATGAGTACTTAAAGAACAGCAGCTTCAAAAGACTTGTTGAGATGAAAACATAAGATAAATAAAAGGAGACAAATCTAGAGATTAGCAGTGTGCAGTCTTAATTGTCAAGGTGATGCTGAATATAGACACACTTAATTGTTATGTTTGCACAGTGCAGAATCATTGTCTCTTTCTGTTGTTTCTAATTTGCCTTCTACTGTAATTTATGAAACTTGCATCATTGCCATTAAGGTGAATCCCTCTGAAGCTGCATCTGCCTTGCCGATTCCCTCTCTTCAAATTAGATTGATGTAGTGTTATGTATTCATTCGAATCTAATGACTTTTCCAGCGCCCCAGAGTAAAGAAAATGGGTTTCATTAATTTCCCTAATAGCATCACTAAAAGACATGTAATGTGTGAAGCTAAAAAGTTCTTTTGTTTTTAATCTCTTAATGATCTCTTTTCTCTTTGTACAGAATAACCTTAGCTTTGCAAAGTACAATGGAATGTAAATGTCTCTGCAGATTTGTTGAGGAAGCACGATTTCAACCATTTTAGTGGAAATGTTTCATGATATCTTTATGTTCTCGGCTGATGTTTATTTCACTATTCTGGACATATATTGCTCCATAAATTCAAAGGTATATGCTTTCATTTCTCTTATCCTGTTCCGTCCCAGTGAAAATGAAGACCAAACAAGTGTCTGAGCAATGCTGCAATCGCAATACTTCTCACTGCATCAAAAGCTTGTCTTCAATGTCATATGCCACATTTTCTCAGCACACTCTGAAAATCAGTATTGACTATATCTGTAGGATTTTCTTTGTTTATTCACAGAATCCAATCCAGGCTTATTGTGCTTGTTGACCTAGTTAGAATTGAATGCATGTTAGCAGGTCATGTGAATGTATTCACCATGTGGCCAGATTGCCAGAAGTTGATGCTGGCACACAATCACTGATTAACATGTTGGCACTCCTGGTGCAGCTACCAGTTATTAGTTCAGGCTAATGAAGGCCTATTGCTCACTGAGATGTGTCTGGGCTCTACCATTTCAGAATGAAGGTTGGGACTTATATAATTGAATGCTTTTTCATATAAATAATTCCTTCCATACAGAAAGCTAGATATCCAGGAGAAGGTCTACCTTAGCTTTTTCAATGACATGCTAGTTCTCTATGTATTCAGGGAAAGTGGAAGTGGTCAGACCAAGTCTCTTCTGGCAGGTCAAATCAGGTCAAATCTGGTCAGGTCAAGGCAAGGCAAAGCAGGTATTTCTAAGCAGAAGTCAGGACCATGGACAGTTTCCAGTGGGCCTTGGTGTCTGAGCTATGGAAAGATGTTGTCTCAGCAGGAATCCTGCATTTTGCATTAAACATATGAAACTTGGCACACCGATGCATTGATCAATTGAAAACCTTTTAAAATATGGATCCCAGTATGCAGTGCCCATCTCGGTGCATGCAAGAAACTGACAAATGCTTTTTAGTCCACAAGCTGGGACAAAAATTCTTACCATATGTGATAAATAATTGTGAATATGACTTTTAGCAAGCTATAACACCCCAAGACAGGGGGAATAGGTGAAGACCTATATAAATCTTACCCAGCGATGACCCCTCCACACACATACCATTCAGCAAGGTGAAGCAACCTGCTTAAGGCAGCACCAAAAGGAGTGTGGGACAAGACCCAGAGTGCTTTGTGTGGTCACCCACCCACCCTCCATCCAGTACATTGTCCAGTAAAGTGTACTGTATGAGTTTCCACAGCGTTGCTTCCAGGCTAATGCTTCATTTGTGCACCAGACACTGTCAAGCATGTTGCCACCATGCCAACCATAGCCAAAATGAATATAAATGAATAAGGAACAAGGAATATGTATCCCAAATGAAGCTTTCAGCAGTCCCAAATCATATGCCCAAATGTCAGAGATGGTGGCTTCTATGAGATGTCACAACCTTTTGCCCAGCCTAACAAGACATTCTCAAGCACGGCACTCCCCAATGTAGGTAGAACTGAATATAGAACTGGCAGAGTGTGCACACCACAATAAGCTTTCAGCCACCCAAAATCATACATCCAAACCTCCTTACAAACACCACTGGAAACATTCTCTCAATGTAGAGAATATTTGTTCATAAGTGAAAAGTATAAAAATTAAAACTCCATTATTTCATACCAGGAATACATGTGAGGAGGGAACTATATCAGGAAATGTTTAGGCATCATAACTGCATGTTCATGTCGAGTCTGATGCTTTTTAAGATCTGCATTTTAGTCTTTATGCTTCGGTTTGAACTGCTTTTCTGGCTGGCCACTTTTAGCTTTCGTAATCTATGGTATGTTTTATAGTATTATGCTGGCATGTGTTCGATGGGCTTTTTTGATCTGTGCAGGTATTTACTTGATTGTGGATTTTTTTCTAATTGCTTGTGGATTTCACTGTATTTTATACACCTAGGGACACCTCATTTATACACTTTATACACCTCATTTATACACCTTTATACACCTCATTAGGCAGTTTAAGGGATTTAATACATAAATAAATAAATATAATTTCAGCCTGAAGTGCATGATTTGGCAAAATCATCATCATCATCATCATCATCATCATCATCATCATCATCATCATCATCATCATCCTGAATTAACTGCTCTGCTGTGTAGGCTGACCAAGTAGCTTGCCCCGCCTCCCTGGAGCAGTTGGCTGTGCCTTTTAAAGTAGGGATGGGCAGAAAGTAGATCACCAGATGTCTTAGATTTCAATTCCCACCATTCTTGACCATTGGCCACGTTGGCAGGGGCTTATGGGAGTTGAGATTCAAAAAAATGGTAGATTTACCATCTCCTCACCCTTATTTTAAAGGTCCTTTGCCTTATTCTGTATTTGTTGGATCCTGCGAGTTAGGGGAGATGGAGGCACCACTGGGAACTTGTTTTCTGAGTCACAGGATGATGGCAGGGACATAACCTTTAGGTGGGATGGCATCATTTAGCAAGGAAGCAAGGAGATTCATCTATGGCAGGAATGGGAAAACCTTCCCCCCCAAGGGTCAAATTCCATCAGAGGGGCTGCATGATGGTGGTAGGTGGAGCCATCTGCTTTTCTCTCTCCTTCTAGCACTTCTTTTCTCTCTATCTCTTTTTCTGGCTGAGTGAATGTGCTTCCTAGAAGAACCTCCTGCCCACCTAGTTCTATTTTTCTGATTAGCTGAAGCACCACCTGTTGCTAGGCAAGTCTGTGAGGGGAAATCCAGCGAGCAACAGATTAATATTTTCAAAGTTCAGAAACTTACTTGCAAAGATTAAAATGAATGGAGACCTGCTTCTCATGATTCCTTGCAGAGAGCATTTCTACATGAAAAAGTAGAGACCTGCTTGTGATGATTCCTTGCAGAGGGCTTTTTACCTCCCTCCCTCCAGAATTTTTAGCTTTCATTAAAAAAAAAAAAAAAAAAACTCAGGCTGACTGCCCCACCTTTTCCCCCTGTTTCCACTATTTTCACACCCACCTCCAAACTGTGTTCTCTCACACAGAGAGAGAAAGAGAGAAGAGGGAATGCTTGGAGACAGATCACAGAAGAAGAGTTTGATGACACTTGGGAGCAAGAATGCAGAAGGAACTGAATAATGGGGAAGGACAGGAATGGAAGTATCAGATAGCTCTGGGGGGCATATAAAATCAGACAGAACGAGGCATGTAGGCCATAGGCTGCAGTTCTCCCCCCTGATCTATGGCTTTAGAGCAACAAGTGTCAATATTACAGCAATCCTCATTAAAGGTCTGGTTCACAGAATATGTTTCCCCCACTTGGTATGAGTAGACCTGACGTTCCTCGGGCATAGACAGTAGACAAAAGGAATCTGTGAACAAGGCAAAAACACAGCTCTGGTGGGTGGCAATTTTGGTGATCCTACCAGCTTGAAAAGTAACACTGTAATCATGGTAAGAGCTGCCAACCCTGTCTGTGACTCTCTGCTTCACATGTAGAATCGTCCTTGCGTGCATGTGGGTGTGTGTCCCGGTAGATTGAAATTGCTAATGTGGAGGGGGAAACAAGAATTGTGAGAACCAGCCTGAAGTGTCAGATCAGTGAGCATTTTGTTAACTGTCTCCAAAATCTAATATAAATCTTTTGGTTAGGGAAAGGATGGTAGAATTTTAGACGTATTATTTAAAGAAGTAAAATGTTTGATCAATCTCTAAATTTGGTTATAATTTGCATAATGTACAAGGGGTAATAATAATTCTTATGTGCCCTTAGTTCTGTAGAGCTTATATAATCTCTCTCTGTATCTCTCTCTCAAAACTCAATCTCATTCTGTTTTGGTTAACAGAAGACTCATATGGCCAGATTATCCATGTAATAATCTTTAATCACATGGTGACTAACCACACAAGTCATTTCAGCTTGACAGAGCAGTAGCACCTCACCAAATATGTAAGGGGAACTTTTAACCATGGAAAGCTTCACCTGAGCAATAGTTAATTTGTTCAAATATATAGCATCAACTATAGCTGACCAACTGCATATGGATGTCTGATCTGTTAATGAATATTGGTTAATGGATATATGACAATGGCAAGAGTAGTCTGTCAAACACTAGCACTTTGGGGACATAAGACCCATGGATGTTAGGAGAACTTCACACATGCATATCGATCACTTCCTGTGCCTCCAGTTTTGTAGCATGTTAATTGCTTGATGGAGCGGGTTCAGACATACCTGCAAGTCATATCAAATATCAACTCCTGTTAATACATCTTGTTAAGCACTAAATATATGCTGGCAAATATCAAATATGAGCATCACATAATAAACATATCAAATGTTGAATATTCATTAGATATTTAAGAACAAAATTTGTAGAGGACAGGAAGAGACCTTAAGAGGCCTAATTCAAAAAAAGAACTCTAGAAAATCCCATGAAATATTTGAACAGCCCTAGGAAGATGATCATCCTGATGAGTTTGCCTCTAAAGCTTTTACAGATTTGATCAAGCAGAAGTTCCTCAAGCATTAGTATTTAATATTTCAGGAATAGATTCCATAGGGAGAGGCGCCTTCCTTATCAGCCACCAATTTAGAAAGTCCCCAAATTTGATTTGTGTGGACACAGAAGAATGAAACCTAGTTAGTGACTCAGCTTAGGCTCATTTCACTTTTCAGCAACGTTGATTCCTCCAAGTGGTTCAGGTAAAGCGTGGAGATACAGATAATCATTTATGAACCCTGTTTCATATACACAGCATTTTAATCTCTGCCTGGCAGTACTTAGGTTCAGGAGGAGATTACTTCAATGAATAAAAACTGAGTGGATTATATATAAAAAAAGAGATAGATGTGATATAAATGATCTGCAATACATTTTATAAGATACTTTCATTTTTCATAAACCTTTAGGGGGAAAAAACCCACCTGTCTGTCAAAGGAAGAAATATATTATGATAGTGGAGGAGAGTTTGATAAGTCCAGCCATTCACAGAAGTATTATTTAGACATTTATGACTGGAAGAAAATGTTCCTTGTGAAAATAAACAACACTATGTTTACCGGGATACTTCTCTGAAGGTGGCTATAGAATGGACAGAAAGTTCTTGTAGTACCAGCATTTATGAACCAGTCCCATTGGCAGAAAGAGAAAATGTAATATGCTTAAATTAATTTTGAACTTTAAATTTCTTCATCAAGTGAGATAAGGGGGGAAGTAGTGCAGGCAGCTCTGTTTCTGCTACTGCATTTTCTAGACCAGTTCTCCCTTTTTTGCTCATCTGCCTTCCTGGAAAATGCATCTGTGACACTCACTATTGTTAATGTAACACTTTGTAAGATTTTAAGTAGTTTAATTCCTTTAACAAGAGGGAAATAGGAGATAATTGTTCAGATGCAAATCCACTGGGAGATGAGCTTATGTGTGCCAGCTGGTTATATGGCTGATGGACTGCCTTATTGTTTTTCATACTACTTATTTAATATTTTTACAAGTGCAAGAAAATGTATCTCCAGCTCCTCAAAGGACTCCTCCTTCTGTTCAGGGCTCCAGCTAGCTCAGAGCAGGTGACTTGTGTAGTGCTGTTCAGGACTCATGAGGTTTTGGGGAGGATAGAGTTTAAGGAGAGGGAAGGGAAAGAACACCTTTTTCTCATCCCCCTCTCCCCCACCACACACACACACACACACACCCTCCAAGACCTTCCCCTGCTGCTGTGCTAAAATGATAATGTAGATGGCTATAGAGTGGCCCACATTGGCTCAGCTTGTCTGAGCGTGGAAAGCTAAGCAGGGTCAGGCCTGGTTATTACTTGGATGGGAGACCCCTCCTCTAGTTTCCTGCATTGAGCAGGGGGTTGGACTCGATGGCCTTGTAGGCCCCTTCCAACTCTATGATCCTATGAATCTATGAATTCTATAAAAGGTGTCCTACTTTATATAAAATCATACTCTATTTTGGAGAGCTGACAGAGGACAGTCCTCTGTTTCCAGGTGTCCTCTACTTCCAGTCCAAGTCTGGTTTAAAGTCAAAGAACCATAAGGAGGGGGAACAGAGCAGGGGCCTTGAAGTTGCCCATCCACAGTTGGTACCTGGGCAGCAGACTTGAGCAGGCAGACAGGTCACCTGGTCATCTCCACTATGATGAGATGTATTGCTTTTCTATTAAAAATTATAATTATTGTTTCTAAATTTGTACCCATGATTATAAATTAGCATATGCAAATGTTATGCAAATTCATGTGATTTTTGTCCTCTTTTTTGGTGATGCAATTCCTCTTTTTTAGCAATGTGTAAGTGGCCACCCTAGTGAAAGATTGAGACCCTAGAAAATGGATTGTAGCCAGAGTAGATACATGGACACATAGTCTGTTCTAGTATCTGGCAGCTTCATCTGTTCATTTAGTGCAAGAAAACTAGCCTCAGCTGTGTAAATGTACACAGCTGTGCATTTACACAGCTGAGGCTAGTTTTCTTGCACTAAACTAGCCTCAGCTGTTGACACACTAGCCTCAGCTGTGTAAATGCACTCCTGGCCACCACTGAGACCTGGGCATCCACATTCAGGGCCAAGTCCAAGAGTATTGTACACCCAAACTGAGAGCCTGAGTCTTCAGGGGAAGTGTAACCCCATCCAGCACAGGTTGAATCCCCATTCCCTGATCTGCCTTTCAATTTACAACCTCATTGCCTCCCAACCAACCCTATTTCCCCCCTCCAGAATATTTAATCTAAGCTGTTAGAGGTTTCAGCAGGCTCATTCCTCCTTCTTCTTCCTCCCACCTCCAGGGTTTCCCCTCACCCTCAACTGATACATCAACATGTCATGGTTGTAAACTCACAACTTCACTTATTATTTCATTTATGTTCATCATCTAAGGCTGTACTCCTGGTGCCTCCTCTGAGGGAGGCTTGGAGGTGGCAACAAGGGAGGCATCTTGGTAGTGGCCCCTCAATTATGGAACGATCTCCCCAATGAGGCCCAGCTGGTGCCAACATTATTATCTTTTTGGTGTGAAGTTAAGACCTTCCTCTTCTCTCAGCCATTTGGCAGCATATGATGAGGTTTTAATCAGGCCCTGGATCTTTGTTATTGTTGATTGTTTAAAATTGTTTAGATATGTGTATTTCTCCGTGTGTGCTGCTGTGTGTTTATATATTTGTATGTAAATGGTTCTTATTCTATGTATACTGTATTTTTAAGGTTTTTAATATTTGTAAACTGCCCAGAGAGCTTTGACTATTGGGAGGTATAGAAATGTAAAGAATTAAATGAAATGAAAATGAAATTTATATTCACCCTTCTGCGTGGTTAAATGAAGATGTGAACTCAAGCGCCCCAAGTTTCTTGCTTTTCCTTCTGCACATAATTCCTATGTGCATCACAGGTGAGCATCAGGTATGGAATGAATGTCTGCATTCCAAAACAAGCTTACATCATCCTCATTGGCCAAAGAAAAACATGCCTAGTGTTTAATATGATGAAGGAGGGTCTTTATTTCACAGAAGAGGTCATATTTGTAACTCTTTCTCTCCCATTTCATTGCCCAGTTGTTTCCTCACCACCCAATCCAATATCTTTGAGGTTTTCTTTGTTCCACAACTTGTTTTCTAGGCCAAGTAGCTTTTTTAGCCATTGTGTGTATGTGTGCGTGTGCGTGCGTGCGTGCGTGCGTGTGTGTGTGTAACCTTTTGGTAAAGAAAGTTCGAGTGCTATATGGAATAACATGGATAAATATTCTTGACAGTCAACATGCCGTCAATCAGATCCAGATTTTATTGCACTGGGTTTTGAGAAAATGTTCATGACCTTATGTGATGCAATTACATTTTATAAGATGGAACTCACCCACCCCCAGTAGTTCCATCATCCCTAGAGGAAGACTGGAAGGTTCCTCTTATGAAACTGACATGCAGGATCATAATGTAATCATTCTTTAGCTGTTTATGTTATGAATATTCTCATTTTAGGCAATATGTGCTTGACAATTAAAATACATTTCACAAACTCTATTTATATTTAGTTTTTAGCAGGGCAAGGGTGGATTCTGATTTTGTTTAAGGACAGTAGAACAGTTTGTTCAAAGCCTGTACTATCACTGGCAGGGAAATTACCATCTATATCTCTCTGGGAAACCTTTATTGCCATTCATATTAAGATATTTACAGAGAACGATGGACAAATGTCTCAGAAGCAGCAAATTCCAAGGGTACTACTGACTTGCAGTTTGCTTTGGGAATGCAGAGTGGATGGGACATCTCAATGATGATGAAAATGTGCTCTTCTTTTCTCAGGTGACGGACAAGATGGTGCCTCCTTCCATTCCCTGTGCAAAAGCTGACCAGATGGACTTTTGAATCTTACTTCAGCACTGGTGATGGGACAGCATCCTCCGCTGTACCTGAGGGCAGCATGTTTTAGGGCAGTGTTCTCCAACCTTGGGTTCCCAGATGTTTTTGGCCTACAACTCCCAGCATGCCCCAGCCAGCTACGCTGGGAGTTTTAGGCAAAAAACATCTGGGGACCCAAGGTTGGAGATCACTGGCTTAGGGAGTACAGGGCAGGCTGTGTGATTTACACAGCTATGTCTGCTCACCACCCCTCAGCATCTGCCACCTGAGTGGGCTGTTGGGCTGGCCCTGTTGGGCTGGCCCTGTGTGGAGAGATAATTTGCTAATGTGGTTCTTCCTTTTTCCTTTCTGCCTAAATGCACCATATTCTTCTATTTTCTTTTCAGAGTACAAAGAAACAAAGTGTCAGGCTACACCAATGAGGATCTGTTGAGTGTGACTGGAAAAATTATTCCTTCACCTTAGCTTGATCTCATATTACAGTAACCACTTCCTATCTACACTTGAATAAAGCTTTAAGGAAGTTGAATATTCTGGTCCAAGAATGAGACGAGCCATCCCTCAAGACATACTAGGACATTTAATCCAGTTCATGATGGCCAGAACCACTGGATCAATTTTCTAACACAGATGTTCTTCTGACTCCTCAGTACATTTGACTGTCTCAGCTAGGACTGTTCCAAAATGTTACTCAGTTTAACTTAAGGGCTGAATTATAGCACTCAGAGGGACCAGACATTTTCATTTCCGTGCATTAGGAATGTATGAATCAGCAAAACTTGAGCTCGAGTTCTCTAAATTCCATCTCGAAGCTCATTCTGAATGGAGTCCGAATCACATTGCAAGCTTGGGGGGGGGGGGTCTTCCCCTTTTTGCATGAAAATCCATGTGTATTTCCAAATGTACTTACAATTGTGTGCATCTTTGAAATGTACTCATTTTGAAGAGAATGCTTTTTTGAAATGTATACATTCTTCTCTCATGGTTAAAGCCTATTTGTAAACATTTTTTGAAATGCATGCATTTTGAAATGTACACATGCTCTCCAATGCATTGGGGGGGAGGTGTCTGCGAATCATGCTGCAAGCTCAGACATGTATGGACCAACTGCAGATTGCATCTGAGTCCGTGTTCAGTCCGGAAGGTGCGAACTGGGTAAAACCCTGATAAAAAAACAAACTGAAACTAATTTCGCATACATCCCTAGCACACATGTGAAAAAAGGCATCCCTCTGCCTCATGGACCGGTCATGTTGTTTGAATGTCTGACTGCCATCTCCCAAAGCAGTTACTTTATTCCCAAGTCAAGGATGGAAAGCGGAATATCGGTGGTCAGTATAAGAGGTTGAAAGATGTTCTTAAGGCTAATCTAAAAAAAATGCAATATAAACATTGAGAACTGGGAAGCTCTAGTCCATGAACGATCTAACTGGAGGTTGGCCTTTCACAAAGGTTCCATGGACTTTGAAGAAGCCCGAGTGCAAGGTGAAAGGGAGAAATGTGCTAAGCGAAAAGCACATCAAACGAATCCTTTAGAGGACCATCTTCCATCTGGTAACCTGTGTCCTCACTGTGGGAAGCTGTGTGGATCTAGAATTGGCCTCCACAGTCACTTACAGACCCATCGCTAGAGTCTACACCATCTTCTTTAGAATTTCCTCCTTTTATCCTGGAAAACAATCTTACGAGTGATCGCCTGATGATGATGATGATGATGATGATGATGATGATGATGATGATGATGACAGTTATCCATGCTCTGGTAACCTCTCGTTTGGATTACTGCAATGTGTTATATGTGGGGCTGCCTTTGAAAATGGTCCGGAAAATTCAGCTGGTCCAAAATAGGGCAGCGAGATTATTAACCGGGACTGCCGACGAGAACATATTATGCCAGTGCTTTCTCATCTGCACTGGCTGCCAGTCTGTTTCCAGGCCCGATTCAAAGTGCTGGTGCTAACATTTAAAGCCCTAAACGGCTTGGGGCCAGGGTATCTGAAGGATCGTCTCCTCCCATATGTTCCTGCCCGGACACTAAGATCTGCATCAATGGTCCTTCTCCGAGAGCCCCTGCCAAAGGAAGTGAGACAGGTGGCTACCAGGAGGAGGGCCTTTTCTGCTGTGGCACCCCGGTTATGGAATGAGTTCTCCTGGCGCCTACTTTGTATTCTTTCCGGCGCCAGGTGAAGACCGTTCTGTTCTCCCAGGCATTTTAATCATTTTAATCATTTTAATCTTGTAGTTGTTTTTAATTCCATTATTGTAACTGCTGCTGCTAGCTCTGCTGTTTGTTTTTAATCTGTGGTTTTAAATTTTATATTTTATATTGTATTTTATGATTTTAACTGTTGTAAACCACCCAGAGAGCTTCGGCTATTGGGCGGTATAAAAATGTATTAAATAAATAAATAAATAAATAGCCATTAGAGGAGTTTCTGCTTAGCATGTTTCTGGTTTGTCCCTCTTGGGTTTCTGTAGAGTCCTGCTGACTCAGGCCAAAGCATGACAACTTAAGGCAGAATCCTATGCTTAGACACAAAAAAAAAGTCCTACAACTCCCAGCATTCCCCAGCCAGCATGATGGCTGGGGAATTCTGGGAGTTGTAGGACTTTTCTCTGTCTAAACATGCATATGATTACACCCTTAGCTTGCTAAGGCTCTTCTGAATTATGCCTAATAGGCTTACAGAGTTTCTGTGTTCAAGATAGTTCAAAGAACAGTCTGGACTCTGGAGAAGGAAATGGCAACTTCTGGGGGGCCAACTCTCCTCTTCTCTGCAACTCCATCACTTCTTCCTCATTTACTCTGAAGACTCTTTTCACTTTTCCCCCTATTCCTTTTCCAAATGCTCTTCCTCCTGTCTGATAAAGAATCTTCTGGATCCAGTATTCCTATTTCAACAATGACAATTACACATCTGTGTATATTTAATCCTAATTAAGTTGGTAACAGATGCTGCCAACTAGAAACATCTTCCTAGAGATATGTGAAATGCACCTGATAATTGTTTCTACCCTTTTAGTTTCCCCCAAGTTCTCAGATGCTTTCCCCAAGAATAACTCCCAGATTATCTTCAAATGTTGCTTCAGTCAAAATCTGGTGACAATGCAGGGATGTCCAAACTTCCATTGACCCTCCTCACCATGAGTTTTTGCTTATCTTATAAAAGCTCAGATATTTTTCTCATATTTTACTTGTTTTGACTACAATACTTTAGGTGGACTACTACGCTGGTTATTCAACAGTATATAGAACCAGCATAGGATCTGAAGATATAACCATTGCCTGAGGGAAGTTAACATGTGGGTTAGTAGTCCATGAGCTAGGAGTGTTTTATTTGATGGAAACTACCATTTGTCTGGTGCGTAGCATTTAAAACAGGGGTGGGGAACCTTTTTCAGTCCAAGGGATAAATCCCAATCTGTGAAAGGTCCGGGGAGGGGGGGAGACACATATGTGGGCAGGACCAAAACAAAGTAGGTGTGCCAAAAGGCAGAGTGAGTGGGACTAAAATGTGAGTCTTACTGAATTTAAGCCTATTCAGAAGTAAGCAGGACAAGCCTCTGCATGTCTACTCATAAGCAAACATGAGCAGCATGTCTACTCACAAGTAATCATGAGCAGCATGTCCACTCACAAGTAAGCAGATCAAGCCTCAGAAGTAGTCAGGACTGAATCACTCAGCAGCTTCTTTCCAATGCCTTTCTCCCTGGCAGGGAAAGGTTCTTCTCTCTGATCAGCAGAGATAATAGTCTTTCCATGCTGGGAGAGGAGGCAGGGCCTGGTGAAAAAGCTGGTGGGCCAGATGGGGAACCCCCATGGGCTATATCTGCCTGCAGGCCAGAGATTCTCCATACCTGTTCTACACTGGCAGTACTTCTCCAGGAACTCAGACATGGGTCTTTCTTTCCCAACCCTACCTGAAAATGCCAGGGATGGAATCTGGGACCTTCTGCAAGCAAAGCATGTGATCTACTGCTTCACCTAAAGCTACAGTCTTTCCCTCAAATGCTTATTTGTTGTGTTTATACTCTTGAAGTGTACAATCATTCTCCACATGGGTGCAGTAGTCTCACACGCAGGGATCCCAACAGAGCTCACCAGGTTCCTGTTTCTTTCTCCCCTCCCAGTACTCATGCATCACTTTGCAACCAGGGAACACTACCAGGTGCTTCTTCTTGTTCATCTCCATTAGGCCCTTCCTTTCCACTCGGTCAAGTTGGTTGAGTTCCATCTGCACTCAGACTTCCCATGGCCCACACTGCCCTGGAAAGCCACCTGTGTGTCTGCCTATGTGTAGGTGACAAAGGGTGGGGGGATGCCTCTGTTGGGCTCTATTGGGATTATCTCTGCAGATGGACACTGTGCCTACCTGGGTTAGGGAGCAGAGAGAGATTGCACCCAATATACTTGATGATGTACATTAATTTTTAGACATGAGCAAAAAAATGTTGAAGTATTGGGCACAATCCACGTTGAAGTATTGGGCAAAAGTATTGGGCACAATTCACCCAAAGTCATGCCCTTGCTATCTCCCTCATTGAAAGGAATAGGACTTGAAGTTGCTCCCCTATGGCTCACTGTTTGGAACTAGAAAATTGTTGTTTTGCTCTTTGCCATGGCAATTAATTTTTTAGTCATTGCTCACTCCTGTTGTCAAGCAAGAAAACATCGTCATGGTTTTCTTCCCTTTAAATCTTGTTTAGCTGCAAATACAATTATATCCTTGTCATTCACTTACTGCAGTCCCTCAAACCAGTTAATTACCAGCTGATTACTAGTTTCAAACTATGATGAACAGTTGAAATACCTATTGGTTGAATTTTGATTCATTTTTTTCCCATGGTATTGTAATGTAATGACTGCACTCTTTTAAAATGCTGCTCCAGCAGTCTCTTGCCAGGAAGAAGACAGGTTCCAAGGATCTTATTTTCTGAAATGTATGTTTGTCTCATGATGCATGCATTTGCTTAACATCAGAAACCTCATTTCATCCACATTGTTCAGCTTGCACTCTCCACACATTGTGCGGACAAATAATAAATGTTGTTATACATGAGAAAGTACTGGTCTTTCTAAGCTCTGAGGAAAACCTTTCAACATTATCATATAGTGTTTAATCCTCCCCTTTCTGTTGAAAGCAGATGTATAATCAACATCCAGTGAAAGAACTGAAATCAGAAAGTGTCAAGCATGCATATTTTACTGCCTAATCTACCAGCTACTTTGCTGATGTACACAAACCACCACATGTTCTCTTGCCCCCAGTGATTTCAAGATCCATTCATCTAGATGGGGCTAAAGTTGGTGTATGACGCATGATAGGAAGGAACATACACTTTTCCATTTCCATTATTCTAAGAAGAATTTAGGGAATTAGATGGTCTTATGTTGCCTAACCAATGGAACATTGTTTTTGTGTCTGTGTCAGAAGGATCTATGGATCTTAGGTTACATCTTCTTCAGCAAAAACCTTTGTTTTCTGTTTATTGGACACCACAATATTTTTTTTTAATAAGGGTTTGTCTAAGTCAGCTAACCTTTGGAGTTGTAATACTGTGAATGCTTCATTTACCCATATGTTTGGCAATGCCCAGCGGTTGCTTCTATTTGGGTAGGGGTGGGCAATCCGCCCACCACTTGACTCATGATGCACAAGCTGAGCCGAGCCCAAAGCGAGTGTGTACTGGGAATTGTGGAAGATGGCGAGGAGTACAGGAGTGTTGTACAGAGTTCTGCCTCTATGCTCTGGGTTTGCTTTAAGAAAGTAGGTTTGCTTTAAGAATCAGCAACCGGCCTTGATTACTTGGCTGCTTGCCAAGCTGATGCAATCAAGAGCAACTCACCTGTGGGTGATCTGGCTGTTGGCCAGAGGGATGACACTGTAAACAGCACAGGTGCTACCAATGGAGCACGAGATCTGCAACCCAAGAAGCTTGGTGCTTGAAGAGTATTTAAGACGAGCAAGTGCAGACTGCGTGTGGTGGTGGTTGGCGGGAGTGTGGTGGTTGTGTTTGTAGTACTGAAGAACTGGAAGGAGTGAGGAGGAGCAGCAGAGGATGCTGTGCAGAGAGCCTTGCAGAAGCCCAACATGGAAACCCAATACCCAGATGGAGAGCTGCTGTACTTAGCATTTGGGTTGGTTGAACAGTGACTGTGCTGCTAAGGGGTGAGATTTCCACCAGGGAATGGGGAGGAGAGCATTGTTGTACTTGTGGCTCGGCTTTGCAATAAACATGTTTGGCTTTGACTTCCTGGAGGAGTATTTATTATGGTCAGAAAATCATTCAAAGAACCTTTGCCAATCCCTTTTGGGGATCCTGTGGCAAAACAGAGTGCCAGCTGAGGCACTCATTGGACTTCCGGGTCTTTGGCACTATGTTGTTTATGTAGAAAATGGCATGGCTCACACTGGCTCAGCTGCCTTGTCTGAGTGTGGAAAGCTAAGCAGGGTCAGGCCTGGTTATTACTTGGATGGGAGACCCCATCTCTAGTTTCCTGCATTGAGCAGGGGGTTGGACTCGATGGCCTTGTAGGCCACGTCCAACTCTATGATCTATGAATCTATGAAAAACAGCCGCGATTTGTGCAAGTTACACATATCACGGCCATTTTTAACGTATCTTATGCAATTTTCTACGTAAACAACGTAGCACCGGAAGTCGCTTCCCCGGCTTGGCTCGTGTTCTCCTGAGCTGAGCCAGGGAAACAGGTAGGGCGAACGGAACTCATGTAGGGATGTAACTGCGAGTCTCGGGGGGGCTGAAAGTGGGCCAAAAGCGGCCCGCTCAGGCCTACCGAGACTCTCGCAACTTACCTTCCCGCCACTTGCTCCAGGACGCACTGGGGAAAGGAGCTTCTGGTCCCCAGGATGTCTATTTCCTGTTACCTGGTGCTGCATTTTTAGCGTAAAAACCAGGGCAACCCAGCTTAAAACAGCCGCAATTTGCTATTCCCTGCCATTTTAAGCTGGGTTGCCCTGGTTTTTATGCTAAAAACACAGCGCCAGGGAACTGGAAGTGATGCGACGGGGAACCCCTCACGTCACTTCCGGTTTTCGGGCATGGCGAGTGGTGAGAGTGAGCGGGGGATGCTCGGGAGCACCCCTGAGCAGGTACGTTCCCGCTCGGTCTCCACATCGCTATCATCAGGGGGTCAAACCTGGCGAGTTTGCCGACTTCCACCCCCACAATTGAGCTCCGCAGACATCACTAGGTAGAGGTCATAGTATGGATAAATCTAGTATTAGAATGCTCTTTAATATTTACCGATGCACACGTTCTTTTAAATTATATACCTGCTGTATGGAATTTATCACAAGGGCAATGCATGTGGATTTTCTGCACCCTCTTGACAGCCAAGATACTGATATTACAACACTGGAAAGATAAACACTCACCTCCTATGACACAATGGATTGAGGACCTAATAACTCTTTCAACATTTGAGTGGGTGGTATTTAGACACCACCTACAGATGGATCAATACATGGATATTTGGTCTGCTTTTTCTGAAGTTTATGCATAACTATTTTTATGGATAATTCTATTACTACATACTTTTTGATACCTATGGATATATATTTCATACATAATTACTGTAAGTGATCCATTTAAAATACTGTATGAAAATTTTATTTTTTTGTTCATTTTTATTTCTTCATTTTTTATGGTTTTGGGTTTTTTTGGGTGTAATTCACATTTTAAAAACTAATTTAATTTAAAAAAAAAAATTCGAAGAATTTCAGTTAAAGTCACAGCATGATCCAAGGTGGCTGCCCATATAACCCTCCAAACTCGGAGGATTATGGGCATCCTATCAAGGGCAGTAGGAGTGCAGAGGTGAAAATTGCCTCTATGCTTCTCCCACCCAGGAAAAGACTTAGATGGCTGATTTTGGCCATTAAGTCTTTTGCCCCTGCTTGTGAGGAGGACAAGCTGAGGTGTCACCAGGATACATTGCATCCCAGCGGAGCCTCGCTCCTGCCCTCCCCCCCCACCCCACCCCACAAACCTCCAGCTCCAAGGTGGGTCTTCTGACCTTGGAGCCACAGCTGGCACAGAAAGAAAGAACTGCAATTCCAACCTCTCCTGTGGCTGACTAGTCAGTGTCTAGCAGCCATAGGATTGCACCCTCAGGGCAGAATCCAGTGGTGACCATCTGTGTGCAGCCATCCCCACTTATTCTGTTTTGTGTGCAGTACCCACCGCTTGCAGAATGGAGATTTAGCGCTTCGGGAGGCAACCCAAAATGAGCAAAAATGCTTGTTTCTGGATCAGGGCAGGCCAGCGGGGCTTGCATAAGGGAGTTCCACCAACCTACCCTGTTCCACAAATGAGTGTTTCTGTTTGTTTCGAGCTTGCCCCCAGAAGTGCTTAATCTCCCTTGGGTAAGTGGTGGGTGCCACTTGCGCAACGGAATTGGCAAGGCTGGCTCCACACAGAACAGAAATGGCAGTGGGCTTGTGCATGGACAGGCAGCACTGTATACTGCCCAAAGTCTTCACTGATCTGGAGAAGGATGCATGAGAAAGTTGAACTTCGTGAGTTCTGATACAAAATTGCTGTATCTGCACCTCCCAAATTAATGTGCGGATTGGAACACAGCTCTTCTCCAACTCTTGCAACACAGTTCTCAACTTTTTTTAAAAAAGTATCAAATTCCTTATTTTGAGAGAAAATACTGGAATCAGTTCTCAACTTTAAAAAAGTATCAAAATCCATATTTTGAGAGAATACATTTAGAAATATGTATTTTGAGAGAAAGTACAAGGTATTTGTGAAGGACCGCCGCCGATCCTTTCCTGCAAAACGGGAGATCTGCGGCTCTCACTGAGAGCCCTGATCTCACCACTCGCAATCCCCAACTGGGCTCGCATCATAAACACTGGAATTTAGCACTGAGTCAAAGAGAAACTACATATACTCCACTTAGGGGAAAGTGAAAGGAAGTTTATTGAAGGATTTATCAGTACAAATTGGAAAGGGAGATAGGAGTGAAACTGACAGAATGGAATGAATACCTTTGTTACACAGTCAGAAATACAGTACAGTAATACCTTGGATTGCAAGTAACTTGGTTTGAGAGCGTTTTGCAAGACAAGCAAATTTTTAAATATTTATTTAATTCTTTTTTACTTGATATACAAGCGACGTCTTGCAATACAAGTACTGTAGTATGGCTTAAATTAAAAATCTCTGTACAAATTTTTTTGGGGGGATTTTGTTTTGATATAAGAGTGTTTTGGATTACAAGCATGTTTCCAGAACGAATTATGCTCTCAATCCAAGGCATGAATGTACAAAATAACAACTGAGAACCTAAGCTACTCTAACTAGGGATGCACACTTACCTTGCGGGGTGCTCGCCTTGTTCTCTGCGAGCACCCCCCTGCTGCTCAATTCCTTGCGGTGGCAGTGAGGAACCCATCTCTTCACTTCTGGCTGCCAGGAAGTGACACAATGGGACCCCGCGCTGCGTTTTTAGCGTAAAAACCAGGGTAACCCAGCTTAAAATGGCCACGAATAGCTAGGGGTGTAAAAACCTACCTTTGGGGGTGCTTGCCTTTTTCTTGGCGAGCGCCCCCCTGAAGGCACGAAAAAACCCTGCCGCTCGATCCACCTCGCTGGCAGCATGGGGTTCCGTCGCGCTACTTCCTGGCAGCTGAAAGTGACATGGTGGGACCCCGCGCTGCCGGTGTGGCATGGGCCAATGGATCGAGCGGTGGCCAGGTAAGGCATGAGAGTCTCGGGTGGCCCGAGTGGGCCAATTTCAGCCTGCTTTAAATCCCCCATGACTTGCAGATACATCCCTACAAATAGCAAATCGCGGCCATTTTAAGCTGGGTTGCTCTGTTTTTTATGCTAAATACGCAGCGCCAGGGAACAGGAAATAGATGCGCCGGGGACCTGGAAGCTCCTTTCCCCAGCACGTCCTGTGTCGAGCGGCAGCAAAGTAAGTCGTGAGAGTCTCAGGGGGGCGAGCGGGATGCTTTCGGCCTGCTTTCAGCCCCCCCCCCCGAGACTCTCGGTTACATCCCTATAACAACAGAGAGTCTCCCCTAGTCTAAACTAGCAACTGAGAACTTACACCAGCGTACCCAGGCGTTCTGCTTGGGGGTTGAATGTCCGGGCTGGTCTGAGCCGACGACCCGCTCCGTGCTTCGTCACACCTTGCTTCCAACAAAGCCCAGCAGCCCCAGCTGCTCGTATATCGCCTCTTCACCCGCTCCCCCCTTTACCAGCCCAGCCCCCTTGCCCAAGCAGGGAAAACCGGTCCTGCCAGGTGGGAAAGGTGAAGAGATTCCGGGTGCCAGACAGTGCATTCCTGGCCATTTAGGGTGCTTGGGGAAACCATCAAGGGTACTCGGGAGAACCACTGTGTGCTTGGGGAACTATTTACATTTTGATTGTGCTGGTGGCTCTTCCTGGCCCCCTGCTTCTTACCGGACCTTCCTCCCTCAGCCAAGATTATACATGTTTGGGGGGGGGGGCGAGGTGCACGTAACATCAGGCTTTTTCTCCACAGTATTGAAAAATACATTCAAGAATACATAGTATTGACATATTATATTGTATTCATGCAGAGAAAATGGTTTACTGGAGAATAAGTTTGTTGAAAGATGGATAATATTTGTTCCAAAATAATAGTAATCCATATTCTCTTCTTTCATTAATATGAAGTTGATACATTTGGGTTTATTTAAGAAGGAGTCTATCCCCTGTTTGGTTTTATATCTGAGTGTTGTCTGTTTGACATGAACTTTGATTTACAAGTAGGTAGCCAATAGTTGCTGTTCTTATTGTTATTGTTATTGTTTTCTTTTCTTTTTGCATGGCTCTAGGCCAATGTATTAATATGGTATGGTAAATATAAATTATTTAAATGATGAGAAATGCCTGAATGTGAGCAATTTTACCTACACAGCTCAATAAATAAATACATAAATAAAATTTCCATGCAGAGTTGGGGGGGGGGTTGTTTGTTTGTTTTTATTATTGCAGATTAAGGCAGAAATGGGATGGAAAGGACATAGGAGTGAACATGTAAAAATGACATGGACTGGAAAATGAACTGATTGTCAGAAAGAAAGAAAGAAAGAAAGAAGAAAGAAAGAAAGAGCACACAAGAGGAAAACAGCATTTTTTGATGTGTACTATCTGTGCTTGCCTCTTCAAGCTATTCACCAGGGCTGACTTATCTGGTGGCACAATGAAGAGGCACTCAGGTGGGTGTATAGAAAAGTGCTGCCTGCTAATCCAGCTCTCAAGATACAGAAAGAAAGAGAAAGTGGCCCAATAACTTCAGTGTGCACAGTATCTCCTTAAATTTTGAAACACGGCTGTCGTCATGACTTGCCTTATCCCTTCACCCTTCCTGGCTTTGTCTTCTATATCCACTTCACACATCTTTAGAAGGTTAGGAAAGATCGAGCTTTTATGTGGGTACCATCTTCAAGACAAATTGCTGCTTCCCTGCATCCTCTATCTTCGAGGATGCTTCACATGTAATGGCTTTCCCACATTAAGGGTTTTTCTCTGTGCAACCATCACAGAAAGAGTTGGGAAAGCAGGGAGGCATCACTGATGCTAAACATGGCTAATACATACTGCCTGAGAGATGAAGGCTGGAATCCTACCCAGGGCTGGATCCACACCTAAGGTTTATTGCAGTATTGTATTGCTGCTGTGACTTGTGGGGCACACGAAACACTCATTTTTCAGTGCCCGGTCATGCGAGTCCTACGTAATCATTCTTCATTTCTTCCAGAATTCCCTGGAGTACGTTTATCATGGCTTTTTAAAAGTTATTGTGGTTCACTTGTCACGATACACAGCTAGTGTATGCTAAACTGACACTGCCATTGCCCACCCGAGGTGTGGCCACGAAAGTATCATCACCAGAGTTAGCCAATTGTTTCCAAGGGGTGGGGGAAATGCATCGTGACGTGTGTCTCCCAAACTGGTGGGGGAGAGAGGTATCTGCCATTTGTTGTTTTGCGGTGGCTCGACTTCTTCCCTGGAAGCTTGTTGATTTTTGTTCGTTTGTTTGTTTGTAAACATTCCTGCGCACCTCCAAGCAGAAGAAATTTCAAACTGCCGGAGAGACGGAGATCATTCTGCGTTTGTCTCCCCAACTTCTATCGGAGTTTGGCAAAGCAGTGATTGCTTTCCCACCTCTCTCCCTCTCCCTGCTGGCTTCACCTTGACCCCATGGGGATGGCGGCAGCAGCAGCAGCAGCGCAGTCCTGGTCCTTCTTTTTTCTTTGTTTTAGCAGCCGCTTTCACCCACCCCCACCCAAAGAACAAGAAGGTGTAGCCAAAAGGCATGTCCACTCAGAAGTAAAGCACATTCTCTTCACTGGCCTTGCTCCCAGGTAAATCACATTGATTTCAATGGAGCTTGTGCTCGAGAAACTTAGCATGGGTGTGTGTGTATGGGGGGGAGACTGCTTGGAGAAACTGCTTTTGGGTGGAGAGGAAAGGGCGTGCCGATCCTTCTGGCTTCGCCACACAGGAGGATGGCATGGCCCGGCGGACAGTCTCTTCCTTTCTCCTTCTGTTTTGTGAGGAGGCATGGGGCAGTGAAAGCTTTTCCTTTTCTTTAAAAAATAATAATCTTGCTCCTTCACACCGCCCACTCCTTCGCATAGCTGATGAACCAAAACAAACAAGACACCCCTTTCTCTTAAAGGGCCATTTCCCCTGCGTGTTCAAGGCAACGCCCAGTCCTACCGCTACAGAGTTAGGTGTGTGGTGGCAAACTGGGATGACTACAGTACATTTAACAAGAGTGTGCCCTGTGAGTAGTGACTGCGGAACGTGAATATATAGCAGTACTGTTCTGCTAACTTGATGATATGATGTGTGTAATGTGGATCCAGCCCAGAAGTAAGCCCCACATGGAATTTAATGGGATTTACTTTTGAGCAGATATGTATAAGATAGTGTTGTCAGAGAACACAGTGAGTAAAAACTTAGCCTAACTGATTTAGGGTGCAATCCTATGTGTGTTTAGATAGAGAGAAGTCCTACAACTCCCAGCATGCCCCAGCCTGCCTGCTGGAAGTAGTAGGGCTTTTTCTGTCTAAACATGCTTAGGATTTTACCTTTGGGCAAACATTAGGAGGGAGCACTATTTACACAAAGGCTAACTTCTCCATTCCCCCATGGGGCAATGTCACAAGAGGCTAGGCCAGTAGAGCTGACGCCACTCCATGTCTTGAATGACAAGCTTCCACTAAAATACCATTCCCATGTACTTTTCCCCATAGGTGTGAATTGCAGCCACTCAGTTGTTTTATTTATTTATTTATTTATTTATTTATTTCCTTCCTTCCTTCCTTCCTTCCTTCCTTCCTATACCACCCAACAGCCGAATTTCTCTGGGCAGTTTTAGGGTTGTGCACTTACCCCTGTGCTCGTCTCACAGGGCGCTTGGCTAGCACACCTGCCACAAAATCCATTTTGTGCCCCCTGCGAGCACCAGCCGAGGTGCTCACAGAGACACTCGTCAGACTTCTGGGTCCCCGACACTATACTTCCAGGTCCCTGGCGCTACATTATCTATGTGAAAAACAGGGGAAACTTCCTTAAAACAGCCGTGTTTTGCGTAAGCAGCGCTCTGTTTTTCATGTTAAAAACAGAAGAAAATACGTTAGATTCTAATGTATTTTATGCTGTTTATTTTATGCTGTTTTAAACATGAAAAACAAAGCATCGCTTACTCAAAACGTGGCCATTTTAAGGAAGTTTCCCCTGTTTTTCACATAAATAACGTAGCGCTGGGGACCCAGAAGTATCGCGCTGGGGGTCCTGAAGCTTCCTTTCCCTGGCTCATCTCGCGAGGACATGAGCTGAGCCGGGGAAAGGTAAGTCGCGCGGAGCTTGGGGGGGTCGAGCGGGGTGAGTTCGCTCAGTTTCCACCCCCCCGATCGAGCTCTGCCCACATCCTTAGTTTACAACAATTCACAGAAACACTGGCTTCTCTATGGCCCTGCTTCCCCTCTCATCTCCCAGGGTAGAGGGGGGACAGTCCAACTGGAGCAGGCCCTGATCTTGCCTTTGCGTGCTCCCTGCCTCCCTCACACCTTACTCCTTCCCACAGGGCTGCTGATGTCAGTTAGCCCTGGCGGGGCAGTCCAACTGGAGCAGGCCCCAATGCTCCCCTACCCGCCAGTGTGTAGATAGGTACATTCAGAGTTCTCAGTGTGGTGGAGACTAAACCTTTCTTGTGACCCTTGACCCCTGCTTGTGACCTGCGGCTTGGCCAGGACAATTGCCACTGCCTTCTGTATTGCTGTCTGTTTCCTTTTCCTATGACAGAACTGTATAGGAATATATCAGGTCATCAGCATAGTTCATTTGCATGGCTCTGCCTTGAGCTTTACTTCTCATCCACGCTATAGTGTGACAAAGACAAATGCTTGTCATTAGGATGCGTGGGGAAGAAGGCCTGCTACACACACATGCAGCAGACAGAGGTGGCAGAATCCTGAGATGGTAGTATTGGCTGGGCTGAAATTTCTCAGAAAATAATTCCTGATAGTTTGGTTTTTTAAAAAATTATTCTTGTTTTGAGCTCCTCCTGAACTGTTGGAAAATTCTAGTCCTTCCCTGGAAAATATTATACAAAATGGTCTCCTCAATGTTTCCATCTATAAATTGGGTGGATCATTTTGGGAGGCCATTTTCAGTCAACCCTAGATAGAATCGCCTACCACTTCAGATTGGAGGGTGTGTGTGTGTGTGCCATGAATAGGTTTCCACATAAAAACTTTCTAGAAGTTAAATAAACAAACAAACACGTATGGGGGTGAAATTTCACATTTTCAAAAGAATACACAAACCAGAACTCAGTTAACCTTCAAAATTCGCACTTTTGCAATGGAGTTCACTATCAAAAAGGCATGCAAAAATATGCATATTAGGGAAGAGTGCACACAAAATGCATACACATTCATGAAAATAATGTTCAAAATGCATTATATTAGAGAATTGCTTGCAAAAATGAGTACATTAGGTAAAATGGCATCCAAAAAATGCATGTACCGTATTAGGCAAAGTGCTCACAAAAATGCATGTGAAATTTCATCTAAACTTTTTTTAAAAAGAAAAATCTCAAAGTTTGGGATGATGAACTGAATTCAAGATTGGAAAAATGAGGAACTGAGAGAAATTGAGACTGACTGATTTGTCCATCCAGCCTACACCCAGTAGTGCTAGTTTTCTACTTGCAAGAAGTTGTTTATGTAGGGAAGCATTAACAAATGTGATTTCCTGCAATCTGAAGTGGCACCGTCCATTTCACCACCTCAGAACTCTACCTGCCATCTTATTTTGTTGCATGTGATCATGGCATTAAAGGAAGGCACGAAGAAGAAGCATATATTGATTGGACTGTATGGATCCAAACCAATTGTCTCCAGGTGACCAGGCAGAAATTAACTGATCCCTTTTCACCTTTAGCCTGTCAGCAAAATGTCTTATGTGTGGTTAGCTTGACAAGTTAAAACAGGCCTACAACAACAATACTAACTAGCCCAGTATTGTTGACACTGACTGGCAGCGGCTCTCCAGGGTTTCAAGCAGGACGCTGGCTCAGCTTGTCTGAGCGTGGAAAGCTAAGCAGGGTCAGGCCTGGTTATTACTAGGATGGGAGACCCCTCCTCTAGTTTCTTGCATTGAGCAGGGGGTTGGACTCGATCGCCTTGTAGGCTTCTTCCAACTCTATGATCTATGAAATCTATGAAAAATGTTTGTGGCATTTATGCATATGGCATTGGCAGGACCAGTGCAAGGCAGTTTGGTGCCCTAGGCAAGATCAGATATTTAGCGCCCCCCCTTCCCACTTGAGAGCACTGTATTTTTTTTCAAGGCGTTTCTGGCGCCCCCTTTAGCCCTGCGCCCTAGGCAGCTGCCTAGTTGGCCTAATGGTAGCACCGGCCCTGGGCACTGGATATCTAGCCCAATGATTTCTCTTCTTGGACAGTGGTTCTATACACTGAACTTGAGCCAACCTCTCTCTTTTTTTTCTGTTTATCAAAAGGATGGTGAAAATGAAACATATGATCTTCTTGGTTACTATAGATGGAAATGGCTGAAAGAAAGGTAAGTTTCTTATTCTTCTTCAATCAGAATGGCTAACCTTTCAAAGTGGCCTACTGAGTCCTGCCATTCACTTCTCATCATCATCATCATCAGTCGATCACTCGTGACCGAGTAAGATTGTCTTCCGGGATAAAAGGAGGAAATTCTAAAGAAGATTGTGTAGACTCTAGCGATGGGTCCGTAAGTGACTGTGGAGGCCAATTCTAGATCCACACAGCTTCCCACAGTGAGGACACAGGTTACCAGATAGAAGATGGTCCTGTAAAGGATTCATTTGACGTGCTTTTCGCTTAGCACGTTTCTCCCTTTCACCTTGCACTCGGGCTTCTTCAAAGTCCATGGAACCTTTGTAAAAGGCCAACCTCCATTTAGATCGTTCATGGGCCAGAGCTTCCATGCATGGGGTGGTGGCAGGGGGGGGGGCAAACTAAACTGACTGCAAAGCAATCTCACCAGGAAGGAGGAAAAAAACCAATAATTCAGGGAAAGTGGAATGGTTTCATTTCCAAGTGACCAACCCAGTTTAAATGGATGCATGCATTACAGAGCAATTTACATCTGATGCTGTATAATGACACAAAATTAGTCTTGACTTCGATTCAGCTTGCTTCCTCTTCCCTTGTTCTCATTATCATCATGCTGAATACCTTTTTATAGCATTTCTCAACCATGTGTGATAGAGTACTTTGCATTAGAACTACCATTGATTATTGTTCAGCATCTGAGATTGGAAACTGTGAAAGTGATTTAGGATGGACTTTGAGCAAACATGGGGGTGGGTGGGTGGGGGGGAAGGAAGTGTCTAATCACTATTTTGATTATTTTCTGTAACAACAGAAGCAGAAATAGATGCACTAAAAAAGATCAGGCAGAAATGCCCTATATTGTTTGGCTTCACATGATGATAAGCCTTATCTGATGGTCTCTTTCATGGTGAACATTACAGTGATTTTAAAACGCAACCATAATCAAAAAAAGTAAAAAGAAATGGTGTTATGATGACAGTATGAACATTTTGTTTAAAAAAAAAATATCCCCACAGATGGTAAAATTGTGAAATGGTATATCACCATACGAGGGCTATTGTAAATGGCTGCAGGGGTGGGTATTTGGAAGAAGGGTCTAAAGAAGCTAAGAATCTAGGAAAGGATTACAGTCATGCCTTGTATTGAGAGCATAATTCGTTCCAGAAACATGCTTGTAATCCAAAACACTCTTATATCAAAACGAAATCCCCCCAAAAAAATTTGTACAGAGATTTTTTGTACAGAGAAAATTTGTACAGAGAAAGGAGGGGGCTCTCTGATGTCAGGGTGTGGGAGTTCAGGGGGCAAGAGAGAGGCGTTGGGAGGGAGGGGCTTGCCTGTGATGTCATCTGTGCCCTGGGGTGTGTGACCAGGAACCATATCCATCCCCTAGGCTGGAATAGTTCCCCATTCCTAATATATGGAATTCTCTGCCTCAAGATGTGGTGATGGCTCCTACCTTAGATGGCATTAAAAGGAGACTGGAAAAATAAGTCATGCAGGATGATGCTTTTGGTGGTTAGGAACATAGGAAGCTGCATTATACTAAAGTCAGACCACTGGTCTAACTAGCCCAGTATTGTTGACACTGACTGGCAGCGGCTCTCCAGGGTTTCAAGCAGGACATTTCCCAGCCCTATATGGATAAACCAGGGATCAAACCTGGGACTTTCTGCATGCAAAGCAGGTGCTCTACCACTGAGCTATGGCCCTTCCCTCGTGGTTATTAGCCACATGGAACCAGAATACAATATACCACGGAATGCAAGTTGCTGGGGAGCAGCAGCGGAAGAGGGCTATTATTGCCTTCAAGCTCATGGGCATTTGGCTGGCCACTGTGGGGCGGACGGCCTTTGCTCTGATGATCCAAGCAGGGCTGGCCATGCTTTGACATAGCATTCACATTACTCTAGCAGCACTAGAACCGCTGCAGCGTACCACTCCCTGCTCATGCTGTGGCTCTTCCCCGTGCGGCTGTTCGCCAACTGCTGACAGATGGGGTGTGAAGAGAATGAGCCATAGTGTGGGCTCCTCCCGCATGTTCCATGGTTCCTAACTTTATCCAGGAGCACAGGAAGCAGGAGCACTACAGTGGCTGCAGTGCCAGTGAAGGAATGTGAGAAGCGGGGCTCTGAGGTTTGCATTTCATTCATGGGAAAGAACTAGTTACAGTCTCAAAACAACAGTTTGACTCGATTGGGTGATATATAGTTTGGAATGGCTGCCTAATACATTGCCTGCTGGAGGGCAGGTCATTTAATGTGATGAATGACGCATGCTAAATGTCTTGAATTGGTTTTCTTTCTCATATTTTTGAAGGTGAAAGGCAAAGAAAGCTGTATGCAAAATAACAGGGGAAAATATACAAGAGAAGCTAGCTAGACTTAAGGGAACATGAAACTTCTTTGACTCAAAAATGCTCCTTAATACACAGAATACAGTGACCACCAATGCAACAGTGTGCCCCAGCAGCCGGGCCTCTATATATATGCAGTCTGATAAAAGTCAGCTAATTGGTGGGAGAGTGGAATCTTTTTGCTTGAGCAGCTGATGGGAATTCTTTCAGTTGTTTGTCAGGGATGGGGACTCGGACTCGAGGACTCGACTCATGAGTCGGACTGAGTCCCCCCTCTGACTCGACTCGGACTCGAGTCCCAATATTTTTAATGGGACTCGAGACTCGACTTGGGACTCGAGACCAAGGACTCTTCAACATCCCTGGGCTGTGCCAGAAGGAGTGGAGAGGAGTAATTGCCGGTGAAGAGCGCATGGAAGTGAGGTGTGCCGCTGCTCGGCCACTATGGACGGCTACCAGGAGTGCAGCCCCAACGGTGTGTCAAGATTTATTTTGATTGATGTGTTGCGTACTTGGGAGAGGCAGAAGACGGACCTGAGATTACTCTGTGTGGCTGCTCTGAGTGTGTTTCTGGTTCCAGCAAGTTCATCACCAGTGGAGCGGGTGTTCAGTGAGGGTGGAATTGTGATGAGATCTCACCGTTCCAGAATGGGGGCCAAACATTTAGAAAAAATCATGTTCCTCAAATGCAACATGGATAAGTTTTAGGAAGTACAGCAAGTTTATTTTTTAAAATCATTTTTCTAAAATGCAACCTTTCAGACATTTTGTGTTTGGCTGCCTCTGCCTGCCTGCCTGGGGTTCCCAGCCTCCTCTGCCTGCCTGGTTATTTTGGGTTTGTCTGCCTGGTCTGTTCTTGCCAAAATCAGTTGCAGAGTTTTGAAATAAAAAGGCACACTTGTGCCTAGAATTTATTTAAACCACACATCTGAAGTAGCCTTATTTTGTTGGGAAAAACCCCCATTGATTTAGTGGAAGACCGACAACCTGGTCTTCTGTGCGGGTTCAATGCTAAGGGGGTAGCGGGTGCTGGGGCGGGCCTTCTCCGAGGTCCCCAGCACCTCGCCTTAGCCCAGAACAAAGGGATAACTTATAGCCACAAAAGTATCTTTTAGAAAACAAGTTTATTTACAAAATTACCTTCACAAACTCAGACCCACACCAGCAATACAGCTTATCAGTACGGTACAAAGTAGCAAGCAAAAGCCTCAAGGACAACATGATTTCAGGGCTCTCAGCTAGTTAGTTTAGCTCGGGTCCCGGCAGAGGCCCGGTCAACCGCACGCTGCTAGCTGGGTTCCCGGCGGAGGCCCGGTCTACCCAAGCGGCTAGCTGGGTTCCCGGCGGGGCCCGGTCTACCCAAGCGGCTTGTGCGTGATTTCAGCTTGGTTTCCCGGGGGGTCCGGTCAACCCAAGCGGCCAGTGATTTCAGCTTGGTTTCCCGGGGGTCCGGTCAACCCAAGCGGCCAGTGATTTCAGCTTGGTTTCCCGGGGGTCCGGTCAACCCAAGCGGCCAGTGATTTCAGCTTGGTTTCCCGGGGTTGCTGATCCTTCGTTCCCTTACACCAGGCATGGGCAAGATTGCTGATCAGGTCCAGAGAAAAGTTCCCTTGTGCAGGGTGTTTTATACCTTGGTGTTTCAGGTAGCCCCTCCCTCCGTGATCAGGTGAGTTGACACCCTCCCTGAGGGGTGGCCTTTTGGGTCAGGTGGGGTGATGCCTTCCCCCCGTGGGATGGGGTCCCTTTGAAGCCACTTGCTTAATGGTCCCAACCTATGGTGTTGAGTGGCCATTTCTTAGGGGTGCCGGAGCGTCTGCCCTGGAGAGGTATTCAAGTCTTATGTAGATGGGGCTGATATGCAAGAGCATTGACAAACCTGGTGATGCTTCCTGCCTTCCCCCCTGGGGTGATTCTATGTAGATGTTGTTTTTCCCCTTTGACATCTGTGGAGACTGGTTGTCTCCCCCCCCCCGGGTCTCCTTCCCCCCTCCTTGGTGAGTGTGTGTGTGTCAGGCAGGGGGCTTAGGTTGGCTTTCTCCACAGATTTTAATAGGGACTCGTGGAGTCAGCTTTGGGTGTGACTCGTGACTTGTGACTCGTGAGTCACCATTTTGGACCAAGGACTCGGACTCGGACTCGAGACTCGGGTCCAAAGACTCGTGACTCGACTCGTGACTCGAGACCAAGGACTCTTCAACATCCCTGCACAGAGCTATCTATACTCACACAGTCCTAGATCCATGATCATGTTGGCGAATCACACATTGAAGTCGGTCAGTTACTCCCTGGTTTCCCCCCCCCCCATCCTGTTGCTGAATGGGGAGAAAGGGGAGAAACGGACCATGCGTGCTTCCCAGAGATGATAATGCACATTTTTGTGTTCATTTTTCTCGAGATGAGCTATGTTGGAAAGCCCACCAAAAATGCAGATTGTGGAGCACACTGAAAGGCTCAGGAGGTGCAAACTGGGTAAATCCATTTAAAAAATGGATGGGGCAAATTTCTCGGCCATCTTACTCTGCAGCCCTGTTTCCTTTTCCAGGGCTGGGACGGAGTATGGGAGCTGCTGCTCCTTTGTATCAGCACAGCCATGCCTCTCTTGGCCAGGCTGTGGGCCCTTCAAGACTAGTCAGCCTCTGCGGGGTGATGCCACACAGTCCGAGTGAATGTGGCATCTCACATCGATGAATTCGCCCTAATCATGATAATTCACACAGGAGCGCACAGGACAAATCAGGGCAAGGGATGGGATGACGTTCAGACTTAACAAGCTGTTTGCATTCTTATTTTTATTTTTAAAAGCTGGTATAAATGTTCTCTACCACACGATTGTGATTTTCACTTGCCTTTGGGCAGGGCATTTTGAGCAAGCAGAACATCCCACAGATCCTATCTTGAGCTGCCAATAAGCCACTAAAAGTGGTTTTGTAAAAGGGGGGGGGAAAGAGACGTTTCCAGCTGCAGAAACAGAAGGCGGAGAATTTATACTTAACTGAACTGAAAAACAGAGCTTAATTTTAGAATGCAGCAAAGCAGTAATTTGCCAGTCATTAAGAGCAATCAGACTCCAGTACAGAATCTGGAGCATTACAAACCTGGAAATGCAATCAGGTACCTATCCCAGAATGGATTGTAGAACTGTGTTCCAACCATGTTATTTCTAAGCAATTTAGAAACAGTCACTAGAGCAAGGGTAGGCAAACTGGCTCCCACCAGATATTTTGGACTACAGCTTCCATAATCCTTGACAATTGGCCATGCTAGCTGGGGCTTCTGGGAGTTGTTGTACAAAGCATCTGGAGAGCACCAGGTTGCCCACCCCTGCAAGGTTTATGGAATTATGTGCTTGGAATGAACCATAAAAACTTCATTTTGTCCCAGAACTTTGCAGCATGTTGGGACACACACTAATAATTTGATCTCATGGGCACATTGCACAGGTGGAGTAGCAACTTATAAAACCTTCCATGGTTTTTTTCTTCCACAGATTGTTATGCCTTCCTGAATATGACCATTACATGTTTAGAACAATTTTTGCGGATCTGCATAGAAGCAGATATAGAATCTTACTATAGTGCATAATTTCCCAAATTGACTACTGCTGCTTGACTACTGTTCTTCATGCTGGGCTACTGCCCTTTGTTCACACCCCCAGTTGAAAGCACAAACTCAGAAAGGACCAAACATCTGTTGAGCCGTTGCTAGTGAACATTCTCCATTCAAAGCATTTCTTTCTCCAGATATCTCACATTGTGCTTTGCTCTGGTTTATTGTTCATTCTCAATTCAAAGCATTAACTGGACATATACATGTTCTCTATGCAGTCTGTTTAATTGGAGGCAACTGGACTAATTGTGAAATGAGTTGCCACTTTTTACTTTTCTGTTATTTTATGGACGGAGCAATACATTTGCAGTTGCTTTTTCAGGACATACATCCGCAATAACTTTTATTTATTTATTTAGTTTGCTTTGGGAGTAGAAAATAATATGTATTTTATATATCCCTAAGGGGAAGTGATTCCATCCAATTAGAGGACACATACTATCACTCTTGCTCCCCTCTCACCTTATTACCTTAATCTCTAGTTTTATCTCCTTTCATTTTCTATTCTCTGATTCTAGATGTCAATGTCTTTTCATTTCAGTTAAGTTGTCGTAAACAGATGCTGTCATTCAAAAACATTTCGGCTGGTCTCAGAGCCATGCCAAAAATGATGATTGACTTCTATGATCATGTCAGTTTCCCTTTGTTTACACACATCTTCTTCTGTCCAAATCACTTCAATCAAGGGTCTTATGTGTCTAATTTAAAGGCAATTGCTGTATCCTAGAGGCAGAAATGGGCATTCTATCAAAGCATTACTGAGATGGGCAGACGGCATTCGACAAGCTCCAAACGACTTCTTCAAAGAAAAGTTGGAGGCAAAGCAGCACTTCCTTGCAATGTACATCTGCAAAGATGCCACTTCTTTGGCATCTGGACTTGGATAGCATTGCTGTGTCTCATGTATTTTATACTCTTATCTGACACTTATCTCATATGCTCCCCAACTTTTTTGGTTGATCCTCATATATGTGATTCTATTTTTCACTTCCAAAGTGAAGACATTTATTTATTTTTTAAATTTAGTTTCACTTCAAGTCAAGTGTCCGTCCACATAAGATATGGCAGTAAGGTGAAAGTTATTAAAGTCTCTAAAGATGTTGACAGGCAAGATATTACTAATCAAACCAGTTATAGTGCTGAGTGGTTACCCATGGACTGCACAAGGTAGCAAATATATTTGTCTACTGAGAGCTTATTTACAAAGCTCTTCTCTCCTCCTGTTGTCACACCAAAATAGGAATAAGTAACACTATTTTTTAAACCTACTAAATGGTGAGTAGCTCTTAGGAAGGGCTGCTGAACAGAGTGCCCATCTGCTAGCATATAAATATAAATGTGAGAAGTTTTTTTTTCTTTCTTTTTCACATTGTACTAGCACGGTATCTCAGCAACTGTAGATTTGTTGCTATTAGACTGTGAGCTACAGCATTTACCATCAACACTGACGAATAAATATCCCAGCTTTATGACTTATTCATGATGAATGATAATGTGTCTCTGGAGCTCCAGGAGTATGCTTATTGCCTTATAAGGCAAGTTAGCAGAACACACACAAACTGATCCTTGTACTGGAAAGGCTAAAGAATACTAGATGTGTTTTTCCTCTTCCTATTAAGCTCCACATCTTCTAGAAAGCAATGAAGTTAATTCTCATGAGTGATCTGGATGAAAAAGGGAGTCAGACCAGACATATTGGCTGCATTCACACAAAAGTGGCCTTTTTCTGCGCAAAATGGCACCCGAAAAACATGTGGCTTAGCGAGATTTGTGCAAATCGCACAAGTTGCGTAAAAATCACAGGCTTTCCAGGCAATGTTTTGCACAAATTCAGTCCATCTTACAGATGGAAGTCCATGAACAGGCTCAACTTGCACTGTAGTGAATTGGAGCCAGCACAGGTGAAGCGGAACAGAATCCGGGGGGGGGGGGAGAACTAAGGAAATCTGATAGATTTCTACCCCCAAAATGGATTCCTCACACATCCCTAATGGAGGATCACCTATTGTCATCAATGGATATTTTAAATCCACTCTGGAGTATAAAGGCCACACTGCAGAGGGCAAAGTGTATGTGGCAAAGAAGGGAATTTCTATAATAGGGTGGAATCATCAATGAGACCTCCACATGATTTCAGACCCCAATCCTGTAATACAAACGAACAATGAACCATATACAGCCATGATCACCCAATTTTCAGATGTTTTTTTTCCCCAGATATTATGGGGGTGGCCAAGCATTTCAAGCACAAAATTCAAATGAAAGTTAGTGCAATACCTGTACAACATAAAGTGAGGAAAGTCCCTATTAAGCATTACAGCAACCTCTAAAAGAAGAGTTATTGAAGCTGTGCAATGCTTCATCACAGAACCTGTTGTTGATTCATCTGAATGGGTTTCTCCTATTGTTTAGATATGAAAATAAAATGAATCCCTTTGTATGTGCATTGACTTTAGAGATTTAAACTCTAACATAGTAGTAGATTGTCATCCTTTACCCAACATCAATGAAATGCTGCTTACCTTGAAAGAAACCTCAGTCTTTACAACTTTGGATATGCCATCAGCATATCATCATCAGATTCCTTTAGTTAGAAGTTTTCATAAATACACGACTTTTATCAACATAGAAGGACTGTTTCAATTTAAAAGAATGCCATTTGGTTTGGCTTCTGCTGCCTCAGTATTTCAAAGAATAATGCATTCAATTTTGGGTGATATGTCAGGTGTCACATACTTCCAGGTTGAAATATTAGTATATGGCAGAACTGTTGCCAAACATGATGCTATTCTGAAGGAAGTGCTAGGAAAAGTTCGACAACATGGCCTTACTATACAATTAATGCACAAAGTGCCAGTTCTGCAGCAACTCAGTGATATATTTAGGACATACAATATCACAGAATGGCATACAACCTAAATTGGGCTTATTGGAAGCTATAAAAGAAGCACAAGAACCCCAGAATAAAAACATGCTTTGGTCCTTCTTCGGACTTTGTGAGTATTATTCCAAGTTTGTGAAACAATTTGCTGTGAAAGTGGCTCCTTTTCATTATCTCTTTACAAAAGATGCAGCCTTTCAATGGGATGAAATGAGCACAGACAGTTTTCAGAATCAATTTGGCTATATCAGAGTGTCCAGCACTTATTTCCTTTAAAACCAACAGAACACCAATTCTCACAACAGATACTTCTGAGTACGGTCTGGGTGCAGTCTGAAGCCAGTTTAAAAAAAAGGGGGAGGGAGAGAACTTATGATTGCCTTTGCCTCTAGAGCACTTACTGAATCGGGGGGGGGGGAGGTTTTCTGTTAATAAAAAAAGAAGCATTAGCATGTTTTGGGGCAGTGCAACACTTCAGAACCTATCTGTGGAGCAGGAAGTTCATTTTGCATTCAGATCAGATCATAAACCTTTGCCTGCTTTATTCACCACCTAGGAATCTGGCTGAACAACACCAAGAATTGCTAAGTGGATTGCTAAATTGATGGACTTTGATTTCCACATGGAGTATTTACCAGGTGCTGGAATACCAGTGCTGATTGCTTATCATGTCTTCCAATCCTGAACAAAGAGGACAACATGATAGAGGAAAATGGAGACATGGTGACTGCACAAATTGGCACATCTACCCTATCCGTCTGAATGGAGAGCATCCATAAGTGCAGACTTGACACTTATCAATCTCAAAGCTTACATAATAAAAGGATGGCCATGCCCAAAGAAGATACCAGAAAATCTTCTTCCCAATAGGCAAGTAGCCAGTGAATTATATCTCAGTTAATTATATCCCAGCAACTTGCATTCTGTGGAAGAGAGAAAGGTGGCATCACACAGGTGTTCTGGAAGGCAGTTTCGGGCATAAGAAGCAGCAAGATTATAAGGAAAGAACTGTTGAGGGCAGGGCCGGTGCTACCATTAGGCCAACTAGGCAGCTGTCTAGGGCACCGGGCTAAAGGGAGCGCCAGAAACGCCTTGAAAAAAAAATACAGCGCTAAAGAGTTGGAAATTGAACCCACTTTTGAAGCAAATCGATCGAGACAAAGGAGAAAGAGAAGGCAGTTAATAATGTCCCCCCCCCCCCATGACACGGCAGCAGAGGAGAAAAGAGAGGCGGCTGGGCGGGGAAACAAAGTTTGATGTGAGCGTGCAGGCAGCATGGAGATAGGCGGCAGGCTGCGAAGCTGGCAAAGAGCTGGAAGAGAAGCAACAGGGGGATGGCAGCAAAGAGGAGATCTGCCGCACGTGAGAGGAGGAGTGGCAGCGGCGGCGGCGGTGGCAGCAAATGGGGACCGCTGAATGAAGCCCATGGAAAGAACTTACACAGAAGAAAAACCCCTTGATCTTGATGGAGCTGGAAACAACATGTTTAGGACTGGAGAGGAAGTGTGTGTGTGTGTGTGTGTGTGTGTGTGTGTGTGAATGCATAATGGGCATAGGGCTGGAGGGAGGGAGGGCTCAAGTGGGAAGGGGGGGCACTAAATATCTGATCTTGCATAGGGCACCAAACTGCCTTGCACTGGCCCTGCCTGTGGGATATACTCCTGTGTAAGTGTGCATAGGTTTGCTATATGAATGGCCCTTGGACAAAATCCCATCCCCAGTCATATTTAGGGAGCATCTGGAAGTGATCCAAATGGCATCAAACTATCCAAGGCCTCTTGAACCTTACAAGCATACATGCCTGGAGATGCTAGTATTGCATTCATTCCCTTTGCATATCTCTGGCAGTGGAACAGACCAGGAATTATTAAACCAGCTACTCAGTCTGGTGTGGAAGTGGACATGGGGGGAAAAAGTTCTTCTTGAAAGGACCTTTCCCCAGCCATCCTATGATGATGAAATAGACCGTAGCTCAGTGGTAGAGAACATGCTTTGCATGCAGAAGGTCCTGGGTTTAATCCTTACCATCTCCAGGTAGGGCTAGGAACAGACAACCGGCCCTGGTTGAGGGAGTAGGAAACCTTTGGATGCCTGAGGGTGGTGGAGCAACCCTTTCCTGGAGGAGCAAAGAGAAGATGTGTCAGAATATAAGAGCAGAGAGATAATGATAAGCAAGGCCATGGAGGGCTTTGAAGGTAAGGGTGAGGTGATACTACTGTTGGGCTTCCGTTATCACTTGAATATAACATGGAGGGTCCAGTGTATAAAAACACATGCTTGCATATAAACTGTTCTACTGCCCATTTGTGTGCCTCATCATTCCATTCCAACTAGAATGTTGAAACAGGATTTTGGAACAGGCCTGACGCTAGTGTAAAGGCTCTTGTGATAGTTCTGGCACTCTTCTTCCATACCAGTACAGAGGTTATCCACTAGCGCTACTTCCCCCCACCCCCAGTGATCGCCTCTTGCTCTGTGCATAACACAGGAATGCCACAAAAGTTGAACTGCATGAGACAGACCGGGAGGAGGCCAGGCATGGACTTGCTGCAAGATGGAAGGCCCCCAAAGAGATTCAGGAGGGTCTGTGCAACCTTGCATACAATTTCCCTGGAAAAGAAGGAGCAGATGTTTTCCAGATGGCTCTGCCCTACTTTTGGAAGGTTAGGATGCTGCTCCTTTCATTGCGACAAATGTACAGAAGCAGCCTGCCTGAGTCTCGTGTCTTATTTACTTCTATTCCAAAGGTTTATGGAGAGCTCTGTTAGGTTCTGAATCCTCTGGTGGCACAAACCCTCTCCTCTTCAGTGTTGTTTCTACAAGTAAAGTGCCTTGAGTGCTTCACTGGTGTTCTCATCAGCAAAGTACTTTGAACACTCTTGTGCTTGACAAGTAATATGCAGTTGTGCCATTAAAGTTGCTTGCTCAAAAGTTCTGCAATAACAGTTTCTAAATCTTAAAAGAACTATCTGATGTCAGGGATTTTTCTTTTTCTTTTCTTCTTTTTTTTGTCAGTCATTTCCTTAATGCTGTCCCCACATATTCTGAAACATGGTAATGATGTCAAAAAGGATCAAGCTATTTTCATTAATTTCTGCCCTGTGGATAGTTGAATAGTTCAGCTGAATTTCATTACAGCTTATTTAATTATGGAAAGAAGTCATATGCGGGATTCCAGTGTTAATCCATAAGACCATCATTTGCATGGTCCTGTACAGTTAGTGGGGAGAAGGTTTTTATTGGATTGTATGTGGATTGGGATTGATGATGAAGATTTTTCCTTTAAAGTCACAAAAATCACCAAGGGTCAGATTCGAAAAGGTTTTCTCCTTTTCTAGCAAATGCTGCTGTTACAGTGGGGTACCAGCATAGGGGAACTCTGGAGGCTACTGGATTTTACTGCCTGCATCTTTATCATCTGACCTATAAACTTCACAATTCTGATGTACTTATATGCCGAAGGGTGTTCAGTCCCTCCATCAACAGTCCCAAAGCTCCCTAAAAGCCACAGGAGGCTATCTTGAGATCAGGTTGCTCAGGCAATCTGCTGGGAATCAACACAATAATCAAAACTTGATGAGTTGCTCAAATACCTCTTGCAGATATCTTGATTTAAGTAAACTCTGGTATGACACAAAAAGGATTTTGTACAGGGACAAAACCCAGGAGAATTGCTATTTTCTTTCTTATTAATTTTCCTTAATCATATAAATGTTAAAGTTGGGGAACCAATATAAACTACTGTTCTGGGAAGAAGCACCAGAGAATTTGAGAAGCAGTATTTGAACTCACAGTCACATGTTTTTCAGGAAATTGTTTTCAGGGCACATTACAATCTAAGGCAATCCTGGGGCCCAGCACCAAGCATGTGTATACAACATGTCAGTGCAGGATTTGGGTTGCCACCTCCTTTTTGTGACAGGCTCCTCCTCATTTATAACAGCTACATGGCAGGCAGGTTTAACATGGTACTCTTTGTGCTAGAAATAGCCGTACCTATTGATTTTGGCCAGTGCAGATGGGTGAGGATTTTGTTTTGGTACATTTTGGATAAGAATTTACCAAAATTCACAAATTTCTTCATATTCAAAATGGAAAGAACTAAAGAGGTTTTTTTAAAAAAAAAAATCAAATGTGGGTTAAAGCGAGACTGCATATAAACACTACAAATAAATATATAATAGAATAATTAAAAGCGGAACAGGAGAGAGGAAAAATTAACAGTTTAGACCAAGGGAGTTGGGGTTGCCAGTTGGAGGACAGGGTGGGATTGTCACCTTTTGCCAATCACTTTCTATGCATGTTTCCCTGTATCCAAGCCAAATTCTCTATATAAGGCACCTTGCGCTTACTAGTACACTCTGCACATGCTCAAAGGTGATCTTTACATAGTTGTATGTCTAGGTGAGCCCTAGCACTGAAAATAGAATCCAGGCCTGAGGCCTGGTGAGCCATGGGAGAAGTCTTAGTTATTGTTTAGGTTTGACACTATAGGACACTATTTCATACCCTCCAACATTTCACAGATGAAAATAGGGACACACATATGAATTAGTAAGAGGTATGGTTAAGCAACATGAAGGTGTGATCAAGAGGGTGTGGCCAGACAACATGAGGGCGTGGCCAAGGGTATGGCCAGGCAACCAAAGGACATGGTCAGGTACAAAAGTTATTAGAGGAAACACACAAAACTACAGTATTTTCTCCCTCTCACCTAGAACCTGGGGTTATCCACTAAAGCTAAATGGTGGCACATTTGGGACAAACAAAATGAAGTATTTCTTTGCATAGTGCATAGTTAAACGGTGGAATTCATTGCCACAAGATGTAGCAATGGCTGCCAACTTGGAGTAGACAAATTAATGTCTCAAGGCATTATATTACTGATTTGTCATGATGGCTACATAGCACCTCCAGAATTGGAGACACCATGCCTCTGAATACCAGTTCGGGGGTAATTTGGTCCAGCCCATTTTAGAAATATACAAGACCAGGGTTTTGCCAAAATTATTATATGGAGCTCCACTATGGGCTATGGCCAATTTAGATCCACTAGAGAGAGCTCAAAATAAATTTTTGCGTAGACTGTTGGCAGTTCCTGTTTCTACAAAACTAGAATTGGTTCGTGCAGAACTGGGTGTAATGACCATAAAGGCTGAAGCCCTCAGATTAGCCTTGCTTTTTTGGTTAAAAATCATTTTTAAGCGGGTGTCAGAATTTATTTTGGGGTTATTAGAAGAGATGGGTCAAAACTCATGGAAGCAAAAGATGCAATTGGCTGTTATGAGTCTGGGATTCTCTACTTCTTTTCTTTTAACTCAAGGATATGATAGAGCCAAAGTGATATTGATTCAAAGACTTAAGGACACTGAGATGCAATCCCAGATTGCTGGGATTATGGTCTGTCAGTCAAACATTTTTTATGCCTCTTTTATCCCATCATATTTATCCCTCCCAAAATATTTGGTAGACTTGCCAAACATTAAAATGAGGGTAGCCTTTACTCGGGCAAGATTAAATGTTTTTCCTTTGGCTGATTGGGTGGGCCGTCTTAAAGGGATTCCTAAGAAGGATAGAGTATGTGATTGCAATTCAGTATCAGTTGAAGATATAACTCACATACTCTTACAGTGTTCAATTTATAATGATCTTAGAATTAAATATATTTCTCCATTGATAAAACCATTGAAGGGAAGGTCATCATTTGCAAAGGTATGTTTCCTGTTGTCTAATGTTGACAAGTATATATCCTATAGAACATCCAAATTCCTTGTAAATGTTTTACAAATGTATACTGTAAAAACCTAATGTTATACGGGAAGTTATTTAGTTTCTGAGGGTCTGTTGACTGGGTTTTGATCGTGTGTGGTGGCGGATTGCTGTGATGCAATAAAGTTGTTGTTGTTGTGATGCTCCCTTCATGCAATTCATGCATGAAGGGGACTCTGACAGCCATAAATGTGAAATTTTTAATCATATTTGTAATGATGTCACTGTTTTAGCCTGTCTGTATGTGCATATGTATGCTTTTTAAACTTTGGGTATCCAATGTTTTAACCCTTTTTTCCATTTTAATTCACCTGTACTGCTGGCCCCAGCGGGGCGTGCCACAGCCTGGTTGGCTAGTGCACATACAAATAAAATTGTTTATGAATACCAGTTCCTGGGGAACATGAGTGGGAGCGTACTGTTGCCCTGCTTGAGAGCTTTCCAGAGCATCTGGTTGATCACTGTGGGAAACAGGATGTTGGACCAGATAGGCCTTTCCAGTAGGGCTCTTTTTATGGTCTTATGGTCTTAACCTAGCACAGAGAGGAAGGCATGAACACCTTCTCTTACAAGAAGATGCAAGCCCAGTCCCTATATACAAACCCAGATTGCTTAAGTGTATGCAGGGACTTGGCTTGCATGAAGATGTCCTTCCTTTTGTCTGTTGGACTTATGGGTTGAATAAGGCAATCTAGAGGTTAATTTTTGACAGCCAAGTTCAGAGCACAAGCCTTTTAAGAGCACAAATTGTGTCAGTCTTCAGAATAAATTCATGAGAGGCTGCCCATTATAATTCTCTGACCATCAAGGGCTATTCCTGGAGTTCCGATAGGAGCAAAGTCTATAGCCTGATGCTATAAATGTTCATTCAAAAGCTATTCCTACTTTTTTCAATGTTGCCTTACTCTCAAGGAAGTGGCCAGAATACTGCTGCCTTATAGCACAATCCTAGGCATGATCACGCAGAAGTATGTCCCATGGAATTCAATAGGGCTTACTCCCAAGTAAGTGTACGATTGAATCACACTATTCAATTTAGGTAAATCCAATAATTCAGGTGGAGAGGTATAAAAAAATTAGGTAGGCAACGTTCATAATGGTTGCTGAATATTGAAACAGATTTATGTACTATTCTGTGTGAAGCCTATAAATATAAAGATGACTTTGATTAAGGTGTTCTTTGAATTCGGAAGGGATCTCTGCAAGAGAGACTCTAATTGTAGAATAATGGAAAAAGATTTGTGAGAGAAATCTTAAGAATACCTGAAAGTGACCTGTGAGAGAGGTCCTAAATTGAAGATCTAAAGTGGTTTTGAACTTGAAAGGGATTTGTGAGAGAGATCCCATTAGCTGACAAAGTTGGAGCTGCCTAGAATAAAATTAAGATATATATTTTAGTAGTAAGTTAGAATTTGAAATGCAATTATGTTGTTATGGTTAAAATATATAGATATCTGTGGAAATTTGAGACTGAACAAAGGGTGGAAGATTATAGTATATTAAGTTTTATTGTAATGTTTAGTAATGCTCAGTAAGGATTTTGATATTCTTGTTAACATTTAGAGAATAATTAACATTAAGGGTTGGGTTGGATGGAAATTTTTAATAATCTTAAATTATTAAATTAAAAATGTAGAAATTAAGATGTTTTTTGTGGGTTTGTTCAAATAGAAGAAATTTTGGAACATGGGAAAAGGGAAACTTCTTTGTAATTATATAGTACGAGAAACTATTGTTACTTATATTTGCTGTCGAGAAAATCGGAAGTCCATTTTAATTCAGTTTTGTTGTATGTTGTGTTTGTGTGTGTGTGTGCTTTTCTATGTTTTAATAAAATTAAAATATCCATTTTAAAAAAAGGAATTAAATAGGGCTTACTCCCAAGTAAGTGTACAATTGAATCACACTATTAGATTTAGTAAATTCAATAATAGGTTGTCAAGGAGGGCCACCTGTATTGACTATGCTTTGTTAAAAGACTCAGAAGGCCTAACAGTTTTTTAAAATTATTATTATGGAGAAAAGGTATGCCTTAAATGTAAATGTATTCTGGGACAAAATATTTCAACCTTTATTCTTTAAAAAAAAAAAAATCATGGTTAGAGGTTAATAAATATTTTTCCTTCCCACAATTCATATATCTTGCATTTGAGTACATATATCCAGTATTAAACACTGAAGTGCCATGTTTTTAAGCAATCAACAACACTGACCATCACATCTTGTGGCAGCATATTGATGATGCATGTGAAGAAGTATCGTGTAATTGAGGGATAATTGTGAAATGCTGCTCCTTGCTAGAAGAAGAGTTAGCAGGAGCAGCCCCAGTGCTAGGATGACTTTTCCAGAATTATTATCTGATATCTTATATATTATAATTATTACATTATATATTATTCTATATTTTATAAGTGGCTTTTGTAACTTTTTTTTAACCTTACTTAAACTCTTAATTGTTGATATCTGGTGTTTTTCATGGGGGGGTGTCAGTGCTTGCAGGGCAATCTCTTTCTTTTTGTTTTAAAATTATCAGGATTGGCATAAATTCAACAGGTGAAGCTTACCCACCCACTCCACACCCTCAAACATGGAGCTTCAGAGAGAAGGGGAAGTTTCTTGCATTTCCTTCTGACACTGTACCTCACCTGTTAGAGGCAGAGAGTCAGCTCTGTTAGGAAATAAAATCTTTGGCAATATAAATTAGGAATCGTGTGATAAATCCCCTCATTCACCTCTCCCTCAGTCCAGGCCAGTGGGTGCAGCCTTCACCTCCTTTTCTTTTCACCCAGCTAATCCCTTCCCCACAGCAGCATGCAGCAGAGGCAGCAGGTAGAGTATGCGTGTGCATGCGTGTGCGCATACACACGCACACGCACACACACCCTCGCCTGGCCCTCCCAGCTTAGCAGCATCTGTCTCTCCGTGGAGACCCTGCAGCTTTTTGAACCTAAGCAGAGCTACTCTTAAAGGGGCCATGGGCAAAATTGCAGCTAAGCTAAAACTGCAAGCTTAGCTGCAATTTTGCCCATGGCCCCTTTAAGAGCAGTTTAAAGTAGCTGGGAATCCAGGACTCTGCATGACAAAGTGAGAAGCTGTGATGGCTTAAGGGTTTTCATGACGGTCCCGGCATTTTCATGGCAATTGGAGACTATGGTATTTTATATTTCAAACTATGGTTCTATTGTTAAAGGGAAGGAGATGGGGAAGTGGGAGTGGGGGTTATCCCTAAAGTTCAAGGTGAGGGAAGAGCCATTTCATTTTGGGAGATGGATTTTTCTTTAAGTTTGTTTTAATACGGACTGTTTTCTTTGCTTTGTGTTCAGCCCCCAACACTGTGCTTTACAAACACATGTTGCACGTGCAGTCTCAGAGAGTTGCACAATGTATTTCAGAAGATATGCATGGATACAAACATCCTTTGCTGTACAGCACTGATGCATGATCATTATCTTCAGTCAATGGCTTAATTCATTGTTTCTAGGTTCTGGGTTGGCATGAAACAGAAAAGGCTAATGAATAGAATTCTCACATTTAATTAATTATCCTCACCCCAAACTTTGCCACAGAATAAGAAAAATAACAATGCGGTGGGGTGAGGATAACCTAGAAACAATGAATTAAGAGAAACCATAAACAGTAGAGGTCTTGCAAAATCTTGCACCATTAAGGGAAGTGGTTCTTTAAACATGAGAAAACTTTCACAGTACAGATACAGCTCATCTGATCTTTCTTTCTTTTTTTCAAGACTCCGTTAAACTAATTTTTAATTGAAACAAGGATACTGCCTCTGGATAGTGTCACAGTACTAAGGATTTAACTATAAATACAGTGATTGCAATAAAGTTGTCGGTAAGTGTCAATATTCCAAATTAAGGTTGCCTGGCAGCGGAGCACTTTAGCCATACTGCCAGCCAATGTTTCCTTTTTCCTAATGTGCACTGCCATTAATAAATAAATAAAGCTTTTCTGAGGTGGCTGCATGCCAACATAGACTATGTAAAGGATGTTTGTGGGAGAGACATTTCTAGATTGGAGAAGGAAGGAAGGATGGATATTGGCAGTAACCTTAATAGCAATGACTAAATTGTTGTGATGATGACCCAGCCGGAGGCCTCTCACAGAATTTGATTTAGTTGACTTCCTTGTTGGTGATGAAAACACTGAAGTGGGGGTATAAATAACATATACGGTACCTTATCCGGCTCACAATATTTCTTCCTAACACCACAAGAAAATCTGAAATGAAGGGGCGGGGCAGAAATGGCCTGGGGTTGCCCTGTGGTATTGGGTTGAGGAAGGGGAAATCAAGGCAAGGGGGTGTGGAATTACTGAATTAATTACTTATTTATTTAATTAACTTCAGATTGAAAAATTCTGAAAAAGCAACACACTAGGCTAGAAATAAATGGCCTGTGAATGGGATACACAACCAGTGTAAACATGGCAAGCTCTTCTGTGTTCTTAGGAGTCACTCTGTTACTCTCCAGGCACTAGTAATGCTGCCAGAGAAATCTAAGCTGCTCCCCCCAATGGCTAGTCAGTTTGTATATATTTGTATATCTTCTAGCACTGGGGTCTCCAACATGGTGCCAATGGGCACCAATGCACCTGCAGACACCTCTTGGTGCCCAGCAGATTCCCTGCTCTCCTGATTTTTATTTCTTAAAAAAAAAACAAAAAAAAAAACTAGGAGGCTGCCATGCTGCCCTCCAACACCATCTACATTTAGGTTCAAAAGAATGGTTTTCTGAGACCACACCTCTGCTGTGTACTTAGGTTCTTTGGAAAGTTACTTTTCTTTTAGTCTCACTAGTTTGCCTTCTCAGAAATGGGTGTTTTGTGAATAGCCATGCCTATCATAGCAGCCATTTTATCAATGGGACCCCCCCCCCATGACAGCCATTTTGTGAAAGCACACACAACACTCCCTCAAAGTTGCACATGTGCCCACTGACCCAAATAGCTTGGGGAGCCCTGCAGCCTTCACAGTTTTGGAATTTGTACATTCAGCTAATATGAAGTCATTAACTGGTAGCTTGAGGAAGTGGTGTGGTTCCATCACGACTTGGGCCTATGCTATGAGATAGCATTATAGTCAAATGTATTTAGTATACCCTTTCAGTCTCATGGATCCTTTCCAAGTGATATTGTGAGCCACCTTTTTGCCTGGCCTTGATTGACATTTGGGAGACCCACTGGGACCAGATTAAATTGCTGCTGAGAAGACCACCAGTAGGCCACCTCTGAAATACTGTATATCAGTTATGATACATTTTGCTTACACTATATTTAATTAGAAATATTTCCGATCCCTATTCATTGGTATTATTAGTCAGTGCCACGGAGGATGGAGTTGAATGAAGATAGCTGATTATATTCCATCCATTTCTCTCCTTTTAGTTGTGGGGAACAGTAAAGTGCCTGTACCTATTATTCCCCTCCTAATTCTTCCCTCCCTTTGATAATCCTTCCTTGGCTTTTCTGCTTTGATCCTGTTTTAATGGTAATATGTGCTGTCTGTGTCCTAAAAACCTGCCCGTAACATTAGTGTATCTGTCAGCAATGGGCCTTGTCCACACTGGATATCTGCATTTCTACTGGGGATGAAGTGTCAGCAGACCTAGATAAGATGATGAGGAATTGGCTTCACAGATCTTTGATAGCTATACAGCATCCCTTTAACTCTACTTATTAGGAAATCGCTCTCCTTCCAAAGAGAAATAATATGAAATGGGAACATATGCAAACTTGTCAAATAGTCTCATCCATGTTTAAATTTATTTCCATTGGATAATTTGCAAATAAAGGTACAGTATGTTTAAGTATCCACAAAAAGTCTGCAAGGTTGGAAATCTGTACAGAGTAACTACAATGTGTCTGCAAAACTGAAATTATGGGCCAGTTTTATCCCATCAGCAGAATCAAGTGCTAAAGCATTTTCTAGACTGGAACAACTCAGGCTGCAGGTGGGGTAGGTTGCATCTCTGGTCCCTTATAAAATAAATCCTTACATATACAAAACTAGCATATCAGACAGAAGAGTAGCCAGACATGCTATTTCTATGTGCAGGGATTTATTTATTTTTAATGGCAGAGCGTTCAAAGTTGCAATGCCCTACCCACCCCCAAGACACACATGCCTGCCACTTGAAGCACGCACAGTCTAGGAAGAACTTTTACTACTTGATCCTGCTAATTTTAAAAATGAAGCATGGATAGTTTTCAGTTTTCCTGCATTCTTTTCCCCCTTGCACATATTACATATTAAATCATGGCTTCAGAAAGTGAGGAAAGTAGGACACAGGGATACATCCAACATCATGTGAGTTGGTTTCCCCATGCTCTCCTTCTCCCTGCAGCCTCCCCCTGTGCACCCCAAAATCTGCTCCAGATGGTCCCCCAACCTTCTGGAGCATATGGAAGTGCACACAGGGCTGCGGGGAGGGATCCATTCTGCAAGAAGTTTCTGTTCTGCTGGCAAACAGCCAATGTTGGATGCAACTCTTGAATTCTTCCTATAGGTGGGGTAGGTTGCATTGAAAAACTGGGGCATTGAAATACTGTGACTGAACAATGTAGATTTCAAAAGAGAAAGAGGAGGACCTTATCCTCCACCCCTTTGCATTGTTATCATAATATAAAAAATTCTCCCATTAGCCAAGAAAAGTAGCCACCAGATACAATTAACATTGATCGGTTGGAAGGAGTCCCTTGCCTCATTGATCCAAAGTCAAAACAGCCGCTTACACCTTATTAACATGACTGACCAACCTTATTATAAACTAGCTGGAGTATTTAATCATTTACATTTTAATTAGTATTGGCAGGTGGCTCTCTGTGTTTTCCCAAGGATTTTGCAAAAAGATCAGGAAGGGTATTCACATTATTTAGAGCTTTCTTCCAGTTACAGGACTGGCTGTAGGCATGGGGGCTCCTTCACTAGTCCTTCCTAGTAAAAGGGATGTGAGAAGCAATCATATGGAGCTTTTTCTCCCATTTGGGTAAATTGAGGGAAGGTAAAAGGACAAGGATTTGTTAAAATTCTTTTTAGCTCCTCTTCGACATTTGCTCATAGACATTTCAAACTGATGCAAACCTCAAAATTATAGTCTCCCTTCTACTATGTACTGGATCTCATCTTTACTTCTTCTTCTTCTTCTTCTTTTCTTTCTTCTTTCTTGAATGGCACACTAATAAAGAGAATAGAGCAGGGGTCAACAAATACCAGCTTGGCTTACTGCCCAATCCTCTATCTGTCCTTGCTTGTTAGCAATTCTAACCTCCACCTCTACGCCTTTTGGCATGTGCACAGGGCTTACTGAATGAGGCTAGTATGTTGTTGTTGTTGTTATTATTATTATTATTATTTTGCTATGGTATGGAGAACATAAGAAAAAGGAGTACCTCTGCTGTTTACCTTCCCCAAACAGCTGCAGGAGGAAAAGTCCACCTCTGTCCCAAGCCCTCTAGCAAGCACACTGCTTTCGGGAGAAGACAGGTGGAGTCTACATGCATGGAGGAGGGGCCGGCATCAAAGGTAGGCATGGTTGGGCACCTGTTAAGGGCCCACACACCAACAGGGGCCCACTGATGAGCCCTGTGGAGTTGTTCCTCCTCTTCACCTGCTTGTTCACCTGCCTCTTGCTCTGGCCCAGACAACATTGGTGATGAGCAGGGGACTAATAGATGCCACTGCCTACTTGCTTACTGGCTCTCTGTCTGTCATGCTGCAAGCTGTGGGTAGCAATGATGAGAAAGAGGAGGAGGATCAATAGGAGCTGGTGACAATGGTGGTGAGAAGGTAGACTCATTGAGAGAGGGGGGCCATTGAGGGTGTCTTGCCCAAGGGCCCTCAGAAATCTGGAGCTGACACTGCACAGAGGTGTGGATAAAATAAGAAACAGCTGGTGAAATGTCTGTGCCTTCTTTTCTAATATGAACAAATCTCAGCAAGAAAAATCCCCACCTCTCTTCCAAGCCCTCTGTGATTTCCCAGGGGGCTGGTGGGAGAAACAAATACTTTTCTCACATTCAGGCAACTTTGGAGAAGGACTAGGAAAGTGGGAGAAATGCCTGCTGTTCTTGTCCTGCAAGTTTCCTACAAGTCAGAGAAGTCTTTGCTTCTTCCTCAAGCCCTTTAGCTGGAGGCAGAAACAGGGTCTTGCAGAAAGCTTTAGAGAGGGACAGAAACAGCAAGCATCTCTCCTGCTGCTTCTGTCCTTCTCCAAAGCTTCTTGAAATGAGACAAGATACCACTCAAGCCCTCCTGGCAGCACAGAGGGTTGGAGGGAGAGGTGGGGGGGGGGGGGTTAGCCTCTTTTCCACAGAGGCGGAAAAGGACAGAAACATCTGGAGAAATACCTCCTGCTTCTCTTCTTATCTTTTCAGCTTCACTAGTGAGAACCCACAAGTTTCTTTCTCGCCGGTGGGCAAGGGACATTCACCACTGGTGAGCAGACAAGTGGTATGCTTGATGCCTGGGTTAGAGGCAGGAAGATGAGATGCTTCTGGAATCTGTTGCCCAATTGGCAGTTTCATGGTAAGGTGGTGCTCCACCCCTCAACTGGCTTTGTGCACAAGAGCAACCAGAAACACAACTCAGTTAAAACCTAGTATACCTGGATTTATACAAGTGAAGTCTCCAAAGTGTGTAATTATATCTGACCAACACATCTTGTGACCCATCTAACTGAATGCAAGCCAGTAGCCACCATCCATGAATGTTGGCCTCTTAGGGATTCAAATCAATACATTTGTAGCCTGCCTTGGAATGCAGGTCACAGGTCACAATACGTCTCTGTTCAGCTTGGTGGGCCATGGAGGCATAACTCAGATCCAAGTTTTTTCTCTTTCTTAACGGTGTTGTGTACAAGGCTGCCCGTGTGTGTATTTTATATGTATTTCAGTTCATTTTTGACCAGGCTTTACCCAGTTCACACATCTCAGAACCGAGTGCAGACCCAAACACAATCTGCAGTCAAAGTCTGTACATTTCTGTGCTTGCGCTGCGATTCACAGAACAAAACAGGATACATACATTTCAAAATGCATATGAGAGGTGTATATTTTAAAAAATGCTGAAAAATGCATTGGGAGAAATCTGTGTACATTTCAAAAATGTGTACGATTAATGCATACATTTGAGGAAATGTGCATGAACATATGGATGAATGTTCATGCGTGAAGAAAAAAAAAAACCCAAACTCACAATATGATGATACTGACTAGATGGAATGAAATTCTAGGTGGGATTCAGAGAACCATGGCAAACTTGAACTTTGCTGATTCGCACATTCCTATGACTCTCTCTCTCTCTCTCTCTCTCTCTCTCTCTCTCACACACACACACACACACACACACACACACAAGCACAAAGAAATCAAGAATACACAATGATATGTTTGAACTAGATGGCATACCTGAGGTGCCCTTTTATTTATTCTTGATTTCCACACCCGAACCTGACACATGCTGAGCCTTTTTTTCATCTGTTTGTCCTTGTGGAGCCTGGCAGTTAATTATGACTCTCTGCTTCCCTCTGGCAAACAATAAGCACATAGGGATTAAACTGTTTGCTTTTGGTTTACACAGAATTAGAGAATGTGTGCAGCACATTTGCCCACATATAAAGGGCTTTCCTGTGGCTTTTAGATCTGGAAAATAATATTTAGCAGCTCACTCTAAGGCTTAATGAGGAAAATGTCATGCCCTTATTTATTTATTTATTTATTATTTATTTATTTTTTACACTATGCTTATTAGAACTGCAGAGACAGACTGATGTAAATTTCCTCCCTTGGTGTCTCAGGTAGCGTGGAAGCACCCCAATGCATGTTGTCTCTATTGGTCTCAAACAGGCTGCAGGAGTAACTGGTTGGCTTTCCCCATTAGGAATGTGTTCTCAGTTCTAGAGATGCAATGGCATTCATGCACCCATCCTTCCATGTGCACTGTGTGGAAAGTGACAAATTAATAAGCACTTAAATAATGCTATGCAGTTCATGTTTATTTAGAAGTAATTCCCACTGTAATTCTGCATAGAACTGCAGAATTAGAGGACTGAATGTACTTCAAATATATTATCTCAAATATATTATCTCAGTAATACTCATGATAACCCTGTATTATTAGCACCATCATGTAGAAGGGGACTAAGAGAGAGTAGTTTGATGACCACCCAGTGATCAGAGATGAGAATTTAACTGGGTACTTTGCTAGGAATGGGGGAGAACTTACCTAATTTCACACTTTTGAACCACTATCAGTGAACCAAAACTCTGTTATCCTTCGAAATTCACACTTCTCTGAATTTTGCAATGGAGTTCTCCAATCAAAAATGTGTACAAAAATGTGTTTATTAGAGGAAATCATGTTAAATGCATTATATTAGGAAAAGTGTTTGCAAAAAAATATGTATATTAGGCAAAAATGCATATAGAAATGCAGGTATCAAGAGAAATGTGCACATAAATGCTTATGAATTTTCATGCAAACTTTAAATATATATATATAAAGTTCAGGGTGGACTGAACCCAAGACTAAAGAAATTCTCAAAGTTTGAGATGAACCAAATTTAAGATTGGAAAAATTAGAAATCAAAATTGATAGATTTGTCCTTCCTTAGTACTTTCTGGCTTACTGCTCAGTCTCTTCACTCCTAATTGCCTTTCTGAAAGGTTTTTTGTTTTAAAGCCAGGCCTTCCTTCTGTGGTTATGAGATTTCCCTGCTACTTGTACCCTCTCCCCCTTATCCAAAGTAAGGCTTTGATTTGAGGACGGAAACAGCATAGGAACCCTTAGCAATGGAATAAAATGCAGAAATTCAGTGGATGCAGGTTTTCTCATCACGGAAATGCAGTCCGGGTTCAAAACTGCACCCTAGAGAGTAAAGCTGAACAAGCAGAAAATACCACAAACTCACCATTGTAACTGAAACAAATTTAAAAGGTTTATTGAAACACAATGCTCAGTATGGGGACATAAAGAAAGAATAATGTGACTTAAATAACTGCACAAGAAAATAAGTGGGAAACTATAAATGCATTACAAGAACAGGGAATAAAGAATAATGCAGAAAATGAGGAATACAAAGAAGTAAATTAAAGCAAATGAAGTTACGGTCAGCTACTTACTTAAATGCTAAATCAATCTAAGCCATTCTGAGTTTCATAGCATTCTACGTTTCCAAACAGTTCATAGCTACCAGTCAAAATGTCTGGTGGTCTTTCCTCCTTCATCTGTCCCCCCAAGAAGAGAGGGGGGGAGTGTCTGTCCCTACTCTTCCTACCTGGAATTGTGATACTGAGCCTGTGAGCCTGAGTCAGTGTCCCTGTAAGTTTCCCATTGTCCCTGTAAGTTTCTCATTGTCCCATAAACACATTCTACCTCAACATCTTCTCAAAACATATGTTATCACTACCAAGCTTGTTATGGCTTCACTATCCATAACATGATCTCCCTCTCAGCCTCTTATCAAATAACGATGGCTTTCTCATCCTTGTTATCAACTAAGGAGGCCTTTGGTAGTCCAGTTTATCCATCAACCTGATATCACTCCAGCTGCCAAGGTCTCCTCACACAGTTTCTGTGTCTCAGCAAAAGCCACTGAGACAAGCCATTCCAAGGCGGTTGTTCATTTTGATTTGTCATGGCTGCTTTGGAGTTTGCTGAACTCAGTGCTTCTTTGGGTCTGGCAGGGCCAGATTAACAGGACCTGTTATGTTGTGACCAGGCAGTGTATGAAAGGTGATGTTGTGATGCTCCTGAAAAAGCTTTGTGGAAGAAGGGGACTGGGTGGAAGGCTGTACAGGAGGATCAGTAGGTGATGGTAGGGTGGCCATGTGTCTACTTTTACAGAGGATAATCATCTGTTTGAAGGGCTGCCAGAGGACCATCTTCTATTTTCAGATGTCCTCTATTTGAAGGGTTGTCATGTCCAATTCCAATTTAGAGATAAACAACCGTAAGCACTGTTGCCTGTCAACAGGTAGCACCTGGATAGCAGGCTGAAGTGGCAGGTACTCAGGTCAGAAATAATGACTGAAATAGAACAGAAATGGAAAAGTATAACACAGAACAAAAATGGAAAAGTAAAACACTCAGAACAGAAATGGGAAAGTAAAACACTTTCCCAACAGAAATGGAAAAGTAAAACACTCATTATTACGATTGTTTACTTATATCCCACTTTCCTCCATGGAACCCAAGGCAGCCTAAATACGGTTCCCATGAGGTCTCCTATCCAGGCAGTTACCAAATCAACATCACCTTGGTTCAGCACAGGTCCTGCTGATGCACCTCATGCTATGAACAAGACATAACAGAATTACTTGATGGAGTTATGTAAGGCTGAGCTTTCCTTTTTAACTAATAAGGAAACTAATCTCATGGAAGCAGTTCATGCTGGTGAAAAGGTATATCTTTGCATTTCCATCCAAGAGAAATCTAAGATTCCTCATGTTGGCAATACAGGATGAAGTAGCTTAAATGCATACTGTTCAACAGTATGTTTGCTGTTTCAATCTTTATCATGAGAATTGTGGTTTCTGGGTAGCACAATCTTTAGTTATTTCAGCTCCAGAGAGATAGCAGCATGTTAATGCTGAATACGTCCTGGGAAATAACATCCTGCGCTTTGAAGCTTTTTAGTAATGCATCTTCAACTGCTCCTACTTAAATATTTCTATCCCTTCTCTGCTAGTTAAGTGAGGCTGATAAAATGGAGTGGAAGGCCCATCTATCCAAAATATAGTCTACAGAAAAGGTCAGAACTACAGAGCGAGTTTCTATAATTCACGAGCGGCATGAGGCAGTAAGAAATACAGCCTCATTCATGTTATAAAGATTGTGTCAAGAAAATAAAATAGCACAATATTTATCCATTTCTATTACTACGTTCATCAAAAGAAGAGAATAGGGCATCAAGGAAACCCATTCCTCTTACACAAGAAATTTCTTTTCCTTTTCTTTTCCTTTCTCCCATTAGGCTGCATAACACTCCTAGTACATTTACAACACAGGCTTAAACCAGTTTAACAGGCATGCTATCTCCACAGGAAGCTTCAACACTACCATTTTGTGAACGGGTCTCAAAATCTTTAACAGACAATTTTGGAGGCCAAAACAGACATCACTTTAAATGCCTAACAGCTATGCCTTCTTTTCATTTTTACTCTGGGATAGGTACCAGGGTCAATATGGATGTTAAAAACTCCCTTACCCCCCACACTAGGGTCCCAATTTTGGGCAGGGCCTCTGCACCTACACTAAAGTAAAAACACACACAAAAAAAGATGTAGCTGTCAGACACACATTTAAAGTAATACAGTAATACCTTGGATTACGAGTAACCCGGTGTGCGAGCATTTTGAAAGACGAGCAAAAATTTTTAAAAATTTTTGACTTGCTGAATGAGCAAGGTCTTGCAAAACGAGCACACCGGGTTACTCGCTGCTGGCTCTGGGCGGCTCCACGCTACATCCTGAGTGGACAGGAGACGGGGGCTTATCTGGAGGCGCAGCGCGCCTGGGCTCGCCCACCGCCTCGCACTGCTTTGCCGGCCGGCCGAGAGTCCAGGAGGCGGGGGCTTCCCGCGAGGCTCGCCCGGGCTCGCCCACCGCCTCGCGCTGCTGCGCCGGCCGAGAGTCCAGGAGGTGCATCTCCCTGCCAGGGAGCCGGCAAGTGCTTTGCCGGCTCCCGGGGAGATGCGTGGAGCCGCTCCCGCTGCTTCCTACCATTCTAAAGAAGCGGCAGCTCGCCTCTCCGCTGTGAGCCGCCCGCGCTGCTGGCACCGGTCCCGTCGCACCCGGAAGTGAAGCAAAGCAGCGCAAAGCGGTGGGCGAGCCCGGCCGCGCCTCGCCTCAGGGGAAGCCTTCACCTTCTGGACTCTTGGCCGGCTGGCGCAGCAGCACGAGGCGGCAGCCGAGCCCGGCCGCGCCGCGCCTCCAGCTAAGCCCCCGTCTCCTGTCCACTCCTGGCAGAGCAAGTGGAGGCAGGCGAGGCGCGGCCAGGACCCCGGGAGCCAGCACATCAAAGCAAGTTTCCCCATTGGAAATAATGGGAACTCCACTGATTCATTCCACAACCATTTAATCACTGCTTTGCCGGCTCCCTTCATGGGGCAAAGCAGTGATGAAATTGTTGTGGAACGAATAATCTGAGTTCCCATTATTTCTAATGGGGAAACTCGCTTTGCTGTACGAGTATTTTGGATCACGAGCATGGTTCTGGAACGAATTATGCTCGTAGTCCAAGGTACTACTGTATCTGGTTTGGCTCTTAACCATGTTGCCAAACTAAAATTCCCAGGATTCTCTGAGTGCAGCCATGATTACTGAATTTTGCCACTGCAAATGGGTGAGAATTTCATTTTGGTTCAATTTTATAGGAACTTACAAGAAACACAAATTTCTTCATATTCAAGATGGAAAGAACTTGAGATTTTTTTTATAAAATGAATGCAAAAGAAGGCAAAACTGACAAATTCATCAGTCCCTAGAGAGGGAAGGGGGAGGATGAGAAAGCATCCATTCCCCAGAATACACGGCTGGTATGGGGAATACAGAGAAAGGCTGCAGGATTTTGAAGCAAGATGTAGTAGGGATCCACTACCTATGAAGCCAGTATGGGAACAACATGAATCAGTATAGCAAAGGTATGCAATCTGATACCAGATGGGCCCTATAATCCCTGACCATTAGCCATGCTGGTTGGGGCTGCTGAGCCATCTGGAGGACACCATGCATGCTGCCTACCCCTGCAGTATAGGAACAACATGCTGATTTCTTCTTCCCACAGTCCCTAAAGTGAGCCTAGCAGAGATCATTCCTGGAATAATACACGCAGTACAGGTAAATGCTTTACTTAAATAACTTACTTAAATAGTGACTTCTTCCCCTCAAATTAGAGCTTTGTGTCACCTCAGAGGAGGAGTAAAAAACAATTACATTCTAATCACAATGATTAATATCACTTAGCACTTTTACCAAGCTTTTCATCCTCAAAGCTCTTTGCTAATTAATCTTCACAACTGGATCAGGATGAATTACATGGTGTGAATAAATTATCTGACAAAACAGCCCTCCCTTTGTTCAGGAATAATTGGAAACGGATCCTGATTTTGTGTGGATGTGAAAATTTTAATTATTCACATGTTTTGGCCCAATTTCCATTTCCATTCAATGGCGTATTGACAATTTTATTTTTCTCCTGCCAAGTATTTTGGGAGATTCCCTCCCACCTTCTACTTCCTTTGTGAATTGAGAATATTGGGGTAGAGCTGACAGCTCTGCCTGAGTTGTTTAGTGCCCAGTGGCAAGATTGAAAAATATGAGCCTGAAACTTTTGGACTTGCATGCATGGATGCTGGGATCCATGGAAACTGCATTTCCCATATGTCTTGGCATCCATGGGAGCCCGCCTCACACTGTGCCGCATTTCACTGCTCCCCCAACATGGTAAGTTTAGGAAAGTGGTAAGAGTAGTAAGGAGGGCTCCTCCTGGGAACAACTGTGGGGTGAAATGTCCAGTTTGAATTGGGCCCAGACTCCAGTGTGATCTAGGTACAACCTGAAATGGATTACAGGCATGGACTACCAACATACAATGTGCAAACATCCCCAACTTCATGGTTCACTGTAGCTCAATATCTGTCACCCAGTGCTGTGTGCAAAACTCTTGAGCCACATCTTGCATTGATGACTTACAGGTCAGTGCCAGCCAAGGCACATTGCTGCCTGAAGGCAGACCTAGGGCTATCTCTTTAATAGTCTTGCTGCACCATTCGCTTCCCAGTTCTTGCCTTCATCTATCCCCCTCCCCTGTGCCCTTCTGGTGCTACCTGAAGCTGGTAGTTTCACCTTGCAGAACGGTGAACAGCTCATTCCTGGAAGGCCACCATTTAATGTGGCAGATTATGAATGCTCCATCTGTTTATAGTGTCAGTGGGGAAAACTATAATAACGGATATCAAGTCACATCATTTACATTATTTTAATTATTAAACACAGTGCTGGAAAACAGGTCACTAATGGCTTGTGCCCCCTTATTATCCTAAACAGCATTCTTAGCAGTCAGAATGGTTATGGTAATTCTATACATCATTTCCCCACAAAACAACCTAGCCTTATAAGCTTTTTGTTAAAGATGTTCGATTGCTGTTGCAGTTTGCTGCTTGTAGATTATGGGTGGGCAATGTACAACCTGCCAAATGTTGTTGGAAGTGCGCTTGGCTCAATGTGCATCCGGTGGAGGTCTGGCAAGGGAGAGTAGGGTAATCCTATAGATACCCTTCTGGGAATCATTCACAGAGCAGTGTGTGCAAAAAGGGATAGATCTCGTTATTAAAATAGGGGAATGCAGAGTAATGTAAACTCACCTTTGTCTACACCTCCAGTGCTGTGTTTCACGGCCAATGGCAACCATGCCATTTCACTGCACCGTCATGATTGCCATGCAAACAGAGCTGCTAAGCAGCACTAGACTGCTTCTGCCTTTATGCAAGTGAGATGTGAGTTCTGACCCACTTGTGCTGGCTTCCTGTATGCTTCTGAGCCCGATTCAAGGTGCTGGTCTTAACCTTTAAAGCCCTACACAGCTTGGAACCACAATACTTGATGGAACGCCTCTCCCAACCACAATCTACCTGGACAGTACGCTCAACATCTGGGGCCTTCCTCCGACTGCCACCTCTGAGGGAGGCTCGGAAGGCAGCAACAAGGGGGAGGGTCTTTTCTGTGGTAGTCGCCCAACTTTGGAACAAGCTCCCCCGAGGCCTGCCTGGTGCCAACTCTGCTATCTTTTCGGTGCCAGGTTAAGACTTCCCTCTATGTTGAGGCTTTTAACAACTCTAAATAGTGCATGGTGGGGTAGTTATTTTTTTAAACTTGTTTACTGGTCATGTTGCATCAATTTGTTCTAGCTATTTGTTTCATTTTAAATTTGGTTTTAATTTTTTTAATAATGTTTTATTGTGTATATTTTATATTGCATTGTATTTTTAATTGATTGTTGTAAACCACCCCGAGAGCTTCAGCTATTGGGCGGTATAGAAACTGATGATGATGATGATGATGATGATGATTATGATGATGATGATGATAATATGTCCCAGCACTATGGATAGATAAATCTGTCCATCTAGTTTTCTCCTCCTTTCAGATGTTTTAAATCTCAAGTTCTTTCCATCCTAAATATGAAGAATTTTGGGGATTTGGGGTAAATGCTCCTCAAAAATTAACCAAACTGAACACCACAAAAATGGTTGAATACAGGAGGATTCAGACTTAGACTTTGAATAGCTAAACTCGCAAAGCCCTATGCCTGCATAGATGAGTTGGTCAGTTTCGTTTTCTCCCACATTCATCCCCCCCCCCATCTCAACAGTTCCTTCGATCCCATTTATAAAGAAATTTGCAAATTTTGGTACGTTCTTATCAAAAAATGAAGAAGCAAACAAAATTCTCACCCATGCCTAGTCCTCTTTCTCATACTTGGTCAAACTGAGATATGAAGAAAGCATGGAAAAGCATATGAATGGATCGCCTTCCCCAGCAGCTGTGCACTCCCAATATTTTTCTAGCAGTCGAACCACATATATGAACTGGCTCTGTGCAAGTCACTGTTGCTTGAAATAAATTACTCCCACGAGGAATATAATGCTAAGATGCATTCCTATGGAGCTTGCAGCAGCAGCACCTTCCTAAGCAGGGATTTCTGCATCTCCAGTGCTCCAAATTCACAAAGGCTACTCTTACATTACCTGTGAGTTTACTTCTCCAGCATTATGCCGCTCATCCGACTAACTCTCATGAGCATTTGTTAGTGTGTATCAGAGCCAATTTATAATGTATGAATTGACTTTAAGTTGACTGCAGGTAGCCAGTTCAGAGTGCATGGCTGTGCTATGGACCACAGTGCAGAGCAAATGCATAAACTGAAGTTCTGGAAGAGTGCCATGCTTTCCCCAGGGTGCTTCCATGCCAGACTTCAACCCACTCTGCTGGAGCTGGTATTTGTGAGGACATCGAAAAACAGCCTGAACAGACTCTTTCGATGTTGTTTATGAAAAAAGTTAGTCTGAAGTCCCCTTCTGCAGGTATTGTTTAATAATATTTTATTAGTTCAAGTCCCAAATGGAAACATTATATGAAAGTGGTGTGGGAGCAATGGGATTTTAGCCTCCATCACATAACCATGCTTTTAGTACAAAAGGTCTGACTGCAAATGCTCCTCATTTCTTTTATGTCAACTAAAAATTGCATCTGCATCTGAGCTTTATAGAATGGAAAGGGGGGGGGGTAACTAACATGAAGAAAATCTGCATACACTTCAAATAATTGGAAACATTACCAGAGGTATTGAATATGGAAATATGTGTTTAAAAAGCAGTAAGCTCTTTCTCCATCAATTTCTTTTAAATTCTTGAACAAACAAAAACAAAAACACCAGGATTATGAAATATCCTTAAGGGTGCAATCCTATACATGTTCAAACAGGGAAAAGTCCTACAAGTCCCAGGATGCGCCAGCCAGTATGGCTGGCTAGAGGGATACTGGTAGTTGTATGAATTTTTGTCTGTCTAAACACTCATAGGTTGTGCCCTAATAAGATGTTACACAGGATATGTGCACACACATTGCCCTGCAATTTATCATGTGTTTTAGAAACAGAGAAGTCACCACATAGTCTCCCTCTCCCTCTCTCTCCCATTTACTACAAGATGTACTGATGGCCATCAACTAAGATGGCTTTTTAAAGGGGGGATTAGACAAATTCATGGAGGACAAGTCTATCAGTAGCTACTAGTCATGAGGGCTATATATTATTTCCAGTATCAGTATACCTGAATTGCTGGGGAACGCAAGCAAGCAGGGCTATAATACTATTGTGTTCATGTTCTGCTTGTGGGCTTCCCATGGGCATCTGATTCACTACTGTGTGAACAGCGTGCTGGACTAGACAGCCCGCCCTTCCCCAACTTGGTGATCTCCAAATGTGTTGGACTAGAACTCCCAGCATCCCCCAGCCAGCATGGAACAGTCAAGCACCAAAATACCAGGAGAAGTCAGAGAACAGAGGAGGTCTTTGGGGAGTACATCCTCCAGAATCGCACATCACGCTTAGAGAAGCAGGGGCAGAGGAAATGCATACTTCTTCCATAATGTCTGAAATCATGCATTTATCTACTGGGGAAAATGCATGAGATCCACTTTGAACTGAACCTTACACAGGAATTTCAGAAACAGCACATCAGAGTTACACTTCCTCTCCTGTCTCCTTCTATTTTGAAAAGTCCATAACTCCTCTCAGGATTTTTTTGACAGTAGCCGCCCTTTCCTCCGGAATCCCTTTGTTCAGTCTCCCTTAAGGAACATCGAGACAACGTCGGTGCCAGCTCAGAGCACTCCAGTGTTTTCTGTGCTGTTCTCTTGTGTCCTCTGTGTTTGGAACTGATTGTGGCACATATATTTTTTAGAAAAAAATTAAACCCTATTGCATCCACAGTCTGCCTAGTGTGGACAGACAAAGCACTACTGTGCCTGTTAAGGACTTACTGTATTTGCCTTTAATGGAACTTGTTTGCAGGTTCAGCTCACCCTTTTATTGCTTCCTGATGAGCACAGTTTGGGCATTAGTGATGAGTAACTTATTAATTGCTCAGCGGTATAGCATCTCTTAGGCTGCTGCAAATGTATACACACTTACCTGGAAGTAAATCACATTAAACTCAACGGGGCTTGTGTCTGAGTAGGTATGTATAGGATTGCACTACTAATTGCCCCAATGTCAGTTTCTGTTCCCTTAATGGGGGTGGGGTGGGGGATATGTTAAATCATAGAATGATATTGCTGAACTGGACCAAAATAACATTGAATCCAGTCCACTGCTGAGAGGGAAGACTATTCATCCACCAGATGGTCATAGGTTTTATCTACAAATGTTTAAAACTTGCATACTACTAAAAATGAGACATAAAGGAAGTTATAGAACAATGACAAATTGTTGTTCTTGTTATTTTAATAACTAAAACTAAAAGCAATTTGTCTTGATAATCAGCAGTACTGAGAAACACTAAGAGGTCTGGAGGAATCAACGGTGTCTAGTCGAGGATTTCTACAGCTCAAATCCAGATTGAAATGGGCAAGGGAAATCAGCTTCATTCAGATATGCGTGGAGCTGGCTGACCATACATACTAAACAAATTTGCCTCCCCCAAAGTGGAAAATTACTACTCAGGTCAAGAGATGAACCAGTCAATCCTGCTCAATCCATACCACTGTTCTGTAGAGAACAGGCGTGCTTCAGAAATGTGTTGGCAATCAATCTACATGGCACACATAAGATCACATGGCACAGCCTTCCATTAATTCCAGGTGTCCTAGAGATTCAGCTGTGGGGTGGCAAAGAACTCAAGAATTATAAATGGACTCTCTATTTGGCTTCCCCTTGCCCCTGTAACATACCTCTTGCACAAGGTAACTAGCCTAGATAATTTTCTCATGCTCCAGTGACTGTTGTGTGTGGGGCGTCATCACATGGGCTCCATCACATTTTGACAGATCTACCCCAAACTTGGCACGGTCACTCTTCATCACCTGTAGACTCTCAGGATTAACCTGATTTTTCTTTAAGATCAGATATGTCTGTCAGCCAGCACTCAGCCTAAATGTTACACTTTCAGTCAGAGAATGACTGTTGTGTGTGGGGCGTCCCAAATCCTGTGTGTCTGTGTGTACGGGCGTTTGTGTGCATCACATAGGCTCCTACACAGTTCGACGGATCTGCCCCAAACCTGGCATGCATACTCTCCATCACCAGGAACGGTGCAGGGCTGTTTGGCGCCCTAGGCCAAATTATATTAGGCGCCCCCCCTCGTGCCGTGGGGGGGGCCTCCGGAGCAAAGCAGCCCTGCTCTGCAACACCCCCTGCGCGCGTGCGCGACCGCGCGCCCATCCGCCAACCACCTACCTTCCCACCGCCCCCGCTGCTGGCTGCTGCTGCCGCCGCCTCCTCCTCCGACGCGATGGGACCCCGCGCTTTACGACGGGAAGGTAGGTAGGTAGGTAGGTGGTTGGCGGGCGGGCGGGCGGGCGGGCGCGCGCGCGCGGGGGGGTTTTGTGGCGGCGGCAGCAGCGGCCGGCAAGCGGGCGGGGAGGCGCGGCGGAGGCGGCAGGCAGGGCAGGAGCGCGCCGGAGGTGAGGAAGGGGCGCAGAGTTTGCGCCCTCTTCCGCCACGCGCCCTAGGCAGCCGCCTGGGTCTGCCTAGCGGTAGCGCCGGCCCTGTCCATCACCCAAGGACAAAGACTGGCGGGTTCAAATCTCCGAAAAACCCTCACCGCGCCTGTACGGCCCAAAATAAATGATAGCCAATGGCGTCACTTGGAATGTCCGCAGGGGCCATTCAGGAGCGGTTATGCAAATCACTCCAATAACATTTAGAATTTTCGTATGAACTGCCGCCACAGGGGCCCAATCAGGAGCGGGTATGCAAATCTCTCCTATGTCAAAACAGAATGTTCATATGCACTGCAGCCGGGGCCTATATGGGGGGGGGGAGCTGGGATGTTGGGCAGTCCCAGGGGGGGAGAGCAGGGATTTAATTGTGTAGTTCCGTGGGGGAGCAGGGATTTAATTGTGTGGTCTGGGGGGGGGGGAAGCAGGGATTTCACTGTTGTGTAGTCCCAGGGGGGGAGCAGGGATTTCACTGTTGTGTAGTCCCAGGGAGGGGAGCTGGGATTACATTGTGTCGCCCCGGGGGGGGGGGGAGTAGGGATTTCATTGTAGCAGGGATTTGATTGTTGCGTAGTCCCGGGGGGGGCAAGGAATTCATTGTTGCATAGTCCCGGGGGGGGAGCTGGGATTTCATTGTGTAGTCCCGGGGGGAGCAGAGATTTCATTGTGCAGTCCTGGGGGGCGGACAGAGATTTGATTGTGTAGTCCCGGGGGGGGGGAGGAAAGCAGGGATTTCATTGTACAGTCCCGGAGGGGGGAGCAGGGAATTCATTGTTGTGTAGTCCCAGGGGAACAGGGATTTCATTGTGTAGTCCCGGTGGAGCAGGGATTTCATTGTGCAGTCCTGGGGGAAAGGGAACAGGGATTTCATTGTGTAGTCCCGGGGGGGGGAGCAGGGAGTCCCAGGGGGGGAGTTGGGATTTCATTGTGCAGTCCCGGTGGAGCAGGGATTTCATTGTGCAGTCCTGGGGGAAAGGGAACAGGGATTTCATTGTGTAGTCCCGGGGGGGGGGGAGCAGGGAGTCCCAGGGGGGGAGTTGGGATTTCATTGTGCAGTCCTGGGGGAGCTGGGATTTTATTGTGTAATCCTGGGGGAGCTGAGATTCCCGGGGGAGCTGGGATTCCATCATGTTTCTTTTAAAAACAATTGTACCAAATCCTAAAATCCACATGAGCAAAGCTACGGGCAACAGCTAGTACAATATAATTTGAATAAGATTTTTTGCTAACACTAAATACAGTCATGCCTTGGATTGAGAGCATAATTCATTCTGGAAACGTGCTTGTAATCCAAAACACTTGTATATCAAAACGGAATTCCCCCCAAAAAAATTGTACAGAGATTTTTAATTTAAGCCGTACTACAGTACTTGTATTGCAAGACGTCGCTTGTATATCAAGTAAATTTTTAAAAATAAATATTTAAAAATTTGCTTGTCCTGCAAAACGCTCTCAAACCAAGTTACTTGCAATCCAAGGTATTACAAGGTATCATTTGCAGTGAGCAAGTTTCTGGCAATTTTCTCATTTAGCTACAAGAACACTTTCTATGGGCAATTGCTTCACAATGCGAGCTAGAGTTGCAGGGGTATCTAACTTCAGCAGTGGAAGAAAGTAACATTGCCATAGCCAATGGTATATTGCTACTTATAATTTTGAAAGTAATCCAAGCATTCAAAACACTTTGCAATCATCATTACCCAGCGCCGGTGTTCCCTTCTAATTTGGGACACAATGCCCAATGGAACAACGCTACTATGGTGAGAACAGCCTAGCCACCACCACTTGAAAGAAATGGTGGTGAAAGAGAGGCAAGAGAGAGGCAGACGCCAGACTTGGAAGTATAATCAGGCCACAACATAATTTACACGATTGAATCAGCAAACATGGGGAGGCAGAAGGTCACAATTTCCACAAGCTTTGTTTCACGGATGAGCTGGTCTGGCTATTCGGGATGGGAGAACCAGCCATGTTCAAGCTCACCGAAATTCCCCACATTTCACTGCAAAGCTTGGCTTGGCAGGCTCCCATTCTTGCTTGCGACCTGTTCCCCCCCCCCCAGTTCATTTAAATGGGGGAAATGCACATTTTGAATGGGGAAAGAAGAAAGTGCATATTTTGAATGAGGAAAGTGCATATTTCCGTGCACATTTTTCCAAAGTGTGCACTTTCCCCCTATTGACTAAAGGGTGAAAATGCAAATTCTTCGAAGTGTGCATTTTTAAAAGTGTGCTTCTTTTCTTTTTTTTTGCTTTTTTTTTTTTAAGTGCACATTTCTTGAATGCAAACACAAGGCTTCAGGATTTCGTGAACATTTTCAGGGAACATATACTCCCATTCGTGTTCATATATCGTGGTTGTGAATAGGGCATTTTTGAGTAACTTGCAAACTGAAATGAAATTCTCCTACGTCTCTAGGCCGTGCCTGAGCCTTCTGCCACGGGCTGCGCACATTCCCCAGATCCAGCCATTGCCCACAATCCGCTGTGTCAGCCCCACTTTGCCCTTGTGCCTCCAAGCCTGTTTAGCGTTACCGTCTCTGGATCATAATGCTCCCCCTCCATTTCTGTTCTACCCACCTGCTGAAGATGGGACATGTATTAACGGCCTGGATTATGTGCAAACACGTACAGTAAAAATCTGCCCATCCTTGGTCAATCTGGGTGGCATGAAAAAATTCCTTCCTCAGAGCACTCCACCCCCACCAAGGATAATTGGCTAATGCCTGGAGTAAGCCTTGATCCACAAGGTGGGTGTATGCTTCATTCTTCCAGGCCTGGCTGACAGAGAATTGGGCCATGTATGATGAAGCCTTATACAGACCTCACCAGATCATGCGCCAAGTTTCATGAAGCCTCCAGAAATCCTTGCTCTTCCAACGTTTTGGGCCACATTGTCTTTCATAGATTTCATAGATCATAGAGTTGGAAGGAGCCTACAAGGCTATCGAGTCCAACCCCCTGCTCAATGCAGGAAACTAGCGGAGGGGTCTCCCATCCAAGTAATAACCAGGCCTGACCCTGCTTAGCTTTCCACGCTCAGACAAGCTGAGCCAGCGTGAGCTTGTGATGGCCAGGAGGAACACCTGGACACCATAAGGTGCATGGCAAGCCTCCGAGTGCCAAGGAAGTCCGCTGAGGGTGGCAAGGGGCTACCACTTTTCCCTCCCCTTCTACCACTTTTTCCTGCAGACTTCCTTCCTCCCACAGGAATAGCAGTGGGGGGTGTTCCTGTAAAAAAGAAAAGAAAAAGAGGTACCCTCAGCCCACTCATCTTTAAAGTTAAGCCCATCTCATGCCTGGTTTTTTTTTTGGGGGGGAGGATTTTGCCCACTCCCAAAATGTGCCAAAATGTCTATCTACCCAGCACTAATTTTTGCACCCTGCGTGGGACTTCAAAAACATAGGCTGTGCAAGCATGCTGGTATGTACTAAGAAGTGGGCCACTTATGAAGTCACCAGATGGCTCACAATATCAAATGGTATGGGGAAGAAGGCACAGAGTTCAAGCACAGAGAGTTCACCAAGGACTCAAAATCCAAACCTTGGTCGCAAGCCCATAATCATGAGTAGATGCACAATCAGGGATGGACAATTTGTGACCCTCCAGATGTTTTGGCCAACAACTCCCAAGATCCTTCTCCATTGGCTATGCTGACGAGGACTAATGGGAGTTGTAGGTCAAAATATCTGGAGGGCCACAAGTTGCACATCCTACACTAGATCATGCTTGCAGATTTATATGCAAACCTATTTCCCGATATGTATATCTGGGGTAGGGGTGTCCTTGTGTCCTCTTTTACAGAAGACAGTCCTCTAATTGAAGGGCTGCCAGTGGACTGTCCTCTATTTGTAGGCATCCTCCATTTGAAGTGTTCTCTTATCCAATCCCGATACAGTAATGATGAGGAACTATCAGAACTGTTGCCCATTAACAGTTTTCACCTGAACATCACACCGAACAGGCAAGCACAGAAGTCATCTGGTCACAGTCTTCACACTATGGTGAGATGTACTGTATTTCTATTTAAATTATAATAATTATTTCTACATGTTCATCTATACATATAAATTAGGATATGCAAAGTTTATGTCAATCACTGTCCGCTCTCATCCTCTTTTTTGGTGATGCATTTCCTCTTTTTTGGTAATTCATTAAGTAACATCCTACTGGGGTGTCCAGATCTTAGAAGATCTTTTAAAATTTTCTGGAGCCAATGAGAAACAGTATTAAAACTAAAAGAAAGGTAGGTGTGTGTGTGTGTGTGTGTGTGTGTGAGAGAGAGAGAGAGAGAGAGAGAGAGAGAGAGAGAGAGAGAGAGCGCTGGTACAGGAGACTCTTGGACTTGTCATTTGAGAGACAGAGAGACGTGTACTTCAAGTCCTAGAGCTCCTTAGGTCCGGCAGTGAGAAGAAGGAACACACACTGCGATAATCAAGGTAACTGAGATTTTAGGAGCCAGTGCTACTGACATGATTTACACACACACACACACACCCTTGTAAATTGCATACATGAGTAACCGAGTTAGGCTTCTGGTCTTCAGAATGCATAGAATAATGCATAACTGTCGACCCCTAGGGGCAGGGAACAGTATTCAAAAGGAAACAATATTTAAAGGATATTTGTCACTCGTATATAATTAATATACCGTACATTCATGCCACCATGCCTATGTATTATAACAATACAAATCAGGCAGCCTGAGATGAAAGGCGCTTAAACAAAGGGAACTGAAAGAAGCAAAGGGCAGCCATTTATTATCCAACGAGCAGCGGGGAGGGGGTGGGAAGGAGCCCATGTTACAAGTTTGTATCAGGGCCAGAGACATGATGCCTGAGCTTTGGGAAAGAGCAGTCATTGCAACCAAGGAGGGGAAAGCTGGCTCTGAGCTGAGCCCTTATGTTTTGCTGTGTCACCATTATTATTAAACTACACCTTTGCTCTAAGACAGGGCTGTTTCCACACCATCACCACCAGCAACATGATTCAGCAGGCTGACCTGAATCTTCAAGTGTCACTATGTTAACACTGTAACTACACATGTGCATATAGCTGTAGGTGGACACTCCTACAATATAGTGATGGGCACGCATGTGCAGAGCTGGATTTGTGAGATGTCGGGATTCAGTGACTTAATTCTTATTCAGAGGGACCATGTCGGTGGCGGGGAGAACTCCCACCCACCCAGCTGGAATCACAACTAAAGTGTTGTTGCGTTGCCAAGGTAATAAAAAGCAGAAAAGTTTTTTCTGAGATATTCCTTTTTCTCACCCACACTCTACCACTGAAAAAAATAATTTTCTTTGAATATCCTCTTTCTTTTCTTCTTTTTTTGAATTTGCAGAATTTTCTTTGCATATTCTCCACCATTTTTTATTTTGGTGGTGGTGGCCACCATATCTCCCCTACAATGCCTGGAATGGCTCTTGATCTTAGGCATTGTGAAGGATGCAGAATGGTGGCCCTGCTGTCGCTGTTGCTGCCACCGCTTGTAGCAAAAACAAACAAACGCAGGGGGGGGGGAGAAAAAAACTTGTGCTATTGTTGCTGAGAAAGAGTCAGATAATTTATCCTTCCCCTGGAGACATGTGGTGAAATGGGCCCCATAATTTCTCTGCATCACAAATAAGGTGGAGAATTTAAAGACCAGTTGCACACTGCTCTAGCTAGTGGTAATTGAGAAAAGACAAAAATCCCCACATGAGAGATTTGATCATCAGTTCCTTTTGGGTAGCCACTCCACCCCATCCCCTGTGAGACATCTATCCTCTTTTTTCAAATTTTAACCAGTTCCATTTGTGGTGTCAATATTATCCAGTTCAGTACTACTATTAACTCTTGCTACATTTAACAGCCCCTTGGGGTTTTTTGCACATGCACTTACAGATTTACTGCTCCATCGTGCAGTTTTAAGCTACACAAAAAGCCTCAAGGCCACCTAAAGAAATAGATGGCCCTGTGCATATGGGTTTCACTTGAGGCTGCATTGCAATGCCAGTTTCATTTGAGATGTGCGATTTGATGAGATTAGATATGAGATAGTTTGACATGAGTGGGTTAAAGTATTATGAAATAAAGATAGCGTGAAAATACCTGATACTGAATGCTTGTTGCTATGGTACTGAAAACAAAGGAGCGCTTTCTGGATGAACATGCAGTAAACTCAGGCTATGGATATTTTGAGAAGTCTGCTGGCAATGCTGAGATGCTCTTCTGCATTGACAGAGGCAGACCTCTCAAATCAAAATGCCAGTTTTAGCAGAATTTGGCTGCACTTTAACTTAAATTCTTAGAACAGGTTGCTCTAAGTGAATTATTTCTGGAATGGTCCTCAGTCACATCAAGTAAGCATTTTTGTACCTTTTAAAACATAAGAAGGCTGCAACCCTGTGCACACTTACATAGGAGTAAGAACCATGTGATTTGGTGGGATTTACTATCCTATCCAGGCATTATGACTGAATAGATACAGAACATGTGTAAGAGAGACAGGCATGCACTTGCTACTTGCCTGAATGCAAGCAGAGCCCTTTTCACAATTGGGAACACGTAGGGCTGCCTTTGAACACAGTGCAGAAAATTCAGTCAGTCCAAAACCAAGATAGGGCTGTGAGATTATTAATGGGGACTGGCCAATGTGATCATATTATGCCAGTACTTTTCCATCTCCACTGGCCAACAGTCCATTTCCAGGCCCGATTCAAAGTGCTGATATTAATATTTAAAACCCTGGCTTGGGGCCAGGTTACCTGAAGAATAATCTCCTCCCATATATACCTGCCTGGATCCTAAGATCACCTTTAGTGGTCCTTCTCTAGGAGCCCCCATCAAAGGAAGTGAGATGGGTAGCTACTAAGAAGAGGTCTTTTCCTGCTGTGGCACCCCAGTTGTGGGATGAGCTTCCCAGAGAGGCTCACGTGGTGCCTACGTTGTGCTCTTTTTTGTTCCAGGTGAAGACCTTATTTTCTCAGGCATTTTAGTCTTTCAGTTTCTGTTGCTTTAAATCCATTCCTGTATTTTAAATCTTTGTACTGCTGCTAGGTTTTATTTTGGCTTTTATTTTTTATTTTATACCATAGTTTTAAACTTTTTTTATTTTTATCATGTTGTATTTTATGGTTTTAATTGCTGTGAACCGCCCAAAGAGCTTCAGCTGTTGGGTGGTATAGAAAGGAAATAAACAATTAAATACTTACATACGTACATTGCTAAAGCTTGGAGGTGTCTATTCACATTCTCCAGCAAATCACAAGTAGAAGCTCCTTGCAGACCTCCCTGTTCAATATAGTCCAATCAGGGACTTAGATGGTGGAACCAACATTCATGAGGATGTTTGGGGCGGGACCAGCACACATGACCCCATGCCTCTTACATGTGCTCCTATATTTTATTCAGCCATAATGCCTGAATAGGCCTACCTTTTTAATAAACATGCATACGATTAGGCTTTCAAGCTGCAATCCCCATATATGTACTAACTTATTTAATATTTATTTAATACATTTTTATACCGCCCAATAGCCGAAGCTCTCTGGGTGGTTTACAACAGTTAAAATCATAAAATACAATATAAAAAATAAAATTTAAAACCACAGATTAAAAACAAACAGCAGAGCTAGCAGCAGCAGACAAGATTAAAATGCCTGGGAGAACAGAAAGGCCTTCACCTGGCGCCGGAAAGATACCACAGAATTGTCATGCAACTTGGGAGTAAGTCCCCTTGAACTCAGTGGGATTTGCTTCAGAGTAAACTCATGTAAGACCAAGTTGTAAATAATGTGTATGATACACTGATTGCTGGTAGTACAATATACAGAAGCATACAGTTATACTGCATGTTTATACTGCAAAGATATTTCGTCTTGCTTGATACAAAATAAAAGAAAGAGGGAGTTGGATGGAATTACCATCTCCTAAATATGACTGTGTTTTCTGGATGAAGAAACAAAGCACTTGGAAAGGAAACTCAACAGACTTAGCCTTGCAAGGAATTTAGGCTATAGATTCATCAAGGGAGAGTTCACTTCCTTGAAACCAAACTTATCCACATATTTCCCTGCAAGAGATAAATCCCTTTTGTCAGTTCTTCAAGTAACGCTGGCCTCTGCAATACTTGTTTTCATAATGTCAGTCCTTCTGCATGACAGCTCTGTCACACAGCGACCCTAATCCATCTCAAGGTTAGAATCTATTTTGTGTTTCAAAAATCTCTCAAATCTCTGACCACTTTAGTTTAAGGAGGATTAGCATAAGTACCCCCAAAACCAGAAAGATGCAACAAAAGCCAAGATTAGGCTTTGATCTTCTTTTGGCAGACTGTATAGTACATTCAGTGGAGCAGTGAGAAAAGCAAAAATGCTGAGCCCTGTGTCATGCCTTTTTGCACCATATACCACATATAGCAGCATATTTTTGGATACACATTGGTTGGGGCTTGCAATATATATATATATATATATATATATATATATATATAAAACTAGGGAAAGTAGGATGGCTTTGGTAACTTGTATAGCCCATGTCTCTGAGGTACCAAATGCTATTTAACTAATAGGTGGAGAAAAAGCTGTACAAAGAATTGTTGGATAGGAAGGGATCTGAAGGCTACCTGGTCCTGTTCAGATGAAGAATTCTTCAAATCATATTATTATTTCATATTATTGTTTCAAGCAACTAAACAACTTGGTCACATGGTTGTAATCTCATCATGTGAGAGTTTTCTTCCTGCTGACAGCTGCTGTACTCAGGAGATGAAAATATTATCTCACAGTGTGTCACTATGAGATGAAAGCTTCAGACAACCAAGACATCATGTGATAGTTTGCAGTCATCAATAGAATAATATTGTTCCATGATCTAAGACTGAATTCACCAAAGTGGAGCAGAGCTGCTTATGCATGGCTGGATTCCATGCTGGTAATGGCTACAGTGTAGTCATTAACAGAAGCAACCAAGTAGCACTGCTAAGGATGGACAAAACTTGTCAGTTTCACTTTCTCCTGCATACAATTTTTTTAAAAATCTCTAGTTCTTTCCACCCTGAATATAAAGAAATGTAGAAAGTTCCTATCAAAAACACACTGAAACAAAATTCTCACCTATCCCTGCTGATGAGTCACATTCCTTCGAAGCCAATACAGTCATGCCTTGGATTGAGAGCATAATTCGTTCCGGAAACGTGCTTGTAATCCAAAACACTCTTATATCAAAACGAAATTACCCCAAAAAAGTTTGTACAGAGATTTTTAATTTAAGCCATACTACAGTACTTGTATTGCAAGACGTCGCTTGTATATCAAGTTAAAAAAAAATAAATAAATATTTAAAAATGTGCTTGTCTTGCAAAACGCTCTCAAACCAAGTTACTTGCAATCCAAGGTATTACTGTACTGTACACAACGAAAACCACTGTTCTCAAAGAAAACTCCGCAGTGCTTGATACATCAGGTTTTCTACTTTTGTCTAGAAGGGAGAAGGAGAAGGAAAAGGAGAACTGCACTCATCCTGCCCCCTTTAGAAGAATACTCTTCAGAGGATGACCTAGAGCTAGCTGAGATGACCATCTTGGATGAGCAGCCTGTTTTGAGGACCTTGAGATAGATTGGGGGATCCTGGGCCTTCGAGGGAGATGGCATCCCATCCACATCTCTCCCTCAAGACATGGAGAGCTCCCTCTCTGAATCAGTGGCGGAAGATGAGTGACCATCTAGTCTGTGGGAGCGCAGGCACCTCAGGTGCAGGTTCGGTCAGTCATAGGGCTGTGGGAGAAATCCGCAACAGAATCAAATGAATTTGGATTTCTAGGTACCTGACTTTTGGATTCCACAACAGACCATCTTTACCCGAGTCACATGGATTCTGTGGACTTGCAGACCTTTTTTCTTACTTTCTGTAATTTTATGCAAATTTAGTTATAGAAAAATATGAAAAAAATATATTAAAAAACACCAACCGAAAATATGCATTTCCCCACATAGACTAAAGTGTGAAAATGTGCAATTTGGGGAGTGGGTTCCATATTTGGGGGGACTTGTCCATTTTTGGAAGTGTGAGTTTGTGCAAATACATACAAACACATTTGCGTAAAATCCAATTCTGTTAATGAACAGACAATGGAACAAAAGGCACCAGATAATCCATGAATCATAGAATCATAGAATCATAGAAAAGTAGAGTTGGAAGGGGCCTACAAGGCCATCGAGTCCAACCCCCTGCTCAGTGCAGGAATCCAGGTCAAACGCAGATGGAATGGATTTAATAAAGTATGTACATCCCTCCGCCCCCAGATAAAGAAGTGCCCACCTGAGGAATAAAGACCATTCATGAGTAAGGGGTTACTCATCATGAGTAAGACTGTCCTTGTGAACAGACCTTTCCTCAGGTGACTCCAATGGCCTGCAGCTGTGTCCTGGATGGGGTTCTGAAGGCTCAGTCTTAAAAGCAGGCAAAGAGTACCCATGCAGGTGGCCCTTTTGGCCTTGATCTGCCATTAAATCACAAAAGAAGAACAAAGAGCAGCTGCAACAATGTTTGTTCTCCAGTTCCTAGTCTTGCATTCCTTGGGTTCCTTGCTCTCTGTAGGGCCTTGTGTGCTAGACTGCATTTTGCCCTTCCTTCTGGTACTGACCCTTGCTGGTTTATCTGTCCCTGCATTGCCTGAAGCACGACAGTATTCCTCCTTGAGTACAATGCAATACTGAAACTGTGCTCTTTCTCATGTTAATGCCCAGCATTCCAAAAATGATTACCAGTAGCCACATTGCTGTCATCACAGCAGTACTGCATAAGCAGTATACCTGTTTGTTGGACTGGACCCAAGAGATCTAGGTTTAACTAAATGCCTCTGCAGACTCATTGGAACTTTGGTTCAGCATCAGGTCTTCCCTGTCTCCAAACTGAGATGGGTTATGATCTACCTCACATAGGTGTTGTGAGAATAAATGCCAGGTCTCCTCAAGCAGGTGGAAAAAAAAGACCTTGGGTTTCTACTGCCAGACCATAACAACAAAAACACCTCTCAAAGGAAGATACAAAGAAAATGCTCCTGAATTAATTTGGTGGGAGTGGTCTTTCTTTGGTGGGAGTTCTTTTCTGTAGCATTAGCAAATATTTTCTAGTCCCTCGCTTATGTCAAGAGCCTCTGGAAACCAAACTTGTTTATGATACAAATTCTGTGTTAGTTGGGGCTAAGGACAGGAATACTTGCAGGGGGGCAGGCTTTGGAGATTGAAAACTGGATCAAAGAGAAAAAGACACAATTTGATCACTGGTGGTGATGAGCAGCCATGTACTACTGGATCATAAGAAGCCATCTATTATTGAGTTGCATAGTTCTGAAGCCTACTTACATTGTTTCCCCAACATTTCTGTAGGAAACACTTCCACAACTGCATATCTGTATAGTTGTCATCCAAGTTCTGAATGGCAGAATGAATACTCCTCCAGGCTTGAGTTAAGTAAGGTGCAAAACTGATGTTCTGGAAGTGTGTCTTGGGGCAGTGTAGGAAAGGCAATATGAATATGCTTCAGAAGTTTAATCCAGTAGAAGATGGCTTTTTATGCTTCAGTAGCAGTTGTCTTCTGGCGTCCAGCAATGATCGAACAGTAGGAACATTAGCAAATGTCTTTTTCTCTTTTCCATCTCTCTTCCCCCCCTGCCCCACAAACAAACAAACAAACAAATCCAACTCCTCAGCCCTGCCCCCAAGTGGCACAGAACTCTCATACTGAAAAGAAGCTCTCTTTGAATCTTACCCCCTTCACTGATCCACAAGAGCCATGCTTACCATTGGTGGGCAGCTGGTTCGCCACTGTGTGAACAGAATGCTGGACTAGATGGACCCTTGGTCTGATCCAGCAGGGCTCTTCTTATGTTCTTATATTGTTATGGTACAGAGGAGGGGTGGGAAGACCTGAGGCTTACAGGGTATACTTTGTTTTTCACTAGACCTCAGAGATCCCACAAATGGAGCCAGGTGCAAACTAGTGGCTCAAGAAGGCTGACAGAATTGCAGAACAAGTTGCCTCTGAGCACCTGCTCAGCTCAGGATTTTGTTTTCAGTATCAGAACTGGAACTCACACACATTTTTTTTTTTACACACACATCTACTCCTCCCACCATAGTTTACTTAATTTCAGAAGCCTAATTTAGGAGCAGGGGGAGGCTTTTTGTTGTTGCTAAATGACTGGGTGTCAGAAACCCTTGCCAATCTACTGCAAATCAACTGACGATCTACCTTCTGCCCACTCCTGGTATATTGGACTGCCGATCTGACAGCTTTTGGCATCTCTCAACATGCATGAGTGAAAGGGAAAATATAGTGCCACTGGTTTATAAATTTATACTTATAAATGTAAGACCTATTCATCTCTACTAATTTTAAAGTGTTATTTATAGCATCTTTTTTTTCTTTATTTGTATGCTTTCCTCTTAGAAAGTAATTAATTTCTGAGTCACACAGTCGAAATGGTGCTAAGCGTGAAAAAGAAAGGAAAGAAAATCTTTGCAAACCTCATGTCTTGCTTTCTGAGCCATTCCTTTCAGAAACTAGTACAATTCACATTTGTCTAGTCTGAAAACGCTACTTCGGTATTCATTATTCTTGTGTATGTTCTTTCCTCCCTGAGAATAATGCAATCGTATTTCCCTCTAAGGTCATTGTTTTTCATTCCTTTCGGTGTCAGCAGTGAAGTTTAGCAGATGCTTCTGGCCTGGAGTTTTGAATGACACTGTTATTGATGAGGAAATGAATCAGGGAGAAAGTGTTGGAGAATTTTTTCCTGCCCCAAGAGAAATTTGGTGAAATGATCCCCCCCCCAACTTCTCTGCCCACAAATAAGGGGCTAAATAGGTGATTGCTACTAGCTGTTTCAAAGGAAACCATAGGACACATAAGGAAGGTTCTATCCCATGCTATCAAATTCCACCTTCTGGCAATTATGCTGAGCAGAAATATGTATTCTTCAACAGCTACTCCAAGATCCCCGCCTGCCATGTTTTTTTATGACTCCCTAGACACTGCACATTTTTCTCTCTGTAGGTCACCTACATCCTGACTACATTCCCACATTTAACCCCAGGCAGGACGAAAGTCAGGTCCTCATCAACTGGCTCCTGTCAGGCACCAGCCTCCCCCTTAGCTGCTGCTCCACTTCCCTAGATCAAATGTACAGACCACGGTAGCCAGTGGCCTGAACAGTGATAGGCCAAGGGTCTGGGACCAGCAAGAGAAACAAGTGTGAAATTCCTTCCCTTCACAGATCGAGGAGGGAGAGCTCTGAGAACAAGGTCAGTGCTATGGGAACCAAACCTGGTTGAACATGGGAACCCTCAGTCCAAATATATCCTTCCCACCACTGTGCTCATACCTGCCACCAGGATGGATCTTCATTCCAAGGACTGTGCCCTCACCAACGTAACTCCAGACAGGAGCTGTGGGACCATTGCAGTTTAAAAAGACTAAATCCAAGCTTGGTGAAGCTAATCACCCTCAGCCCTTTCATGCTTATTGCCATTTCAGAGCTATTGCTGTAAGTGACCCCATGCTTCATCCTTTATTATCCTTCCCATTCTTTAAATAAAGCACAGATGAGGATAGACTCTGTGTAGTAACTCCAGGTGCCTCCTCTATCAACTCTTCTCTTGTGTGGAGGGTGTTTAGAGTCTCCAGGCACTCACAATCACTAATACACTGGACAGCTATAAAAGTACTCCAGTTATAGACAAAATGTTAAACCACATTTTGTCTATAACAGTAATTGCCATGATTCTCCTATTTGTGAACTCTATAAAAGTACTCCAGGGCAGCTTGGGTGCTTCTACTGATATGGACAGGTGTGTGTAGTGATGTACCAACTTAGAACCTTGAAGATAAATCTGTTCCTTTGGATTAATAGCTCTGGTGGAAACTTCAGTATTTCCAAAACCCAAGTTTTTGATTGAGGGAAACTTACAGGTGTACATTTCTGTACTATCCCAAATGGACTTCAGAGCTATCTTCAGGGCCTGAAAATGTCGGCAAGCCATGCTATTGAATGTATCTAAGCACATTAATATTTTGAGGCTGCTTTTGTGCCCAAAGGCATCTGAAGCATCCTGGATTGCATTGACAGAATCCATCCTTTCTTTTGTCTAGACAGATTCAGATATTCACAGGATCATAGATTTTCCAGTCAAATGCTCAGAACCACCCAAGTTATACAGTTTATGTAGATGTATTTCATAGTCTCCAGCTGCCCCGAAAATGCAACATGAGTCATTGCGGTGTCTGCAGCTGGTGACCAACTATGATCCTCGCCTTGCCTGTGTTTGACCTGCATCTTCCCCTTACTTTTGCTTCTTGCCTCTGGCCCCACCTTGCCTGGTACATGTCTGACCTCTGCTCGTTCTTGTTCTTCACTTCTTGCCTCTGGCCAGGGTCGGTGCTACCACTAGGCGAACTAGGTGGCTGCCTAGGATGCATGGCTAAAGGTGGCGCAGACATGCTCCGCTCCTGCCCTGAACTCGCTTGCGTGGGACAGCCGCACCCCCTCCCTCCCTCCCCCGTGTGCGTGCTGACCGTGTCTTCCAGTTCCTCCCGCCCTCTCCGTCCATCCTATCAGGCCGGGTGGGTGGGCGAGATCGGCGGCTTCTCCTTGGCAGCCGCTTCTAGCGTGACTCAAGCAGCCGCAGGGGGTGGCTGGGCGGGGGTCGCTCTGAGGGACAGCCACGGCGGGTGCCTCCCTCTCGCCCCTGGGTCGAAGCGAGGCATCCCTTATCCTCCAAGGAGGGCGAGGCGCCCCTCCCTCCTCCCCCCCATCAGGCTTCAGCTCATGGTCTTGGGGGGGGGGGCGAAGCGCATGAGGAGGGCGCGGCGGATTCCCTCCACTTTTGGTATACATAAATATATATATATAAAAATAAATAATATTTTAGCCTACTTTGAGGTTTTCCAATTCTTGATAATGATCACCGGGAAATAACTGGACAGGACACAGGAGGGAGAGTTAAATAGCCCCACATCTGTGGGGATAATCGGGGGAACAGTCTGAGGAGGGCCTTTTTCAGACAGACAGCCCTCGGTCTGTTGCGACTTCTCCCCACCTCCCTCCCTCCTTTTTTTAAAAAAAATGTTTCCACATACTTATTTTATTAACACTCTTTTCTAGTAACCAAGGAGGGTGGGTTGTTGGAGGCCCCGAGTCCTGTTCGGGAGGAGGAGGAGGAGACGGAAAGAGCACCCAGGTTAGTCGGGGGTCCGCAAGCTGGCGGCCGCCTCGAAACCGTCTCGTCTGCGCCTTGGTCTTTGATGTTCCAGGCGCGGGATGCACGTGCATAATTTTATTTTAGAATTCTTTGTCTGAGTGCAGATGCTTCAGCGTTTGTGATGAGACGTGCTGCCCGTGGGAGAAGCATGTCTCGGTCATTCTGCATGGGTGTTTTTAAAACAAAACCCTTGATGCTCGACGTTATTGGGTTTTGGGTTTTTTGATATTCTGTTGTTTCTTAAAAGTGTGTGTGTGTGTGTAATATATATGGTCCGTTGCATAGGAAAATGCTGCAGTTTTGCAGGATGTTATCCTAACATATGTTTTGTTGTGATTAAATCCATACTGTAAGTAAACAGTTGTCTGAAACAATGACTTTTCTTGTCCTAGGGGCTGGCACCTTGTTAATTTGGCTTCTTTGTTTTGCCCTTGGATTCTGTTTGTGGTGGTGGTTCAATTAAAGATGTAGTGTAGAATGCAGGCTTTTACAAAAACTAAGGCACATATGTTTATGATAATAATTTTTTTAGGTTTTGCCAATTGACTTGTATTTCATAATGGGCATAGGGCTGGAGGGAGGGAGGGTTCAAGTGGGAAGGGGGGGTGCTAAATATCTGATCTTGCCTACGGCACCAAACTGCCTTGCACTGGCCCTGCCTCTGGCCCTACCTTGCCTGATATGTGCTGGACCTCTGCTCGTCTCTGGACTTTGCTCACACCTCTGGCCCCACTCCACTGTGTATGTGTTTGACTACTGCTTGCTCTGGACTCTGCTTTGTCTCTGGTTTGCATCCACATTCCAGCCTACTGAGCCTAGGACCCTTGCTGCTCATGTCCCAGAGCTGACACCCTCCTTAGAGTTGTTTGACTTTACCAGACTTGGATTGCACAGCCCGTCAAGTACAGGACACCTTCAGACAGAGAACTGTCCTCTGCTAGCTGTCCAAAATAGAGGGCTCTCTTCTGTAAAGTAGGACACCTGGCCATCCTATGTGGGGCTGCCCCTGAAGAGTGTTTAAAAATGGTAGCCATGGCAAAACACAGGAACCAGATTGCTTTCTGGTGTGCACTTTGTTGACCATATTATACCAGTCCTAAATCAGCTGCACTGGCTTCCAATTAGTTTCTGAGTGCAAATCGGGGTGCTGGTTCTTGCCAATAAAGCCCTAAATGATTTGGGCCAGGATATCTGAACTTGTCTCCTGTATGAACCTGCCCATAGTTTACAATCTGCTTCAGAGGCCCTGCTCAGAGGCCACAACCAAAAAGATGATAGGGTGGTAGGAAGATGACACAGGACCTTTTCTATGGCAGCACCTCAATTGTGGAAATTCTTCCCTGGGGACGTTAGACTGCCTCCATCTGTTTAAGTGGGCCATTGAAACTCTTCTGTTCTGCTTGGCCTTTGAATGATTTTAAATGTAATTAACTCTGTTCTTTGTTTTTTAAAGATGTTTCTTTCCTGCTCTTAATTTGTTTATATATCATTGTTTTAAAAAAATTAAATGGTGTGCTGCCTTGGTAGCCCTTTTTCAGGCTGAAAGTCAATTCACAAATAATTTTAAAAATAAATAAAATTGGAGGTTGCATTTAGTTATAAGCCATCTGACCGGAATTAGTATGGAATTACCACTACACTGAAGAAGTTTCTTATTTGCCTTAATTGGACAGTATTTTTCTTTACAATACTGGATTGCAAGAAGAAGGGGAGGAACCAAATACCAAGATGTACGATGTTCAGCACTTGTGGTCCTTTTATTCTTCTTCATTTTACAAGACAGCCTGGGGTACTCTCCCAGAGTTCCAGAAGTTATATAACAGCTGGATTCATAGGCACAACAACAGATTTGTAAGTGACAATGAAAAATGCCTTCTGTGTATTAGAAAGCAGTTCTGTGTTGCATGTAAAATCATTTTGGAACATCTTCGGTTGCACAAATTTTTTGAGCCATGATCAATATGCTGGACAAACCCTTGGCTTGACACTTGCTTATTATTTAAAAGCTTGTTTCTGAAGTACCAAGGCCTTTTCTACTCCCCCCCCCCCAGCCATCCTTGCCTTTGAAGGTTCAGTGGCTGATTGAACTGAAAATTTCTACCAACTGCATCAAACAAGCAATAAGCAGATCTGAAGGACTCTGTATTTTATGCCAGTGCAGACCCTCTTCATATCTCGATTCTACACACGGCTTTGGCTCAGACTTGCTACAGTCTGTGTGGAGCTGAATCTTTCTTCCTACATATAACAGTACATATATGATTTGTCAGAATGTAAGGTAATATTCCTGAAATGTAAAGGGGATGGTTTTTTTTTTTAATGTTTTGTTTTGTGCATAATTTGACATGCTATGGTGACCAGACTGGTCATAGCAGAACAAAGAATTGACACTAGGTCTTAGTCAACAACTTGATTCATTACACACAATGGACTGGAACCAGACTAACTTGTCCCGTTGAGACTATTCTGAGCTTGGCAAAGTCTGGCTCCAACCCAATGGCTTTCAGTGGGATTCAATGACCTGAATTTAAGTTACCCTAAGTACTGTTTTCATTGAATCATGGAACTGCAAGACATTTGAAGCCAACCTATACATTGCCTTTAATATGTAGCATGCAGCAACATCAGGTGTCCCCCCCCCTACTGAAAATTAAGCACAGGGGATCCAATCCAGATTGGGACACTACCATGGGTGGTAGGGGGACTTTAATCCTTTGCACCTGCTGTGGTCCCAGTCCAGATTGGGGGCCCTGCACCTGCAATTTGCATAGGAAAAAAGCCCCCATTGAAGCCAATGAAGCCTTTATTCCTATGCAAATTGCAGGCACGGGCAGCAATCTGGATCAGTAGGGAGGCAAAGAGTTAAAGCCCCTTACCCTCCATGCTAGGGTTCTTATTCATATCGGGTCCCCCATGCTATGTTTTGGGCAAGCCAAAAGAACAGAGATAGCTGTGTGCTACATATTAAAAGTAATGTGCAGTTTGGCTGTAAAATCAGCTTGCTGCTGTAAAGCAGAATCTTCCACATGTTACCCTATCATGGATTTACCCTAATACTCCAGATCAGTGTGACACAAATAAAGGGAAAAAATGAAAGGGTTTCCACACAAATGCAGCGGGTGACTCCAGCAAGTGACCCGAAGCCACTTGCAACAGGAGAAGGCCAATACAACCTTGCCAGGCAGCCAGCCAGCCAGCCAATCGAACCTCAGATGAAAACTCTTCCCCTTTCCAGTTCTTGTTACCAGCTAGTTTCTGATACCTTGATCATCCTTTTGCACCGAATTATCTCCTGTAATCTCATATTCCACACTACAAAGTTAGACCTAGAGGGAAAAAAAATGTGCCTTCACATGCAGTGGAGGCTGGCCTGGCGGCTCCAATGTAAGTGGGGCAGTGTATCTGCTCAATCAAGTGGGTGGGCAGTGTATACACTCCAGGTTTTATATGAAATTTTAGGGAACTATGCATGGTGCTAAACCCCAGCACCCAAAAAAGTAGATTCAGCACCATGGATAGCACTTTTAAAGTTCAGACTGACTGTTTATGGAGCCTGATGACCACCTTCAACATCTTTCTCTTATGAGTGAAAATGTCTACATAAAACTATATTATTATTATTATTATTATTATTATTATTATTATTATTATTTCTATACCGCCCACTAGCCAAAGCTCTCTGTGCTTTTAGTGGTAGCATGCAACTGAAGGAATTGCAGTGCAAATGCAACTGACTAAAATTTGAACTGGCCCACAGATTTTCAACAGAAAATCATCACTTGAAGCCTGGAAAAGGGAATTAGAAATAAAATTTCCCCAACAGCTTTTGCTTATCACTAGATGTATTGCACTGATAAGATAGCAGTGGATATGCTTTTCCAGCTCACTATAGATGAACTTTAAGGCTCATCAACTGCTGGTTCATCTACTGAGAGAAACCAGAAAACAGTGTGTGAAAAAGGCTGTTGATATAAAACCAGTAATTTGAACCTTTGAGGTCATCACATGAACCTTAAATCCACGCTTCATCTTTAGTACTGCCTTCTTACCTAGGTGTTCCCACATTTCCATAACCGAACAAATCCATTTGCCATTGAACTTTGGCCACCCAGTCTCTTTTCTTGCTTATTTAATTTGTGTTCATTCAGTATTAGAAAAGAGATAATTTGCATGCATACGAAAAGGTTAAGAATTAGCAATGTTCTTGGGAGAGCATGGGGAGTTTTCTGAGACAGAAACTCTAAATATAGACAGTGGATCAGGTGTTGTTGGTTCAGTGTGGCTGTGAGTGTTTGGGGGGGGGGAGAGAATTACTGAGAGGAAAACCAAGTGAAAAACTAACATACTGTACTGCCAATTTCTTTTCTGCAGTCCTGACAGCTTCCTATATACATCTGCTAAATGGCTGCCAAAATATTGAATGGAACAGATGTTAAACCTGGCATCCTCTTCTCATAAGTAAAGAACTTCTAGATAAACTTTACTCCCACCTGGGCTGGCAGTGCTTAATGAGCACATCATAAAAGCAGTGAAGAATGACTTTACAAATTAAACTTTTTTTTCATCCATGTTTCAAAATCCATAGCTATCCATCTTTTATGCCTCTGGAATATTAAGAGGAAAAAGGCCAATGGGAGGAGATAGATAATTTGCTGCTGCCTCCACCATGCGTATACACACCTTGGGTCATTCACACTTCCCTGTAACTTTACTTTATAATTATTTCTTCATCAATTTTTTTCTCACGGTTCTGTTGGTTAATTTTGCCTCTGTTCCTGATTGTTTCTCTGATGATTCTTTGCAAACATCGCTTCTGGTTTCCCACCCCTATTAACAATCCAGCCGTGAGATACATAACCGATATCAGAAGGAAAGGCCGGTTATTATTAACACCAAACTGAGTAAGCAGAAGGCACAGTGGGACCATATGTCCAGCCGCCCATACAAAGATACATTTGAAACATGAGTTTCATCTTAATTTTGAAGGTTGAGGTTCATGCATATCATGCCTGCTACACACATGGCAGTGAACATTAAGGCATTACAGCAGTTGTGTGGACATAAGGCTGGCCAGAGAGAGCAAGGAAGTCTGGCGTGCTATTTCACTGTTCCCATTTTGCATTCAATTTTCAAACTTTGATTAAAGTGAGAGTGATAACTCACCATGAATAAGCTCAATCAAGTGGGTGGGAGTTCATTTCCTTTAAAAAAAAATATTTTTTAAAAATCAAGCATTGTCAAGATCACAGCCACTTTAATTAAGTACTTTGTAATTAAACATCGGGGAAACAAACTCCTTATGTTAAATTGCCTGACAATTCTGGGGCACCACATCCACTTATTTTGGACTGAGACACTAGCTTAATTCATAGAGTACCATAGCAGAATGTTTGCTGACAAAAAGCTTCCCCCTGCTATCCAGTTCCAAGTTCCCCCAGGAATGTATGGAAGATTACATCGTGAGGTCTAGCCAGCCGCTTCATCGCTAGCCATGGCAGTGCTGCCCTCCACCCCTGTCCACGGAGACAGGTGCTGTCAGTCATCTGGACTTGATCCCACAGTGCAGCTTAAAGTGGTGGCTTGGCGCATCTCAGGCAGAAATTCAGCCTTTGCACATTCAGCTTCCATACAGCAGGAAAGTGCAGAGACATGCCACTCAGACCAAGGCAGCTTCTCAGCACCAGTAGGCCAGAGAATGTCAGATTATACTACCTGTTCCTTATACAGGCTCAGAGGCCAGGGTTTCTTGCTGGTGTGAACAACTAGGAGATCGCTTATTTTGTTGCAGACTGACTTTGCTTCATTCTTCCCTCATGTGTACAGAAGTCAAGTCTGGCAGGATTAACAACATGATAGGCTGACATCACATGACCTGATCTTCCATATGGTATTGCAGTGATGTGGAACTGGGCTGCAACGGAGTTTCCTCACTGCTATGGTAATGTATGAACTGGGACTAGGCAGGCATGGACAAATCTGTCAGTTTCATTTTCTCTTGCACTCTTTAAAAAAAAATTAAAAAATCTTAAGTTTTTACTCTCCCAAAAAGGAATAACTTTGTGAATTTTGGTACATTATTATAAAAAATGAACTAAAATGGAATCTTCATCCAACTGCACCAGCCAAATTCAATATTCCCAGCATGGAGAAGACCACAAGGTGCCTGCCTGCTATATAATAGTTAAAGATGAGGAGCCCATCAGAAACAGAGGGGTGGGGCAACCCTAATTGAGCACTTAACACCGTTGAATACGCAGGGATACAATTCCAGAATTTTAAGAGCTGAGCACTGCAAGGCCTGGCCCTGGATGGACGAATCTGCCAGTTTTGATTTTCCCCACATTCATTTTAAAAACAAACAAACAAACAAACAAAAAACCTCAAGTTCTTTTTGTCCCATATATGAACTTTGAGAATTTTGGTAAATTCTCATCAAAACCGAACTGAACCGAAATTCCCACCTATCCCTAATTGAGACTGCCATTAAACAGTGTTTACAATATACTTTGAATTTAGCTGGGTTGGAATCCCTGGATCCAGTCCTTAATCGTATGAAGAGAGAGACCTCCACATGTACCACTTTACCCATGTTAGAGAGAGGAGCTGCTGCAGTGCCATTCCCACTCCTCCGGCAGACATTCATTTCAAGTCCCCTTTGAGAGAGAGAGAGAGAGAGAGAGAGAGAGAGAGATGGTTTTTGAGCAGTGGTACTACACATCATCTGGATTGAATGGTGATATCAGTCAACAATGTGTAGGTGATAATCAGTGTCATTTTTCAAGTTGCGTGTGGTCTAGGATGTTATTTTGGAGAGAAGTGAGAGCTTTGTTTCCTAGGAAAGCATTTTAGTGGGGCAAGGGTTCTCCTCCTGACACATTCATGCAACATTTCATCCTGTGGTCGCAGCCACAGGAATCAGTCAGAAACCCCGATAGAGCATGTTAGACATGGGCAGTGGCAGCACTACTTACACTCCACGTGGTATGGCAAGCTGGAGTTGCTGACTTCAGATCAGGTGAGGCAGCAGTATAGTGGAACCTCAGCTGGTATGTGAAGGTGACGCTGGATTTTGCCCATAAAATCATGGCCTCCTTCAACCACTGGATCATTTACTAGTGAACACATAGCCCTTGAGGTCCAGAGTGTAAAAAAAAAAAGCATGCCTATGAAGAACCTCCATTAGGTAGATGGTTTGGGTGTTGCCCAAACCAATTGATCATGAATTCCAAGGCATAGACACAATAGGTGCTTTGGTCCACTCCACACCTGTTTGTCACTTTCACCACAAAGAAGTAATGAGGATGTTCACAGTTTATAAGAGAAAATAGAGAGAAACACAAAGAGAAATGGCTGTAATCCTGTGCTTAGTCAGTCTACTTAAATACTATTGACTTTTATGGGATTGAAGCAGCCAACTTGAGCATGAGTTTGCAGCCAATGTGTGCAGAAGCCAGCACAGAGAAAAAAGATAGATAAGGGAAGGGGAGAGATAGAAAGAGTTGTACGAAAACCGAACGTCCCCAAAGCAAAGGAAGAGTTCAGTATGCTGGATTGTGAGTGTGAGACATAGTCATTTCCCACATTTCACCCCCCAATATATTTTTTCCTGCAATCAGGATGAAAAAAATGTTTAAATATGAAATCTGATCGAACAATATGTGCCACTTGCAAAGTATAAACTTTCTAGGACTTTACTAATTTCTTAATTTCTTTTCCCTAACTCAGCCTGATCTTGACAACTGCCCCTCTGTTCTCTTGCTGTGAAAAAGTGTGTGTGTGTGTGTGTGTGTGTGTGCGTGTGCATGTGCATGTGGTGGTGGTGGGAGGAAAACTGGTTAATTCTCCAAGTCCTTCAAATCTTTAACCAACTTCACTTCACTTGTCACACAGAGTAACTCTTCTCTAACCTCCAACAAGGTTGAGAACTGCATCAGAAAATTTGGATAAGTGCAAATTTGGATAAGAGCCAGTGTGGCGTCGTGGCAAGAGTGTTGGACTGGGACTCGGGAGATCCGGGTTCTAGTCCCCGCTCAGCCATGAAACTCACTGGGTGACTTTGGGCCAGTCACTGACTCTCAGCCTAACCTACCTCACAGGGTTGTTGTGAGGATAAAATGGAGAGGAGGAGGATAATGTAAGCTGCCTTGGGTTCTTTGCAGGAAAAAAAGGCGGGGTATAAATATAATAAATAAATAAATAAATTCCAAAGGATAACTGTATTTTGGTTCACGTACCGGTTCAGGAAGTGTGAATTAGGTAGATTTATATTAAAATGTGAACCAAACACATTTCTCCCCCATTTACTGCTGCTTCAGAAGAAGAACCAAATTAACTCAGGTGTTTTGGGGTGGTGTGAAATATGTCAATAATACACTGCTGAGGGAATATTGATCAGTTTATGCCACTATGAATTGAGCATAAGAGAGTCTGAAAGGCACCTTGCAAATCATCATGGGTGCAACCATTCTTAGGGGTTACTCAGCCTACCAGTGCCTTCTGTTTCCCAGACCATAAGATCTGGTGAGAATTGCAAGTGCAGCAGCTGGGAAGAGCCTTCTGTGGTGCTTGCCAGTCTGAGTCAGGGCCAATATTTGCTAGCTGGCGTTCTATCTAATTAGTGGGGCTTATGTAAAATATGAACACAATTGTGTAACAATCGCAATGCACTGCTAACACTGCCCAATTAGCAGCCTTTACAAATCATCTGCATTTTAGATTTATGAAGTTATGAGCCCGCTGTATTTTGGTGGGTTTTCTTCCTTCCTTTTTTCTTGTTCTCTTTGCAATAAACCCTTTTAAGCTTGAATAAAGAACGAGTGCATAGCCGGAAAAAACCCTGGTAGGGCTTCATCCAATCTATCACATAAATTATGCAGGAATGGCTCGAAATGAATTTCTGGCACTTTATTTCTTACAATAATAGCACTCAAGTATTTCATAAAGCATAACATACCACAATGGATTCAGAGATCATTTTAGAATACTCATGATGCTGGCATTACTTCTGTAGCTTCATAAATCTGTATTATTATTATTAATTATTATTATTATTATTATTATTAAATCCTCATTGTAAGAAATTTATAAAGCCACCCCCACATTTCTGTCTGCAAACCAAGCCATGTTTAACTGAATGGCAGGCTGGGAAATCTAACTTCATAGCTTCCCAGAATTTCCTTTTAAATTAAAATGCTGGGATGTTCAGCTCTAAAGATCAAACTACATGCGATCCTAATGGCACAATCCTATGCATGTTGAGCCAGACTGGCTGGGGCATGCCAGGAGTTGTACAACTTTTTTCTGCCTAAACATGTAAAGGATTGTGCCCTTAATGTGTTATTAGCAACTACTTCTGTCATCCCCCCCTTTATTTAATTAAAGGTACAGAGGTTGCTGGTTTGCAATGGGGCCACAGTGCACAGGCTTAACATGGTAAGGTTTTACCCTTCCCTCCCCAGCTATGATGTCAACAAAAATCACACACACGCCCTGCAGCACAGCTGTGAAGCTTAGAAAAAACTTGCCTCAGCACCAGTGCTAATAATTGCTGCACTATCATTTGCACCACCTTTGATCTACTCTTGAGAATAAAGGAATTCACCAGTTATGTGCACAAAGAACAGCAGTTCATACATAATGCATGTATGATACAACCTCAGCTTCTTCTCTGGATTGTGCACCCTCAGGGCTTTTTTTCTGGTGGAACTCACAGGAACTGAGTTCCAGCACCTTTTCTTCTATTAATTGCATTACAATTTAATCGCCATCTACTCCCGAGGAAATGTGATCCAAGAGTTCCGGTACCTTTTTCTCCAGAAAAAAAGCACTGTGCACCCTTATCTACTATTTGAGAGCAGAAGGGTCACACAAGGGCCATCAAAATATTTCTTCAGTTTCCTATCCAAGAATGTGGGGTCCACAAGGCTATTTCTGATGTTGGGTGCATGTGTGCAATTTTTATTTTGGGTTTTTTTTTGGTATATTTATCATTTGACACATGGCATAATTGCAAAGGGGAAAATATCATGCATCAACAGCTTTCCTTGACTCCCCCCCCCCATTATTAAGAAGCCATGAGAATTGTGTAGTCACAGCTCTTGTCATGATGACTCTCCTGGGGTTTTCCCTCATCAGCGGAAGAGCTTGAACCTTCAGAGCGAGATGTCTCAAGGGAACAGGTTGCCTCAGGGGACACCCTGGCACTACCCAAGATGGCCCTGGCCCTTCAGGGCTGCTGCCTCCAGATCTGCCTCCCTCCTCAAGAGGCAGAGAGCTCAGCTTCTGAGGCAGAGATGGATGCCAAGCAGCCCCCCAGCCCCCCAAGAGTGTCTTCTTATCTCAGCTCCTGGTATCCTGCTTTTCTCTGGGCTTGCTGTGTGTTTGAAGCTCTGTGCTACTCCTCTGGACTTCCTGCCTGGCTCTTGCTTTTTAGAATGTATTCATGCTTGACTGCTTTCCCGAGTTTTGACCTTGGCTGCTCCTCAAGCCTCTCTCCTGGACAACACTTACTTGCCCGGCAAAACTTTGTCTTGACAGTTGCCTGTATCTTGACCACTCCTGACTTAATCTGTTCTCCTTTCTGGACTGAAACCTTTGTGTTTAACCATTTGCCTGCTTAACTGACTTCTCGATTTGGATTCATCCCTGTATTTGCATAGCCTTCTTGAGCCTGACCCAGCCAGAGTAGGACAGCTCTTATGACAGAAGGTGCACAGTTCTGTTTTCACTACTAATATTTTCCAGTACCTTTTATGCACATGCACAGTAGGTGTATGGATCTATGTTGGACAATGCCTGAATCCAGAACCAAAGTGGGCTGCTTTGGAATGATTCAGGCTTTGACTGAGGTGAAATTGGGCTCCTCCAAAGCAGCTCAAAGCAAATTCAATGGCTCACAAAGCTTCAGGCCCACCTCAAGAGATTCAGAACTCATAGAATCATAGAAAAGTAGAGTTGGAAGGGGCCTACAAGGCCATCGAGTCCAATCCCCTGCTCAATGCAGGAATCTAGGTCAAAGCATCTCTGACAGATGTCTGTCCAGCTGCACCTTGAATGCCTCCAGAGTGGGAGAGCCCACAACCTCCCTAGGTAGTTGATTCCATTGTCTTATTGCTCTGACAGTCAGGAAATTTTTCCTGATGTTTAGGTGGAATCTAGGTTCCTGTAACTTGAGCCCATTATTCCGTGTCCTGCAAACTGGGATGAACGAGAAGAGATCTTTGCCCTCCTCTGTGTGACATCCCTTCAAATACTGGAAGAGTGCGATCATATCTCCCCTCAGTCTCCTCTTCTGAAGGCTAAACATGCCCAGTTCTTTCAGTCTCTCCTCATAGGGCCTTGTTTCCAGTCCCTTTATCATCCTTGTTGCCCTCCTCTGAACCCTCTCCAGTTTGTCTATGTCCTTCTTAAAGTGAGGTGCCCAGAACTGGACGCAGTACTCAAGATGAGGCCTAACCAGTGCCGAGTAAAGGGGAATTATCACTTCCCAGCGATTTGGAAGCTATACTTCTATTAATACAGCCCAAAATTGCATTTGCCTTCTTTGCAGCCACATCACATTGCTGGCTCATATTCAGTTTGTGATCTACCACAATTCCAAGATCCTTCTCACTTGTAGTATTGTTGAGCCAAGTGTCCCCCATTCTGTAACTCTGCATTTGGTTTCCTTTCCCTAGGTGCAGCACTTGGCATTTATCCCTATTAAATTTCATTCTGTTGTTTTCGGCCCAGCGCTCCAGCCTATCGAGGTCACTTTGAATTTTGTTTCTGTCTTCCAGAGTATTAGCTGTTCCACCCAACTTTGTGTCATCTGCAAATTTGATAAGCATTCCCTGTACCTCCTGATCCAAGTCATTAATAAAAATGTTGAAGAGCACCGGGCCCGAGCCCTGTGGTACCCCGCTCGTTACCTCTCCCCAGTTTGAGAAGGAACCATTGATAAGCACTCTTTGAGTCCGATTCTGTAGCCAATTGTGGATCCACCTGATAGTTGTTCCATCTAGCCCACTCTTAGCTAGCTTACTAATCAGGATATCATGAGGCACTTTGTCGAAAGCTTTGCTGAAGTCCAGATATATAATGTCCACAGCATTCCCACAGTCCACAAGGGAGGTTACCCGATCAAAAAATGAGATCAGATTAGTCTGACAGGATTTGTTCTTGACAAATCCATGCTGGCTTCTAGTAATCACTGCATTGTTTTCAAGGTGCTTGCAGACTGACTTCTTTATAATCTGCTCAAAAATCTTCCCGGGGATTGATGTCAGACTGACTGGCCTATAGTTCCCAGGTTCCTCCTTCTTGCCCTTTTTGAAGATGGGAACAACATTTGCCCTCCTCCAGTCCTCTGGCACTTCACCTGTCCTCCATGATTTCTCAAAGATAATAGACAGTGGTTCTGAGAGTTCTTCTGCCAGTTCCTTTATTACTCTAGGATGCAGCTCATCAGGCCCTGGAGATTTAAACTCGTTCAGAGTAATCAGGTGCTCCTTGACCATTTGCCTATCAATCTCAAGCTGCAATCCTGCCCCTTCAGTCTGCACTTCAGGTTTGCCAGCGGGGTCATAGACCCTCTTTTGGGAGAAGACCGAGCTGAAGTAGGAATTGAACACTTCTGCCTTTTCTTTGTCTTCTGTTATCAATTTGCCATCCTCATTGCGTAGTTGAACCACCAGTTCTTTCTTCTGTCTTTTACTGTGCATGTATCTGAAGAAAGCTTTTTTGTTGCTTTTAGCATTCCTCGCTAACCTTAGCTCATTCTCAGCTTTAGCCTTCCTGACACTATTCCTGCAGTTCTGTGCTACCTGCCTGTACTCTTCCCCTATAGCCTGTCCTTCCTTCCACTTCCTATACGTGTCCTTTTTTGTTTTCAGGTCATCTTTGAGTTTATTGTGAAGCCACATTGGCTTCTTCTGTTGCCCTCTGCCTTTTTTCCTTTTGGGAATTGTTTGCAATTGTGCCTTTAAAATTTCCTTTTTTAAAAACCCCCACCCCTCCTGGGCTCCCTTTCTCGTGAGAGTCACTTGCCATGGGATCTTACTAATCATTGTTCTGAGTTTGTTAAAATTGGCTTTCCTAAAATCCAGGGTACGTGTTTGGCTACACTCAGCTTTTGCTTCCGTTAGAATCAAGAACTCAAGTATAACATGGTCACTTTCCCCCAGAGTTCCCGAAACTGCCACTTTATCCACTAACTCGTCTCTGTTGGTTAGAATCAGGTCAAGGATAGCCGGTCCTCTAGTTCCTTCCTCCACTTTCTGTAGGAGGAAGTTATCAGCAGCACAGCTCAGGAATTTCTTGGAGGGGCCATGTTTGGCTGAATAAGTCTCCCAACAGATATCAGGGAAATTGAAGTCTCCCATTACTACCACATCGTGCCTCCTTGAAACAATGGCAATTTGTTTTTCAAAAGCTCCATCCTCATCTTCTCCTTGATTGGGTGGTCGGTAGTAGACTCCAACCACCATATTCGTTTTATTCTTTGCCCCCTTTATTTTAACCCAGATGCTCTCAATGGGGCTGCCAAGCTCCTCTTCCTGTATCTCTGTGCAGAGATACGTATTTTTAACATACAGTGCAACTCCACCTCCCTTTCTGTTGCTTCTGTTACTTTTGAACAAGTTATACCCTTCAATTGCTGTATTCCAGTCATGGGAGTACAAACTCTCAAATTGTCTGTTAGAAATGGTTACATTTCCTCTCCAAGCTCTCCATACATAAAAGGAAAATGGCAGGCAGAGAGAGAGAGAGGAAAGGGTGTAGTTTTGAGACTGACAGTTCTAGCATCCATCCAGGGAATAGCAATAGGGGTAGATAGGGGTGATTTGGTTGACATTATTTACTTGGACTTCCATAAGCTTTTGACCCCTAACAAAGTCTTCTGAGCAAATGTAACAGGAATAAGAGGAGAGCTCCTTTTATGGACAGTAACTGGTTAAAGAACAGGAAGAGGAAAGCTGGTATAAATTGACAGTTCTCAATGGAGGGTTTTAAACAGTGGACCCCCAGTGCTTTTAAACTTGTTCATAAATGATCTGGCGACTTAGAGGTGAACAGTGAAATGCCAGGTTTGCTGGTGGCAAAGTATTTAAGGTGTTTAAAACAGAACAGGGTAACAAAGAGCTCCAAACAGATCTCTTCGAACTGAGGAAATGGGCATTAAAATAGCAAATGTGGTTCAATGTAAACACATATAAAGTCGTGCACTTTAAGAAGCAGCAGCAGCAACAGCAGCAACAGCAAGCCTAACTTCAAATATACAGTGATGGGTCAGAACTGCCAGTGACTGACCAGGAAAGAGATCTGGAGGTTGTGGTGGATAGCTTGATGAAAACATCAACCCTGTGTGTGGCTGTTGTGAAAAAGGCAAATACCATGTTGGGGATTATTAGTAAAGGAATAAAAAATAAAACTGCCAATAACATAATGCCCTTATACAAGTCTTTAAAAGTTACACCCATTTGTTCCCCACGTAAGTCAATGGGAAGACATGCAATGCCTTGGTTTTTCTGAAATGAAGGCTCCACTTTGGACCCTTGGCAAAGCAGGGCCCAAAGCATGCCCAAAGCAGTCCAAAGCAGTCCAAAGCAAATTAGCCTGATTTCTCAAACACCAAAGTGAGCTCTTGACTTTGATGCACACCCCTAACACAGTACTTTCCCCAAGAAAGTTATTTCTTCGTATTTTTTGTCGACATGCATGGTACCTTTTCCAGTATCAATATTTTACAGCACCATATGCCAACTTGGAAATATTAGAATATAGAACTATCTTTCACTGTTGATCGATAGTGAGAAAATAGCTATTTATTTATTTATTTATTTATTATATTTATACCCCGCCTTTTTTCCTGCAAGGAACCCAAGGCAGCTTACATAATCATCATCTTCCTCCTCTCCATTTTATCCACAACAACCCTGTGAGGTAGGTTAGGCTGAGAGTCAGTGACTGACCCAAAGTCACCCAGTGAGTTTCATACTGAATTTTAAGACACTGTAAGACACAGTAAGTAACTGTGTGGACTGCCAATGTAATCTTAAATTGATTTTTTTACAATATACACCTCAACCATCCTTTGTACCACAGTCACCTTTGCAGATGAAACATTCCAACACAATGACTTTGACTCCTATAGCAACAACAATTTGATTTGATCTGGCCACTGCTTTAGCCCTATTCATGTTTTACCTGTGTGAACATGATATGCACGATGAAAGGGGCTGCATGAACACGTGTTTGGCCCTGCCCCCAACGTCACACTGCTCCTTCCCTACCATCACTGTCATGATTTTGAGCAGAATGGCTGAAGCAGGGAGCCTCCTGTACTCCTGGAGGCTCTTCACTTGATTCAGCACCCTGATTATGAAGGGTTCTAAACCATGCAGGGGCCTCCACGCAGGAGGCCCCTCACTTCAGAAATTATTCCAAATACAGTGATTGTGAGAGCAAGAGAAGCAGTGCAAATTTAGGGGCAGTTATCATGCAGTTCTGTAGTCCCTTTCACCATGCGTACCCTAGTTAAACATTTGACTGACCTACATGATTTATGGCAAGATGCATACTCACCAGTACTTAAAGTCCAATTTCACAATCGCAACATCAGACTCGGCTACACATTGTTCCCACTGACTGTCAACCATATCTGTATGAGCCAAACTGTCACAATGATCATGCTGGAGAAGCTCTTGGCAGTCCTGAATGAGTACAACTACCAAGGAAGATATGACAATATCTGTTATGAGTCCTACAGGAGTAATTCTGGAAATAACCAATTACTTCATGATAATTGCCTTTCATTGCCTTCTGTGCATCCATAGAATACAGTTGCAAATGTATAGCTTATGGGGAGTGTTCGTTCAGCTCAGAACGCTCAATTACGCCTACACATGCCTGCACTTTTTCCAAGTGAGAGCGTTTCGTATGGTGATTGCTGTTATCTTGGTAGAAGTACTTGGTGCTGCAAAGATGGGGCATTAAAATGTAGACATTGTTTTTTTTTCTTGATATGTAAATAAACAAAGGCTGAGCTGAAATCCCTGCATCCCAGTTTCACTGCCCTGACCACGGTCAGTGAAAGTGGGGGGCTTAGAAGGGCTTCTTCTTTTTTTTGGTGGAGGAAGCAAAAAATCACCAGCATCAGTGTCGCAGAACCCAGTAATATCCTGAACACAGGAATGTTGCAAGTCTTTTAGTAATACAAGAAGGCTTTATTCAGAAGAGCCTTAACAAACTAAGCTGTCATGTTCTGACCTGTGCCAGCAGGACTCTACAGAAACCCAGGAGGAGCAAACTAGAAACAGGCAGAGCAGAAACTCCCCTAGTGGCTGCTTGTACACTTTATAATAATCCCAGAGGCCATTGTCTGGCACCCACTATTGTTATTTCCCAAAGTGACCTTTAGAACGAAGCTATGTGTCATGATATAGTTTTAATCAGGATCCTAAAAGCAGGGATGTTGAAGAGTCCTTGGTCTCGAGTCACGAGTCGAGTCATGAGTCTTTGGACCCGAGTCTCGAGTCCGAGTCCAAGTCCTTGGTCCAAAATGGTGACTCACGAGTCCCAAGTCCTGAGTCACTCCCAAAGCTGACTCCACAAGTCCCTATTAAAATCAGTGGGGTTTCCCCCCAACAAAATAAGGCTACTTCAGATGTGTGGCTTAAATAAATTCTAGGCACAAGTGTGCCTTTTTATCTCAAAATTCTGCAACTGATTTTGGCAAGAACAGACCAGGCAGACAAACCCAAAATAACCAGGCAGGCAGAGGAGGCAGGGAACCCCAAAGCAGGCAGGCAGAGGCGTTTGTCTTGGACAATTCAACTGTTGAACTGGTTAAGAAGAGACCAGGCAGGCAGAGGAGGCAGGGAGCCCCAAACAGGCAGGCAGAGGCAGCCAAACCCAAAATGTCTGACCCTAACCCTAAGCCCCCACAACAACACATCAATCAAAATAAATCTCAACACATCGTTGGGGCTGCGCTCCTAGTAGCTGTCCATAGTGGCCGAGCAGCGGCACACCTCGCTTCCATGCACTCTTCACCGGTGATCGCGCTCCTCTCCACTCCTTCTGGCACAGCCCAGGGATGTTGACGAGTCCTTGGTCTCGAGTCCCGAGTCGAGTCTCGAGTCCCATTAAAAATATTGGGACTCGAGTCCGAGTCGAGTCAGAGGGGGGACTCAGTATGATTCACAAGTCGAGTCCTCGAGTCCGAGTCCCCATCCCTGCCTAAAAGCCCCCCTAACCCATAGGGTCCCAATCTGGATTGGGAGCCTTTGCACCTAATCTAGAGTAAAAATGGGAACAGATGAAGCTGCTAGAGAGATACAGATTTAAAGTAATGTCTGTTTTGGCCCACAGTCCAGTATGCAGAGAGGCTCCCTCAGTACTCCATTGCTATTAACGCTAGTGTTGCTTCTAATGTTTGGTAGGTTCTGTTTTTTCCTGATGTTTTGCACAGCCAAGGCACAGACAAACAGAACCTTGCAAGTGGAACTAGCACCACTCCACAGCAAGCATCTTCCAAAAGGAATCTCATGACTATAGCAGTCTCTAAACCCTTTCATTTAGTTCAGTCTCACACCTCTTGTCCAAAGTGGACATCAATGAGAGAGAATGGTGAACCCCTCTCAACTCAGTTCAGAACGAGCTTGGCATTTACAAGCTTTCTTGGTGAGCATTCAGAAAGAGCTTGTCCAATTTCTGTGAGATCTCACACTGCTTTTAATGCACACTGATGGTGTCATGCATATGCCTCCTGGGAAATTTAGTTCACAGCATAACTATGGCTTAGGAGGACCATTTGGAAACTCAACATGCCCCTCCTCCCACATCCATAGCATGCACACCAAAGAAGAAGAGCGGGTTTTAGATCTGGTTGGGGGAAAGGAACCATATTAATATGTTTACAAGTTATAATCAAGAGAATTGATCCAAACAGAAGATATACTGGTACACCAAGCAAAAGGCTAGTTAATTGGGTACTCTGGTCACATAGTTTCATAGCAATCAAAATGAGTTTCATTGAAAGCAAAGAATGAATGTTACAGAACTTCTGGGCATGCGGCTACAAAATAGCTGCCATTGTAGTTCATGTGGTTTCAGAGCTCAATGGGAGTTTCAGCAAGAGTGTACGGATTGGGCCCACAATCTTCCTAGAAAGGAGGATCTGGGAACAGATTCTGAGTCTGACAGGGAGGAGGAGGAGATGGAGGGGAGGGAACCTGCAGCTGGTTCCCCAAGGCCAGCGGACTTAGAGATAAGACAAACAGTCGGTGAGGATCAGTCAGTGTCAACTTCCGGGGAAAGCAGTCTGAGCTCTCTGATTGGGAGGAGGGTGAATCAAGCATCACACTAACCCCAGAGTCAGACGTCAGCTAAGGAGGATGAACCAGCTGAGAAGAGTCAGGAGCTCCAAGAGACTGGCCCTTAAGAATAAGGATCTGCCTTAGGGGTGGGTGTGTGGGTAATTTGAGTCTGGAAGGGAAGAGAAGTTCCCAGTTTGGAATTAATTTCTCAACAAAAGGTCATTCTTCCTTAATGGCTAGTATTCTAACTAAACTTGTTTCTTTTGTGATTGATTTCTTCAATCCACTTCATTTGTGTTATTATGCCAGTTTGCTAGGCGTGCATTTTCTAATAAAGTTTTTGGTTAGAAGCCATTGTTTGGAAGGGGAAGTATGGCCTTAACAAAGAGTTTGATGGAAAGTAAAGGGCTAATATTAAATGACTTGTGCACATGAGTTTTCCAAGCAGCTTTATCAGTCTGAATGCTGACTGCACATGTGCAGAGCCTCATTTTATGTTTTGAGGTAGAAAATAATGTCAGGGCAGGGGAAATGACACTCAATTCATAATACATCCCTGAACAGTATGAGTTGGACAAATCCATATTCCAAACCAGGTAATTTTGAACTTTAGCATCATCACTAATTAACTTTAGCATCATCACTAATTTTTTTAAAAAAACAAACCCTATTGTGGTTCACCATTATGTGTGTCTGTGCATGTGTGTAGAGGATTATGTTTCATGAAAGACTTTGTCAAAATCCAACAAGGTTAATCTGAAAAGAAACACTGCCAGTTTAGCACTCTATATTGCGGGGCCTACCTCCTGGACAGTAGCAAAGGTAGGAGTCATTGTAATCATGTTGTACTAATGGAAATATGCAGCGGTAAATTTTTAAGTACAGACACTCATCCCAACAGTCCCCATAGCTACACTCCCAAAGAGAGTCCAAAAATTTAGGCGGCTGTATTGATCCGTATCAACCAACCAGTTGTAGCAGTTTTCATTTCCACCAGGAGCAGGTCTTTTGTCAACCTAATGGGGCACAATTGCCCATTCAAGACCAAGCTGCTCCAAAATACTTTGCATTACAACAGGGAACAATATATTGTTGCTGGGAAAATTCACACCCCCCCCAGCTACTGTGTGTGAGGACTGCAGCAGCTAAGCTCAGAGGGAATAACTGGGGGGGGGGGCAGATGATGTCAGCATCCCTAGAGCTGGCACTGTGTCCAAGTCCACCACTGGCTCCACTACACCACTGGGAATATGCAAATAAAAATATGATGCATCCACATCTAATATGACAGCCCTCATAGCAGCTGATCTCAATTTACATGCTGTTGTCTGAAATTTTTCCTTACATATGTAATTATGCAATCGAAGATGTATATGTCCAGCACATTGCCTTCATATGCAGCTTTGGGACTAGTTTCTTCAGATTTAGAAAGGGAATACCTCCCCTAAATCATTGTGCTAGTATTTATATAGAATGCAGCACTTATTTACTATGAGGACATCTTTATTTTATATTGCATTTTCCCTAGTTTCTGGATGGTAAAGGTGTGTCCATTAATAATATCAGTGCCTGATTTATTTTTTCTGTCCATCTGTTTTATTGACAAATACTTTAAGCAGTTAGAAAAGAAGGTGAAATCTATTGGCATGCATGACAATTCTTTACATTATGACAAGATGATAGTGGTGAAAGCATTACTCTTCCTTTGAGACTTTAAAGGCTATGCCAAATGGGATTTAGGAAATAAATCAAATACCACTAACAAAAACTAAATACGTTTTCCCATGCAAGACACATTCTGATCTCTTTCTAATGTGAAACACATGTAAGAGTATATTTTTGTCTCATATCTTGTTTCATGCTGTAGTAACAATTAACCATACTAGAGATTATCCAACATTCTGAGAAAAAATCCTACCCATGGTGTAACCTTTTGTTGCAGAATTTATACAGAAGTAGACCTCCAACATGATCCTTCTAGGACATTGTCAGCTGCTCAGTAGTAAACAGTGTTCCAAGTTTCAGCCACTCAACATTTACAGTTTTCTTTCCTTAAACAACAAAAGTGCCAGAGACATAAAATATGCCAGGAAACTATTGATTTTTGCTATTGGGCTGCTCTTTTTTTCTAAATTCTTTTTTGGTAGATTCATTTTGGGACATTTTACCCTGAGACACATTGAAATTTGGCTTGGGGTCATAAAATATCCCCAAAACAATTTCTGCAAGTTCTCTTGCAGTGTTGCATATATATATATATATATATGGATGAGAAGACTCATGTATGTGTTTTATGGAACTGAATACTGATAATTTTGTAGATAATTTTCAAACTTTGCACACCAATGTTTAATTCACATTGGTCATTAACTACAAAATATCAAGCTGTCATTTCTACCTCCATCGTTGCTGATGTTAAATTTTGAACATGTTTGCTGTGGAATTGCTCTTTGAATCTGTTCTGTGGTTGTGTATTCTACGGTATTCTTTTTTTTTTTTTTAATGTCCATCTCCAAAAGCCATTAGTATCTTTGAAAGTTCAATTTCCTTCTCATGATGAGAGCCACTGTAGTGCTATGGATAAAGTTTGGATATCACCTTAGGAAGATGTGGATAATCTTTGATAATTATCTTGTGCTCAAAGTTTAACAGCTATACAATTCTGAATACCTGACTCATAAAGATGAGTAGCACAAATGGTTATTTAGTTGTTTATGTAAAATACTTGTGCCTCATCTCTTACCATGTATGAGATGTATTATTTTTATAATAATAAAAATCATGACTAACAAATTCTACAATACTTGAAAATTCAATGTATAGCAACAAAAATGCTTAAAAACCTCTCACAATCGTCTATAATAACAACTCATTCAAAAGGCAATTTGTTTTTACTGTCCAAATGCTCTACAAAATAAGAAGGTTTCATAGATCATAGAGTTGGAAGGAGCCTACAAGGCTATAGAGTCCAACCCCCTGCTCAATGCAGGAAATTAGAGGAGGGGTCTCCCATCCAAGTAATAACCAGGCCTGACCCTGCTTAGCTTTCCACACTCAGACAAGCCGAGCCAGCATAAGCCACAGGCCTGTATGTTCAGAAAAAAAGGTCTTGCACTTTTTTTCTGAAGGCCAGGAGAAATGTATGTCTGGGTAGCTAATCTACAGTCTCAAGGCTACAACTGGGAAGACCTTCCTCCACAATCCAGATGTTTAAACATCATAAAATGAAGGGATATGGAGCCATGACTGACTATCTTAATAGGCTCATGGAGAAAGGTGTTTTCTGACATATGTAGGTCCCACATTTTGATAGGTACTAAAGGTCAGAATGATCACCTTGAACTGAGCTTGGGAGTTACTACAGAACTGATTCTTATATATTCCTGCCTTCCTATACCTTGACAGGCAAAACCTGCTTACCTGACTCCTATGCTTAAAGCTACATTTCTGAGCATGCTTAGGATCATAATTTATTGCTGGGATCATGAGATTTATACTTTTCTCTGGGCTACTTGCCTGACTTTGAGACTTCCCACTACTAGTTGCTCCTTTCCCCTCTGTATTTTATTTTATTTTTTGCCTGTGAAGTGGGAGAATTAACAAAGGAGAGGTGGCATGCATAAAAACCATCTGTGTTTTTACATTCATTCCTGCAGAATGTTCACCCAAAAACCCATGTGTTGTTGTGTTTTTTCTTCAAGTATTTGACAGGAATGGTCACAAAAGCCAGATGGTTTTAAAGGCGAGCCAGGCTGGGAGGTGTGTGGTTGGCACATGACTGGTGAGGATAACCCAGGGTTCTTGCTGCTGTCATTTCTAGAGATGTTATTAATAATAATTAGCTCTTTAAAAAAAACAACTTGGTGAAAGAACAAGAGCCCAACACTGGCAATGTCTTCAAAGCAAGCAACATAGATGTGTTTTGAATTTACTTACAGCTTCTTCGTCTTCACTTTAACTCCTGTCTCTCTGACTGTGATAACAGTTTGTTAAACAAAATGACTGGGCTCCTCACACAACAAAGCTAAGCCATGGTGGCTAGTCACCGTAGCTTAGCGTGTTGTGTGAACTCAGTCAGTGACTGGGTTCACACAACACAATATAAGCCATGGTGGCTTATCAGCCATGTTTGTTTCAGAGTGGCTTGTCGTGTTGTATGAACCCAGCCAGAGTGGCTTGTGTGTGGTTAACAAACCATGCTGCTGGGTTCAGACAACACGACAAGCCACTCTGAAACATACATGGCTGATAAGCCACCATGGCTTATCGTGTTGTGTGAACCCAGTCAATATAAACATGTGGGCATCTTTATATTCTGGGTACTCAGTACATTGCAGGCCAAATGGGTCAGACCACTATCCACTAAAGATCTCTGGCAGCTTCTGTATATCCACTGAGTTAAAATTTGTTCTGTCTCAGCTGGACTGATGACTGACTTCAACTAAACTATCCGATAGATTTCTGTGAGCTGTGAGCAGCCAACAAGCAGTAGAGCTTACAGTTTCTAGGATCCAGGTTTCAGTTTGTTATCCCTGTCAGCTTCTTGAGCTGCTCTAATAACATATCCTCAGGGAATGGAGGGATGGTTTGTTATCAGTACTGTTTCCTTTTTTTCTCCAGCTGATTAATTTGAAGCACATGGAGCATTCTATTTAGGGGAGGGAGTTCTCCCTCAGCAAGAGAGAAGGTGGAGTCATTTGAAGTGAGTTGGAGTAGCAGAGGAGGTCAAAGAATGAGGCATTACAACAGAGTGGGTAGGTTAACACATAAGACAACATATCACACCACTGCTTTCTTGTCCCTGTGACAAGAAAGCAGAAGGCAGCAGAGCAGAAAGCATGGAGAAGAAAATCTCTGAATCCATCATGGGACAAGAGATCTGCTCACCCCCAGCCTTGCGCTTGTTAAGGTGCTGCACTTGGGGGCACATCAGGAAGAACAAAGAAAGCAATGGGACATCTAGAGTAGAGTGGGGAACTTGTGGCCTTCCAGATGTTTTGGTCTACAACTCCCATGATCCCTCACCATTGGCTATGCTGGCTAGGGTTTATGGGAGTTATAGGTCAAAACATCTGGAGGGCCACAGGTTGCCTACCCCTGATCTAGGTGGCTGTGGGGGTGGGGGGAAGGATGCAGGATCACATACAGGGGCCACCTCCACATTATTATGTATATTGTTTTAGCATTCCCCAGCCAGCACTAAGGACTGTGCCTTAAATTACTTACTGTTCACTGTAAACTGCTTTCGTAGCTATTGTGGTTGAAAGGTGATTTATAAATATAATTAGTAAGTACATAAATAAGTTCTCTCTATAACCATAAAGCACCCTTACTGCTGGCAAATGCCAAATAGAGAACCTGACCATCTGGGACATTGTTGGATTGTTTGGGGGGGGGGGCATACTTGTGCTTGCATAATATAGTGAGAATACAAGATGTTGGCCATCCTTAAGTGCCTCATTAAAGCCAGTGACTTTAAAAAGTGCTTTTAAAAAAATTATAACTGCAATCCTATGCATGTTTAGACAAAAAAAAGTCCTATAACTCCCAGCAATCCCCAGCCAGCATGGCTGGCTGGGAAATGCTGGGAGTTGTAAGACTTTTTTCTGTCTAAACATGCACAGGATGCAACCTTAGTGTTTCTTGCCTCTTCAGTTATAATTACACATTTGCACATTTATTTCTATGGAGAAGCACAACTCGCACAGCCCAGGTAACATAAAATGCACCAACCCCACAGGACTGAGTCCATGTACATGTAGCAACTATAAGGTGGTGGTGACTGGTGAGGGGAGCCTCATGGCTAACAAGATGATTATTTTACTGCTGTCGTCAAACAAAATGCCCCAGGATCCCCTGGAGTCTGCTTTAATCACTAGCTACAAATGCACTTCTCAGAAGACTAGGCTTTAAAAAAATGGCTGTAAAATATCTTAGGAAGATCAGGGAAATGACAAGACTTTTTAAATGAGGTACATTATGGGTTTAGATATTGTACTGGTGCAAACAGGTGCAATTCTGTGAATTGTAGACCCCTGCAGGATGCCTGGAATGCAGGTTTTTGGCTTTTAGGAACAGCTGTAAGATAGTGAAGGGACTTTGAGAAGACTTCTGAAATGGTTTTCTGATGAGATCACAGGGGAAGCTGGTGACTCCTATGTCAGTGGGGCTCCTTATCCATTACATCTTTTGTTTCAGCTTTATAGGAGCTATCCATGGTGCTGAACTCCATCCCCAAAATAGATTCACCACCATGATAGTTCCTACAAAGCTCAAACAAAAAAAATATTTAATGGATAAGGAGCCCCACTGACATAGGAGTCACCAGCCTCTGCTTTGTGAGTAGATTCTGGGAAAGTGATGACGATTAGAGAATGGAGAGCAACTGAGGAGACTACAGAGAAAGGGACTACAAAGAAGAGAAAGCAGCAGAGGAGAAAAAAGCTACAGCTTTTCACCTTCATACGGCATTCATTCAGCAGCAGGGAGTGACCGAAACTGAGGCCTGCAGCTGCATCCCAGCCCACAACTACTGTGCAGACAGAGAAAGTTCTGAGAGACTCTAATCGCTCACTATCTGTAGTTGACTAAATTATTCAACTCCATCCAATCTTACTGTTGTTGAATTTACTAACTTAAATTGTAGAGTCAACTCAGTTGTTCCTCGTATTTCCTCACCTCTATACTTCTCCCAGTTAAATATATCAGGAGGGGTGATCTATTGGCTCAGTGCTAGAGCCCCCATTTTGTATGCAGAGGGACTCAAGTTAACTCCCCAGCATTATTTATTTAGTTATTTATTTTATTATATTTATACCCCGCCTTTATTCCTGCAAGGAACCCAAGGCGGTTTACATAATCCTCCTCCTCCTCTCCATTCTATCCTCACAACAACCCTGTGAGATAGGTTAGGCTGAGAGTCAGTGACTGGCCCAAAGTCACCCAGTGAGTTTCATGGCTGAGCAGGGACTAGAACCCAGATCTCCCGAGTCCCTGTCCAACACTCTCACCACTACGCCACACTGGCATCTTCAGGCAGAGCTGGAAAAATTCCTGCCTGAAACTCTCGAGAGCCACTGCCAGTCTGTGTCAGCAATATTGGGCTAGATGGACCAGGTAAGGCAGCTTCCTGTCCTCCTATATTCTACTTCTTCTTTTTCCTATTTTATTAAATTGCCTTTTGGTCCTGTACCACATCCTTTCAGGAAACATGCGGACTGGTGGATTGGAGGCACCTCACACAATTTTGGGGGCCCTGGCATTATTCCCTCTCATCTATCCCTCTCATCCATCCCACTACAGCTTGAACCCTATAGTTCCCTCCACAACAAGGGGTTGCTAGTAGGAAATTGGGGTCACACAAGCATAATCTGGATGCAGATGAAACTGTAGCCATGGGAGGCTGCTGACTCCTCTTTCAGTGTGGCTCCTTTTCCATTGCAGGTTTTGTAGGTTTTATTTGGAGCTTCATGGGTGCTACCCATGGTGCTGAACTCTATCCCCAAAATAGGTTCACCACCATGGAGCACCATGGATAGCTCCTATGAAGCTCCAAATAAAAGCTGCAGAACCTGCAATGGAAAAGGAGCCCCACCAAAATAGGAGTCACCACCTATAGGAGTCACCTTGACTATAGTCCTAACCAAGTGCTAAAGGAACATGTAGGAGGATGTAGATGGGGAACACACTGCTACCTCCCACCCCAAGATCACCATCCCTATGCACACCAGCCCTGCATGCTCCACTGCCCCCAACTTTCTGTGTTGTTCAGCTAAATGTGCTTAGGAATCCTCCCCATGGTTGGGAACCTTAACTCAGGATTCCCAACCATGGGGATGTTCCTAAGCATATTCAGCTGAACACACTTAGAATTGCCCTTCAACCTTTGCACTCAATGTGCGCAGGTCTCCAGGACGCATTGGGGGCATTGCCAATGTGCCTCGCACATGTGACCCCGTTTGCCCTCATCACGCATTCACGGTGAATAGGGCTTATCTTGATTAGTATTCACTGAAAATCTAGACTTCTTTCTGTAACTCTACTTTTAATGGTGATTACATTAAGATGAACTACAGAGCGGTAATATGAATCAAGGCAATGTTTTGTATTCAGAATGAAACTTCAATTAGAGACAAATCATTTTAGAACCAAGTCATACTCTCAGTTGTGGGAGATTTCTGATGTGCCGGAAATATTACAACAATTTGAAAAGAGATTGAATACCTGTTTTGCTAATATGTAACATGCATTTATCACCACCGTGACTATATTGAGCACTATAAAGAGTACAGAGTTGGTGTGGTATCTACTTGGTCAGCTTGCATCCTGGATCAGGCAAATGCTAAGGGCAGATTCACATTCACCAAAACCACATGGTAGAGTCCTGGAATAGCTGCAAGTAGAATATGGAGTGGAGGGGGAGGGGAGATTTAAAACTTCATCTTCACCCTGTTCAGTTTGAGACTTCAGTGGATATTCAGGAAGAATTGTTGGTGAAACAGAAGTGTGACATTCGACCTGAGTGAAGGTATCTTGGCAGGAAAATATATTTGAGAGTCATCATTGTAACAACGGTAACTGAAGCATGGGAACCGACTGAGAAACACCGAGGAGGCAAAACAGTACTCAGATTATGATTTTTTTTAAAAAAAAAATCTAGTAGTACTGAGGGGGGGGAGTATCCAGATTAATTAATTAAGTAAATAAAAACATCTGGGGGACTTCTGTAGGGATCACACAGGATGATGAAGAGTAAAACCTACCAAACAGAAAAGAGGAGACCTGGTCAGACAGAGAGGGGGACAATCAGGACAAAGATGTCAGTGGAGGGATGGGTAGAGCTAAAGAGCTGGAGTGACATGTGAGCAATCTGCTATCTGCATTGCACCCGTACAGAAACACATTTCTGTTCACTAGCTTCTCTTTCTAGTTCTCTCACTTCTGCTTCAACTGGATTGGGCTCCCCATATTTGTCACCAACATATCCTACCCAGAGGCCATGGCCTCAGAGGAGTAGATAGAAAGTAAGTAGTCTACAACCTTTGCATATGTATATATCCTGTGAGCAGTACAACAGTTTTCCACACTGTTTCACAAAACAGTTCATAAGGGGAGAGTCCATTGATTTCACTTCCCACAGTAGCTTAACTTCCCACCATAACACCACCTCATGCCCTAATCCAAATATTTGGGGCATGTTTTCAATTTGAAAAGTTTAGCTCAGTTATCATAGTAGAGGTGATCTTTTTTCTTCTTCTTTGCTATAAGATATTGGAAACAACGAAGTACACCTGACAGATGTTACTTTTAATGTGCTGTCGGAAGAGGCTCAGACTCTGTGGGGAATGAGGTCGGCAAAATAACAGAATAGCGGGAGCTCATCTGTCGCCATTAGTACATTTTAATCCTTCTTCCATTTCCTCTTTATGACAAGTGTTGCTTTGCTCTTGGTTTTAGGATGTTAATTTAAAACAGATTTGAAAAGAGGAAGACAATATTTACATGGATATATCTTGGCATGTAAATCCCCAGAGCAGCTGTAACTTAAATTAAACAGAATGATTAAACAGTTCCTCCATTAGTGAGGAAAAACAATTGCCAAAATAAGCATGGTGTGGCTATACACACACAGCCGGCAACTGCCTTCCAGCCACAATTAATGGTAATTAATGCCTCTGCCAACATGCCGGGACGCTTTGCATTTTATCTCAAGTGCCACCGCTCACAGGGCCTTTGATATTGGAAAATAAGACCTTTTGCCTCAGTAGTTAGTAGTTCAGAGTAAATCAAATTAAGGACACCATTATGTTACCTTGCCCAATGCAACATTTATCTCATGGACAATACAGACGACCACATAGGCAATCCAGCCATGTCATAATGCATCCAAATTAGAAAGAATGAAAAAAGTCATGGTGTTTATCCTTGTGCCAGCAGCATAGAGAGGGGCATGGTGGGGATCAATAGCACACGCAGGCTGAAATGGTGTAAAAACTGCTCACGGCTTTTATTTGGCTACTACTCCGAGCATTTGGCATAGCAGAGGACTAGGATCCAGTCATCGGGAAGATCGCCTTCTGTCTGATCTCACCATCTAGCCCACATGGCATGCTGGGATCATCACATAGAGGGGAGTGGCAGGAATCTTGCCTCACTTATACATACCAGTGATGTGAACCCATTCTGATTATCTGAGTGTGCGGCAGGCATTCCAACCCTCAGGCTGGTCTGGAACCTTTCGGTAACACCCCAAGACCCCCTAAAGGCAGCAGTGCTACAGTCTTCTAATTCATAATCTTGGAGTGGACTGGGGGGGGGACAACTTACCTTTCAGGTCTGCCCTGAGGCCCCACCACACAGAAGCCCCAACAATTCTGCTGATTGGACCCCAGGGTCAAGGCAGAACCAGGATGCAGTTAGGTGGCGGACTGCCCTTTCCGGCACTAGCCATGAGCAGGAGAACCCCCTCTCCCCTCATGCAACAGGCACAAAAGCTACACACACACACACACACACACACACACCATAAGTTGGGACCCAGCCTTGCAGTGAAAACCAAATTAAAACCACCATCAGAATGCCCTTTCCTTTTCCACTAATGGAGAATAAAATATAAGCAATGTGGCAACATCAGCACCTGAGCAATTTATTCATGGCTGGATGTCATTTATACATTAGCAAAATCAAAGCTCACAACAGACCCATACAAAGGATGAAAAGGCAATCTAGTGTCATATTACTAGACCCACAGCCATGGCATTATCGCAGGTCTTATTCACACAGTCTTGTTTGCAGAACCTCCATCTGCTGCCATTTAACTGATGTCTGAAGCAGAGGTGTATGATGAGGTAGTTCCACAAAATGGTGGAATGAAAAACAGTGTGAGGGTTGCACTATGCAACTTTTCATACTGGACCTTCCAAAGCTCCTGTTCCATATGCCATGATGATCCTCCCCTTTCCACAACACCGGTTGCCCACAGTAACTTTTACTCTATGCAGGGTAGTTAAATCAAGAACACTGTGGTTTACAATTGTCTTGGTTTAGCTAGCAGCTTTCACCCATGTATCCCTAAATCAGGGGTGGGCAACATGCACCCTGCGGTCCTCATACGGCCCTCCATAGCCACTTGTGTGCCCCCCCTGCCACCAATGTTACTTCCGTAAAGCCCCGCCCCCATAAAAAGTGCTTCCCTGGAGCACTGGGCTCCCACCAGCCCACCAAATAGGCATCTGGTAGGTTGGTGGCGTGGGAGCCAGATGCTGAAGGGAAAGAGGGTGTGTGAGGAGTCATTCCTCCTGTGTGCTCTGACGGGGGTGAGGTTAAAGCCTCCTCCCCACTAGGGCACTGTTTAGCAGTATCACTGCAATGGGGAGCAGACTTCAGCCTTGCCCCCTTGCAGCATTTCTCTAGGGAAAGAGGGTACATGAGGAGTTATGTATTTCCCTGGATGATCATTGCAATGGGGGTGAGGTTAAAGCCTCCTCCACACCACAACAATTTTGAGAAGCTTCAGTTCAGTGTGATGGGAGAAGGCTTTAACCTCACTCCATCACAGTGATACTACTCAATATCACCGGGGGGGGGGGAGTTAAAGTACCCACCCCCAGCAATCTGCAGTAGGATTTGTGGGGAGGGGAGTATGTGTATGCATGCTTGTGTGTGTGTGATGTGTATGTGGGCACACATGATGCACAGGTGTGTGGCCACCAGCCACCAACACAACACCCCCTATGCAGCCCCTTCATCCAAGGGAAGGTGCCCACCTCTGTCCTAAATGGATAAGGAACTCCCAGCATTAACAGCAAAACCTTGGAAGACTTTCAGACATCAGCCCTCATATTCTCTGGATCTACAGCCAGGATCCTATCATAATGGGGGAATGGTCTGTGTATTTTTGCATGATTTATTTATTTATTTATTTATTACATTTCTTTACCGCCTTTCTGCTAAGGCACCCAAAGCGGTTTACAATGTTTAAATACTCAAACAAACAAACGTTACCCTCCCCCCCCAAACCAAACATACACCAGTTCTCTCAGGCCAACGGAAGGTTTCTTCTGGAGCTGCTGGTACAATCTCCCTGGCCTGGGCTTTTCTTCTGCCTTCCCTTTGTAGCCCCAGGGAAGGCGGGGGAGGGGCTGCCCCAACAGCCCTCTCAGGCCCGTGATGGTTGTTTCAGGAGCCGATGGCAGTTGCTCTTGTGGCATCGAGAAAGTATCCTTACTCCTAGTCCCAAGTGAGAGGAGGCTTAGTGTGAAGAGTAAGTAATATTAATCTCTCTTTTCTCCTGCTTATATTGTCTCAGTGGTGGCTTTTGACAGAATGGTGATTTATTTCTCATGATCCTTAACATTCATTTTCATATTCATTTCATATCCCGTCCTCAGTCAGGGTATAAACTGGCAAAGTCTCCCTTAACTTCAACAAGGCTTCCATGCATTATATTTTCACTGAGGATCTTGCTCCTTTAACTTTTGCTTCTCAAAAAGTACATGAAATGCTTTGGAATGTTGGCAACATCATTATTCATCATTTATCTGTGCTGAGCTGTCTTTAATGTCTATTAGTCTTTAAATATTCTGAGACTTCCCTTATCTACCCGCATCCTGCCCTGTTATTTCCTTAGCCTTCATGCATCTGTCACAGAATCCTACTTCCTTCCCTTTCTTTTGGATATTTGCTGTCTCATATCCCATGCTGCTGTTACAAAGCAGTGTTCCAGAAATTTAACATGAAAAATGGAATTAATTATTTTTATTAGCAAAAAATTGGATTTTTATAAGCTTAATTAGGCCACTCCATTAATACTCTTTGGCTCTGGCAGCCAATTTTCCATATATATATCTGCCAGTTAGATTTAACCAATGGGCTGTCTGACTGAGAAGTGATATTGCTGAGCAAGATGATAAGAACTTAATGAATAACTGGTTGATGGGGATAAGTCACACTCACATCAAAGCTCAAGAAAATATAGGAAAATAGAGGAAGAAAATAGATTACTGTGTTCTTTTTGAACCATGAGCTGTAGCCCAAATTCTGCATACCTCGTTGAGATCTGGAAGACACATTAGCCCTTGTCTGACATCAATTTGTGTACAAATTCATTGTTTCCAGGTGAATGCATGGAAGGGAATGATCAGTATTACACTGTTCTCCACACCTTCAAAGGCACTGGTTGTATGGAGTCTACATGAATATGGTCAAATGTGCATAGGTTCCAGTATGCATTATCTGAGACCCTTTTCTTGGATACATGGAATGTGTGCATACATGAGCCTACTCGTGTGTCCAGGTGTGCTCACATAGCATCCATGCATATGGTACCATTCGATGTGTGGCAGTCAAGGGTGAAGCATTAATTTGTACATAAATGAATGTCCGAAAAGGGCTATTATGCAACTGGTGAATGCAAAATGGTTCTATGAATGTGCATTTTGTAGGAACCCCCTCCTCTCCGCAATTACATGTCTACAAAATGTCACAGAGGGAGCACAGAGGGTTGCACAGAAATGAATTGTATGGTCAATTTCCACTCCTCTCTCTCACCACAGTCCTAAGCAGCTTGCATAAAACTTAGTCTCTTTGATTCCTCAGCAGTTTTACCCTACCAGAAACCTCAAAATTCACTGCAAAATTTAATGATAGGTGACACTTCACTTGACAGCTGCTTAGGCGTGTATGGTGCCAAAATTTTACTATTTTGAAATGCTTTCCCCCCCCCCTCTCAAAATTCCTCAGATATTTCACTCAAGCAGGAACCTCCAAAACTGCCATGCAGTCTTGCTATAGGCAAAATCTGGTGGCAACTCTAAAATCCATTGATTTCCTGAGAGGGCAAGAAGCCACCTTTTATCCAGGCTTCTTATTCAATAACAGGGAAAGGAAGATATAACGGCATGTACACACGCATACACACGCATACACACACACACACACACACACACGAAAAAATAAAAACCCCAAAAAACTACCATCCACAGCTATCATCATTACAGTTAATCCTGTTAAGCTTTGGGGCAGCTGGATAAACGTGCAGATATATTTGCTTATCCTCTCAATTTTCTATCCCCTGTAAAGTTAATACCTTTTCTTCCTTGTGGGAATGCCACTGTAGCATGTGCTATTGGAAAACACAAAGCTTAGCAGAACAGCAATTTACTGGCATATCTCCTCAAGCAAAAGAAATAAATAAGCTTGTGTCCCTTATCCCTCCCCCCCCCCACAATAAGTTTCTCTAAGAAATAAGGTGGGGAGGCAAACATTTTCCCTTTTTTCTTTTCTCTGTTCAAAGCTGTGAGGTTGATCCTCCACTCTACAGTCTTGGTTTTATTCTACCACTGCTTCGTTGCCCTCAGTGGAAGTATAATCCCATTTATTTAAGTGGTGATTGGTGAACATCAAAGCTGCACAAAACAGTAAAGGACTAGGCCAGAACCATGCTATACTCTCCCCCTCTCAGACACACAGAGATACTGAAGAATTTTGTTATGGGTGCCATTTGAGTCCCAACAACCCACAGCTTTGCTGCACAAAAATAGTTTTTGAAAGATGAAGCACAATGCAGACATATGTGTGAAAAGCTTTGTTGGTTTCCACTGTGAGCCTTTCTATATAAGACATTTATCATATGCTTGTCATTCCAATACTCATGTTTGTGTACAGGTTCTTTAGACGATGCAGTGACCCTCCAGTTTTGCTTCTGTATCTAACCAGCACTTTCAGTGAGGTTTTTTAGAGCAGTGAAAGAAAGCACAATTTCCTCTTGTGTATTTGCACTAATTTGCTATACCACAGTGCCACCTAAAGGTTATGTAGCAGAAAAGCAGGAAAGGAAATACTCCTCGTGTAGTGCTCGGATGAAACTGAAAGTGGATGCAGCAAAGTAACAGCCAATTAACACCCCCGTGTAGAAAAGCTCTGTGTTGTGTAATCCTATAACTGTGAACGTTCACTAAAGAATAGTGGGACTCAGAATTTTTTTCAAAGAACTTCTTCTAATATAGTTTTCTTTTCTTTTTTGCATTGAGGTCTCATGGGCACACTTTTATACATAAAATATACATAAAATGCTTTTACAAAATGATACAAGTTTAATGTAATATTCATCCCATCAGTGTTATGATAGAATGATTAAAATGTATTTTCCAAATTTGTTTTTAATGCACAGGCCTGTGGCTCATGCTGGCTCAGCTTGTCTGAGTGTGGAAAGCTAAGCAGGGTCAGGCCTGGTTATTACTTGGATGGGAGACCCCTCCTATAGTTTCCTGCATTGAGCAGGGGGTTGGACTCGATAGCCTTGTAGGCTCCTTCCAACTCTTATGATCTATCTATGAAACCTTACTGGAAGAGTTGCTACACTCAAAGCGTGTTAAGAACAACAATAGAACATTGACATGCTTTTAAAATTGCACTTGGCACTTTTGGGGAACTAGCTGCTCACTTATTAATATTGGACTGCTTTGGAAAGTTTTATGGTATCTGACACTGTGTTATGTATTTTAACAAGTGATAAATAACATCAATTGAATAGTGTTTTTGTGTTCCCTGTGACTGATACTGTCTATCTTGAAAATGAATTTTTAATTTAATTTTTTAATAATGCGGTCACAGACCCAACAAAACTCATGTAAACATATTAAACAATTTAACCAATTTGTAAGGTTAAATATCCTGAAAGCAATTTTTAAATTTTAAATCAGAAGCAAGAATCGACCTACGCGTTCTCTGTGCAGAAAAAAGGAACTTGGCCACTAGCTCTGTGATGAGCTTGTTTGTGTCAGTTAAAAAAATATTTTAAATACCATCCCAAGGACCTGCCAGGGAATTTTCTCATTTCTGGGCAAATAAGTCTTGTACGCTCATCCCTGTAGAAATTACATACAAAAAGAATATGCTCCAAAGTTTCAATTTCTTGTCCATGTAATGAATTTGAGATGTTGTTATAATGTCCATATTATTGAAATGAACGATTGCAGAACTTAGTTATTTGTATTGTTATATTATGTTTTGAAATGAACTGAGAGCAGCAGTATTGGTAAGGGTGGGGCCGGGAGGGGCATGCATGCCCCAAATCTTTTGTGCTGAGGCTGGTATCTGAGGGGCAGGTGTGGTGTAGTGGTTAGAGCATTGGACTGGGGCTTGGGAGATCCAGGTTCTAGTCCCCACTCAGCCATGAAGCTCACTGGGTGACTTTGGGCCAGTCACTGACTTTCAGCCTAACCTACCTCACAGGGTTGTTGTGAAGATAAAAATGGAGGAGGAGGACCGGGTAAGCTGCCTTGGGTTCCTTGTGAGAGGAAAATAGGTAGGATATAAATGTAATATAAATAATAATAAATAACATCAGTTGTGTGTAGCTCAAGCATGCCTCAAGCCACCAATCAGTTGTGTGGTGGTGAATTGAAAGTGCTTGTGTCTTATATGTTGATTGTATGGGAAAATAAATGGCTGCCACAAAGGGGCCATCAGTGTAGACATTTTGTTTTCTGCACAATCAATGCCCTTGGAAATGGAAGTTTGTTTGCCAGGGGATGGGCATTTGATGCTTCAGTTTGCAGTGACCTGCCAGCTTGACAATTAATTGTGTGTGGGGGGGGGTGTTTAAGGATGACCTCGAGTTCCTTCCTCAGCTTTGTCTCATAGTAAGAACACCCCCCATGCCCCCAAATGCAATTGTTGTGCACAACTTTATTTTATTCTGAATTAATCTATAGGGGTAATGATGATTGACTGGGGCTAATAGCTGAAGGGGAACTGATTACATGTTGGAGCAGGATCTATGTGAGAAATCAATTGGGGGAGACCCCCAGATTTGACCTTGGCCTGCTTTGGATTAGTACTCTGAAAATTTTTTGAAACTCCATCTTGGTGCCAATGTTGCCATGCCTAGGGGTGGTGGGGTGTGAAAGGGTTCATGAAGGGGGGGAAAAACCCTTCCCACCCAATTGTGTGTGTCTTTTTTCACATCTTTCCACAGCCATTGTAAATTAATTGTAACTGAACAGGAAACACTAATTTGATCTCAAATTAATTTAGGAATTTGTTTTAATTGAAGTCATTTGGATAGGAAATTAATTGGCTTTGTTTGCCTTCTCTGAAATTTGAATAAATTCTAGTAATGCTTTCTAAATTTACATACACACATAGGGTTAGATCCAGACTAAGTTAGTCACACTTTATTAAGTTTGCTCTTTTGTTGTTTGATTTAATTTGCAGTTTCCCCACCCATGGTCTTGAGCCTAGTGAGACTTACATATCTACCAGTGTGGTGTAGTCTCTAGAGTTCTGCCTTTGGATCTGGTGGGAATCCCAGCATCAACCATGCAGCTGAATATATAATCTTGGGCAAGTGTCTGTCTCCTAGCCTTCTCTGCTTCACAAGGTTCTTATGAAGCTAAAACATTCCACTGAGTTACCTGGAAGAAGAGTGAGACAGAAAGGTAGCAATAATTAACTCCTGCTTAGAATGCCTTATATGATATGTTCCCAAAAAGCAAGGCCACTGTTTCTGCTACTACTGTCGACTAAGTCAGCACATCATCAGAAGCTTCCATACATTACTACAGGTTCCTTTTTTTCATGAGTAATGGATGGGAGTGAAGGAATAATGTGTATGCACCCTCTGCTCTATTATCTGGGTCAGATAGCATGCACATATGCAAACTGAGCATCACCACTTCTATAATTTCCACTCTTCTATTATTTAAGAGAAAGAGTCAAGAGAAGGAATGATAAGAATGCATCTTGTGGAAAATATTGAGTGAATTTCAGAGCTGAAAGGAGTGAAAAGTGATTTAGTCCCTTCACTAAGCCAAAGAGCAGAGTCATTTGGGCATCATCCAAAGTAAGCCAATTTAAGTCCTCTTGATTTCCATGGAAGAGATTTAAAGGCATGACTTCTGTGGAAGAGATTTAAGCACATACTTAACTCAAGAGCTATGTATCATGGACTGTCAGGTACCTGCCCCCCTCCTCCATTTTTTGAGATAGGGGGGAAAATATGAGGTTAATCGTACATTCAGCTTGATGGGTCAAAAATTGTGTGGACCTGCTTTATAGTAATTCTAAAACTTCTCTAAATGTTGTAACTTACTTCAGGCCCTAAGGAAAATATTGGAACAGACAAAAATCCAAGTAAATACTGACATAAGTTAACTGGAGGGTAGAGGGTTTGCAAAGATCATCACGAGTCACAAAATGATCCACATACCGGTATCTCAGGAAATGAGTTTATAAATTCTCCATTCATCCCATGGCTTGCAGGCACAGTGCTTTGGGGTGTCAGGCAAAAGCTGCTTGCTACTGACTGCTCTTTGAAAAGCCCTGAATTCTGACCTGCATTTCCAAAAGCCAGAACTGTACAGTCTGGATGCAAAATGGTCAGCAAGGCAGTGAGATACATGACATGATGCTCTTGCTTTCATCTCCTTATCAGTGGCCAGAATGAACCCTTGGGGCCCAATTATGTTCTCTTTGTCTTTCAGAGGAAGCAAAACTAGCCTCAGAGTTTGTCGTGATTTCTCATTGCTATTTTGGGTAAGCAAATGTATGTTCCCAAGCTGAAGTGTTTTCACTAGAAGTGGCAGCGGTGTTCATTTATTGCTAGTTCCGCTACGACATTTCACTCCTTCTGGCTGACCAAAAAAAAAAAACCCCTGACAGGCTTTCAGAAAGCTGATAAATTTAGAATGGCAGTCCAAAGATATTGGACTTCTGGCAAATGGGGAGCTGTTTAGCCCTGCTTAGTACAGCATTTCTTCCTAATTGTTTGCTTAGGTAAAAAGATTTATGGAATGGTTGAAAGAGGCTGGAAAATGTATGTTTTTAAAAAAAATCTCTTTCCCAGAGAAGTTGTTACTTAGTTCTAGTTGCAACAACAATACTTAAGCCAGGATCCAACAATACTTAACCCAGCATTTTAGACACACCCTAGGATTTGTACATGTGCACTAGAGTTTTTTTGTTTTTTTTAATGTTATTTGAATAGCACAGCAGATCTTGCTGCCATTGTCAGATCATGAACTGTGTCTGAATGTCACCAACGTTTTAAAAACAGCTTGCAATGTAGCATGAAGGACTGCTGTTTCAGGAACACAAACAAAAAGCAACCTTGAGCATGTGGATCTATTCACAAAGTTCTTTGGATTCCAGCCTTTGTGCTTATATATCATTTCCCCCATAAAGCCTGTCACATGAATTATCTCGGTAATTCTTACAATAGCTCTGTAAGACAGACCAGTACAATTGTCCCTAGGTTATTAAATCTCTGTAACTTACATCAAGAAATAAATAATGGATACATTACCTTTTATCAACGTTTCTAATATTTGGAGAGGGACCACAATTCTTTAAGATGATTGCTGTTGTCGTTGTTATTCAGTGATGCGCAACAATTTAAAACAATAAAACCTTGCAACAACCACCCCAAAAACATTAAAAGCAGTAAAAACATTAAAACATTAAAAGCTACACATTTTAAAAGGCTACATTGAAAACATGTGTCTTCACACCCTTTCTAAAGGCCAAGAGAGTGCAGACCAATCATTGTTCTTGAGGTTTGGGGGGAACACAGGAGTCTTTTCACATGTGGCCAACAAACAGGTCTCTGTGGGTAATGGTGCCCTCAAAAGGGCCTCTCCTGCAGATCTTAATACTTGGGCAGGTTCATAGTGAGACAGGCAGTCCCTTAAATAGCCAGGTCCTAAGCCGTTTATGGCTTTAAAGGTTAAGACCAACACCTTGAACTGAGCCTGGAAAGCAACTGGCAACCAGTGCAGGTCTTTCAGGACAGGTGTAATATGGTCCCAGTTCTGTGCACCGGTTAACAGCCTAGATGCTGCACTTTGCACCACTTGAAGCTTATGGGCACTCTTCAGGGGTAGCCCCAGGTAGAGTACACTGTAATAGTCTAAACGTTATGTAACCAAGGCATGGATAACTGTTGCCAACTCAGACTGAAGTAGAAGCAAAGCACATCCTTTGCATGCCGAAAGTCTCAGGTTCAATCCCTGGCAACTCCAGTTTTACAAAAAAATAAACAGGCAAGTGAATGTGGAAGGCCCTCTGCCTGAGACCTCCAGGTCTCAGCACCACTGCCATCAGACTAGGCAATACTGGATGAATTGTCTGGCCTGGTATAAGGTAGTGTGATGTATCTAAGGTAGTGGGTGGGGAACCTCAGACCTGGGTGGGAACAAATCTGGCCCTCCTGGGTTTCCCCAGATGGCTGCATCCCCTACCCCTGGCCCCACACCTTCCCCCAACCACTGGTCATTTAGCATATTCTCAACTTTTGTGCAGTTCCCCCCCCCCCATACTAAAAGGTTGAAATGACTCTCCTAAGGCTTAGTCACTGGCAGTGAGAGCTCTCAGCTAAGATATGCTGGTATTTTGGGGGCATGCACAGTCCTGCTGTCTTTGGCCTCACCCCCTTTGCTTTCAGCCCTGCCTACCACTGGAATGCAGACCCAAGAGCTTCTCCAAAATTGAATGTGGCCCTTGGACTGAAAAACCCCTGATAGAGCGGTTCCCTCAAGCCAGGCCCTCCCCCCTAGAGGCCACTGGGTAAGTCACTCAGCTGGTCCAGACTTTCCCCAATACTCTTCAAAATGGGGATGTGCTGTCACAACCTAGGGCTTTGAAGAGAGCAGTTGGACTCTGATCTTTAGGTTCTTGACTGTGCACTTCAAAGCCAGCAAGTGGGCTAAGATATGCCAAGCTTAGCAATACACCCTGACCCAGACTGAAACAACAGTACTCAAAACATTACACATATATATTTATGTATGAAGCGTAAAAACATCTGTATGAAGAACTCATCAGATACATAATAATGGTTTATTTATTATTGGCCCTACGTTAAGGGTGAGTTGGATAAATTGCATTCCACCATTACAACTAGAAATTAAGGGGACAGCAGGTACTATGCTTATACTCAGAAAACACCCCAACAGTTTGATCTGAAACTTGGCAGCATAGGAGAGGTCAGTCTGAGGATGGTTCATGCCCATTTTGGTAAAGTAAGAGTAAGAAATGGCTCATTGATAGGAGTGTAAAGTTTCATGAGTGATCTCCAGTACTCCAGTTTGACAGCTATTGTCTGTTTACTTTCTCATAGACTTTGCTGGGGTTAAACTTCATGTCTGATTTCTCCATTTGTACAGCATACTTTGGGAAATGGTTTGTTGTGTCGGGTCAGGGGGGGAAGGCCTAGTACGTGCTGTGCCCTCATAATAGCATAACATGTTTGTAGTGTTTTTGTTTTTTAATATTAAACATGTTCCCCCACCAGCTCATTTTATCCTGTGGCAGCTCATAAGGTCTCTCCCCAGGCGTGCTCAGAATGATCCTGCAGGAAGGGGGGTTGAATGGGAGTGAATGTGGCTGGTAACCACAGAGGCACGATAGAAGGGGAGCAGGGAGTTATTATGTCAGTTAAGGTTAGGCAGTTGGGAGAGAGCGAGGGCTGTTTTGTTTGTTTGTTTTTTGCGGTGGGTGGGATAGCTGAAGTGTTAATTCTACTTTATCTTTTTTAAATCCTAGTATGTTTAAACAATCATCATGCTAGTGACCATCATCACCATGTCTTTTCTCTCTACCCATATGTGCATTATAGGACTGCAGTTGACTACCTCTATCTCAGAGTGGCCTCCTTCTTCATTTGGCTTCATTTTTACCTCACTGTTCCTGTTTGGCTTTTACCAACCCTTGAACCTTGTATCTCATAAAGGGAAGAAGGAACAAATACAAGCAAGCAGATACATTGAATCCAGTAAGAATCGAAGGGAGCGATTTCTGCTGCTAAATTTACAGATCCCAGAAGTCATGTGGATAAATAAGCTAACTGTCCTGTCTAGCTCAGCTAAGGTTCTCAGGGGAGCCACTCTGAAGCAGTTGCACTAATTAGAAGGGTGAGGTAGTATCAAGTCAGATGAAGCAGTGCAGCAAGTCAAGGTCAGGCCAGCCAGGTTCAGTCAGGACCCAGGAGCAATCTATGTTGGCTGGACTTCACTCAGGAAGACCTCTTTGCCTTCACAAAATGCAGAGGTCTTCTGGTGCTTTATGAAGGTTGGCTGATCTGAGCCAGCTGTTCAGGGCACCTCCTCTATGGAGCTGTCTGTCTCTTAAAGGGCCATTGCCTGGTTCTGCAGCTGCTGGCTCCTCCATTATGAGAGTGATGAGGACTGCATCAGGAGGTTGCCCTCTGAGTCTGAGGAGCCACATCCTCTGGCCTGGAAGGTCTTGGGGTAACAAATGATTACTCACTGGATGATGCTTTGCCTACCTCAGAGTCCTCCTCGGAGCCAGAGTGGGGAATCAAGGCCAGAGAATATGTCACCATTCTTAATTTACAAGTTTATAAGCCTATCAGAGATTTATGCCAGTGGGGTCTTGTGATAAAAATTATTTTGGAATTCTGGACATTTTTAGAGTAGTGCTAAATTTTCTGAAATAATAATCACCAGTTCATATTGAAATAGATGTATATCACTATATTTCTTTGTAGGAATAAATGTGTGTTTTTAAAATGTGTGTTAAAGGGCCTCTGTGTGAACTCTTACCCTTCTAAATGGTGTTTGATTTCTTTTTCCATTGAGTTTCTCATTTTTCAATTTCATGTTTGCCTGATCAGATTGTTGGAAGTATAGCCTTGTCAAAATGTAATCAAAGTCAATTAACAAAAAATCATATGGTATGACATCTTATGCTTCCGTTGCATGATAGCTTCCGTTGCAAAGACTCTATGTGTCTATTCCAGTGAACAGAGAACTCTGGGACTTAGGTCTACCACTCTGCCACTGATAACCATCCAACTCCAAGATAGTGATGAAGCAAGAACCACAGCATAGGATACCTCACTATATGCACATTGCCTAAATAATGCATCTGTTAAGGGCCAGCTTTAATTTCCCAGCAATTTGGAGCTGGAGGGAACATGAAAAGTCCTTAACATAAATGTTAAACTAAAAGGTTTTTGTTTGTTTGTTAATTGAATCTTCTGACGAACTGTCTCTCCATCCTAACTTCACTGTCTTCTAAGCCCCGAACTATCTATGAGCCTACTCAATAACTGACTTTCCCAACTAACACTAACTCCAGCCATAATTCCATTCTGGCCCTTCCTTCATCTTTTTTTCTGTTACAGGCATCTACCTTTGTTAATAAACTGGACAAGAGAAACTCCTGGCCCTAAATAGAAATAACTCAGCTTTGTTTGCGGTTGTCAAGGGTCCACCTGTACCAGGACACCTTGATCAACTCCTTAAAGATATCTGCCTCTTTAAGAGCCCCTCCTGTCCCAGGATGCCAATTCTCTGCCTCTTTACCTCCACTTCCCAGTAACGTGGGATTAGGCCTTAGGCATGGTGTAAAAGACACTCCAACAACTGCAGGTTAACTTTAGTAATTATTGGTAAAGTAGATTCACATTAACTTAGGGTAATTACACAAATAGAGCTGTAAGATTACAAAAAGCAAGTATAAGGGAAATAAAAGGAAAAATAACGCAAGGTTCTCTAACCTAGCTACACTGTCACCTGTAAGCCTCAGTTAAGAGATTCCTCCTCCAGCCTTTCTCCTAGCTGTTCTGCAGTTCTTTTGTGATAGTCAGACTCTCTTCTCTGTCTGCTTCACTCTCTCTCCAATGTCGTTCTATCTACTGCAGCTCCTTATAAACACTCCCACAGAACCAGAATCATGTGACCTCAAACTGGAGAAATGAAACTTAACTCTATTGGTTGAAAATGAAACTCACAAATGCTCCCATCCCATCAGGAGATGTTTGGGCCTACTGGCTTCAACTAACTCAGGCCTGTGTAGACCTCAATCCTTCACAGGGGTGTTTTGGGACAGGGGGAGGATTAGCTTCAGAACAGAATAACGTCCACTACCTACTCCATCATTTCTGTGTATTGCAACACCTCAAGAAGAGTATCTGTTGAAATAATGTAACATGTGAGCAAGCCCACAAAGAGAACTGGAGTGACATGTCAACAATAATTGATAGGATAATAACAGCTGTCAAGTTAAGTTAAAGTTAGTTAACTTATATCTCTAATACAGTAATACCTTGGATTGCAAGTAACTTGGTCTGAGAGCGTTTTGAAAGACAAGCAAATTTTTAAAAAAATGTTGACTTGATAAACGAGCAAGGTCTTGCAAGACAACTGTAGGGATGTAACCGCACGCCTCGAGCGGGCGTAGCGGGCCAAAATCGGCTCCGCTCACACCCGCCAGAGACTCGCTTTGATATAAGAGTGTTTTGGATTACAAGCATGGTTCCGGAACGAATTATGCTCTCAATCCAAGGTATTACTGTATATTCACTCACACAGTGCTGATTATCATAGAGCCATACATAGATATTTTTTAAAAATTTCAATTTTAAAAATAAGTCTCAAAATTTCCTGAAGCCTGGTAGTTACTTTCATAGAAGAATGATCTGCTTAACTATACTGGGAACAACTATAGCTTTGGCATCCTAGAAAGGGGCTGGATCCATAGTTTTCTCTTCCATCATTCCTTTCTTCTTTCCTTCAAAGTTTTGGCTGCTGTGTATCCAGCTTTTTGTAGTGGTATGAAATAAAATCATGTACGGGCAGTCCCCAGGTTATGAACAGGTTCTGTTTTTAAGAATGTCCTTAAGTCGAATTTGAATGTAAGTCGGAACAGCATAGCGTTCTATATGTTAAAATCAGCATTTACACAAATTGCATAGTATACTATGCTATGTACTCTACATAGCTGATGTAGCGCTGGGGAACTCAGAAGTCCGTTCTTAAGTATGGGTTGTCTGTAAGTCAGATGCTCTTAACTTGGGGACTGCGTGTATCACCAATAGCCAAGTAGACTCTGAATCCAAGCCCTGTCTTTCGAGTACACTCATGACATAGTGTTCTTTATCATTCTGTATGACAAGACCCTTCTTATTCTATAATCAATAATACTTGAGAGGCAAAAGCAGGCTATATTCTGGATAAAACCTGGACCATATTCACATCTGCTACATTGCGCCCTCTTCGCCTAAACAGAGCTCGCACGGCACCATGGTTCGCTCCTTCGCTGTGAGCTCTGAAACAAGAGGTGAGAAGGCTAGAGCGCCGATGGTGTAATTCCCGCTCCGAAGGCGATCGAACACGGGTTAGAGCTGCATCTTCAGCCTACCGGGTGGCGGTGGAGGCAGCAAAAACAGAATTTTATGCTGCCTCCATTGCGTCTGCGGAGTGCTGCCCCAGGAGGCTGTTCCAAGTGGTCCAGAGTCTGGTCAGTCCAGCTGGTCCGGACCCAATGGAACAGTCAAAAGCCTCCTGGCTTTAGCGAAGCACTTCACAGATAAAATTGATCGGATTAGGAGTGGGATATCATGCGTCGTGGACACAGGGAGTGAGCGGGAGGAGGCCAATGGCAGACCGGTTTTGTGGGATTGGTCTCAGCTTCTTCCTTCTGATGAAGTGGACAAGGTGCTTTCATCTGTAAGGTCAACCACCTGCTTGCTTGATCCTTGCCCGTCCTGGCTCATCATGAGCTGTAGGGAGAGACTGGGTGAGGGGATCAAGGCGGTGGTGAATGCCTCCCTCAAGGAGGGAGTGATGCCATCAGCCCTCAAGGAGGCAGTAATAAGACCGCTTCTAAAGAAGCCCTCCTTGGATCCCCAGGATCTGAACAACTTCCGCCCAGTCTCCAATTTACCATTTCTGGGCAAGGTGATCGAGCGGGTGGTGGGTGCTCAGTTGAAGGCACACTTGGATGAAGCCGATTATTTAGATCCATGCCAGTCGGGCTTCAGGCCTGGACATGGGATGGAGACGGCCTTGGTCGCCTTGGTGGATGATATGAGGAGGGCTTTGGATAAGGGCGAATGCTCCTTTCTAGTCCTCCTCGATCTCTCAGCGGCTTTTGATACCATTGACCATGGTATCCTCCTGGACCGCCTGTAGGGGTTGGGCGTGGGAGGCACTGTATTGCAGTAGTTCTGGTCCTTCCTCTCTGGAAGGTACCGGAGGGTAGTTCTTGGGGAGGAGGCTTCGGACCCTCGGCCGCTCACTTGTGGAGTGCCGCAGGGTTCCATCCTCTCCCCGATGTTATTCAACATCTACCTAAAGCCGCTAGGAGCTATCATCAGGAGGTTTGGGGTGCGGTGTCATCAGTATGCGGATGACATGCAGCTCTACCTCTGTTCAAGTCCTCACCAAGGTTGGCCGTTGAGACCCTGTCCAAGTGCCTGGACTCAGTGGCTGGCTGGATGGGAAGGAACATGCTGAAGCTGAACCCCGACAAGACTGAGGTACTTCTGGTGGGGGACAAGGGGAGGTTAGGGGATGTTGACCTGGTGCTGAATGGGGTACATCTACCCCTGAAGGACCAGGTCCGCAGCTTGGGGGTCATTCTAGACTCCCAGCTGTCCATGGAGGCTCAGGTGTCAGCTGTGAGCCGGGCGGCGCTGTATCAACTCCATCTGATACGGCAGCTGCACCCCTACCTTCCTAATCACCTGCTCCCATCAGTGGTTAATGCCTTGGTCTCCTCTCGCCTAGACTGCTGTAATGCACTCTATGTGGGGCTACCCTTGAAGACGGTTCGGAAGCTACAGCTGGTACAGAACGCGGCGGCTCGCCTGGTTAAAGGCAGCCACCGGTGGGATCACATCACTCCAGTGCTCAAGGAGCTGCACTGGCTACCAGTTGCTTGCTGAGCCGAATTCAAGGTGTTGGTTTTGACCTTTAAAACCCTATACGGCTCCGGTCCAGTCTATCTCAAGGAGCATCTCCAGCAACACCAAGTAGGCCGCTCAACAAGATCTGCCACAGACGGCCTTCTCCTTGTCCCTTCAGCCAGAGCAGCTAGACTGGTGGGGACTAGGAAGAGGGCCTTTTCTGTGGCAGCCCCCATACTGTGGAACTCTCTCCCTAGTGACCTCCGCCATGCCCCCTCTCTGCTAAGCTTCTGCCGCTCACTAAAAACTTGGCTGTTCAGGTGGGAATATGGGGTGGGCTAAGATTTTAAAATTTTATACTGTTTTAAATGTATTTTATCCTGTTTTTATCTTATGTACATCGCCCAGGGTGGCCGGTTTGCCGGCCAGATGGGCGATAAATAAATGTAAATAATAAATAAATAAATTGCAGGGTCTCCACCTTATTCCTTGGGTTTCCCCATGAATTCAGTGAAAGCATAAGAGGGAGTGGTATTGAACTCACTGTCACCCTCCAATATCAGGGGGAAAAGAGATGAAATATGAAGGGTGCACAAAAATAAAGACGTTATTGGTGGGCCCAATGTGTTTGGGATTAAAATTCTTCTTCAGAGGCACTTAAAAGGCACACCACAATATTCTTTGGTGTCCACTGTAAGAATTTTAATTCAAAACATGTTGGGTCACTGAGATCTTTATTTGTGTGCATCCTTCAAATTTCATCACCTTCCCCTTTTTCTTGTCATTGGTATCTTCCCTCCTTTGGTTTCTCTTCTCTCCCTGTGTCCCCCGTACCACTGGCAATGCCCCTGGCAGCTGCCCATTTGACATTACTGAGAAAGGGCCCAGTGCACAGCCTTCAAATAT